>OX638280.1:5412500-5736336 GCA_951806755.1 Brenthis hecate
CTGGGCTAACACAACTTTATATGAATATTTGTCTATCTGGTTAAAATAAAGGCGTAGAGTCGGACATTATCAGTTTACGTACATACTTGTACTATGAATTTTCTAACAGCTGATGATAGTAATTCATAACCGTTAGTCGGTTATGAGTTACTGGATCAGAGTTGTTGAAATTAATTTACTTTGGTGACAGCTAGAATTTTTTTTAATTCCATATCTAGAGAAAGATTCAACCACTAGTGTAAAGGAGGGTACCCTTTGTATTGAAAGATAGTATTTTTCCTGCATTCACGACTAATCTTTTAAAATTAATATACCTATAATGTGAACAGCTGACTTAAATAATTGCGAATCTAATATTGATACGATACAATTCGATTAGTTTTTACGGAAATAAAAATATAAAATGCACATCCCTAGCGTATGAAGAGAATAGAAAATTGGTTTCTCAACATTTTCTCAAAGAGAATTTCCACCTAGATATTTAACAGGTTTTTTTTGGGGGAATAGCTCATAAATATATACGTTAGTTTCATCTTTCGAGTAAATAGACTTTATTGGAGCATAAATTGCGAATTTTTAATATCGTGCATGAAATTTTGCTACATAAAAATTTCTCTTTAAAATTATATAATCAATTGATCTGGTGTGATCATTTCAATATGTTGATAACAATGATGGATATTGACTGTACAGTCTATACATATAATAAAATTGTAACTAAGCCAAATCTGTAAATTAAATATTTTTTGGAAAGTGTTATTGAAATAGACATTATTATCGATACAGAGGCTGAATCTATAGTTTGTAGATTTTTTGTCAGTCTGTTTGTCTGTCTGTGACCGCATCACGGAAAAACCACTAGAAAATGATAGCCGGCTATCCGGGTATAGGTTAGTAACATATAGGTTACTTTTTACTGCGGGAAAATATCTTATATCTGAAAAATCTATACTAAACGTTAGAACGTAACTAGGGCCGAACCCGAGCAGAGCGAGAGTGAGTCACTAGTATAGCTATATAACTTGAGTATTATGAAATAATAAAAGATTTGTAAAATATTTGATAAGATAACATCTATGAAGCATTCCTCAATTGCCGAAATTTGACGAAGACTTTTACCTAGCGCATCTAAATTGTTAGTTTTAGGAATAGTCCGGTCAAATTAGATTAAGTTTCTTTTGAGTATATATTCTCAGAATTGTATATTATATATATATATATATATATATATATATATATATATATATATATATATATATATAAAAATGCCTATTTGTGTATATTATATTCTGTTTAGTTTCACTAAATATTTCCAATATATAAAAAAAATATCGAAGCTATATCACTGAAAGCTCAGCAGAGGCTCGATCCTGTACATTTTAACAAATTTTTTTTACGTACATATTTGAATCAAATAAATTACATATAAAAATTCATTCCACATTTTTGCCTATTTCAACACTATTTCGGCTCGTTCGAACGATTCGATAAATATTCTATTTTCTCTTTCATATCATATTTACTATGTAGGCTTTACGCCAGCGTTATTTACTTTTTGTTTCGCCGCCAAATATAGCTGTTTATTCAATATTTTCGTTGCTGAATATGAACTTTTAAATGGTTTTTATTTTAATGGCTGGAACTAGTGATCGATCGTTGTTTCATTTAAATTGAAAAGGAATTTCGATATAGTTATTTCATGTTACAATTAATAATTAATTTCAGCTAAACTTAATAATTCCTCTTTTAAATAAGGAATTTTTCTACTTTTTTTTGGGATAGTTCCAGAGTATATAATATAAATAATTGATTAAAAGAAAATATATAAAAATAGATTTTAAATAAGCAAACATACGCGAAATAAAAAAATAAAAGCGAACCTATCCCACGGGAACTGTAATTTTTTTCCGGAATAAAAAGTAGCGTATGTGTTATTCTAGACTATAACCTATCTCTGTGCCAAATTTCATCCAGATCCGTTCAGCCGTTCTGACGTGATTGAGTAACAAACATCCATACTCGTTAACTTTCATATTTATAATATTATACCCGTAGTACGGTTAATAAAATGGACCCTAATATACTTGTTTCTAAATACTCAAATAATTAATAATTATCTATAGTGCAACACTTGGAATTAAATCTTATAATCTATTTTAAGTTTTTAACTTGTGATAGAATTTGGTCCGTAGTTTTGGAGATCATCTCCTCGTTACGTGGGCGGAACCACCAGCAAACATAAGTTATTATAAAACTCCTTAAAGTTTTTAATAATTGCGGGTCGATTGTTGCTTATAATTATTGCTTCTGTTTTTTTAATGAAAACTACACCCACAGGCTTTAATTGCCCGTGTAATAAAAAGTATTACTTCTATACATATAATAAAATTGTACGTAGTCGAATCTGTACATAAAATATTTTTTGGAAAATCTTATTCAAAGAGACATTATTATCGATACAGAGTCCGAAACTACAGTTTTTAAAATTTTTGTCTGCCTGTCTGTCCGTCTGTCTGTTACCGCAACACGAGAAAACCACTGGACAGATTTTGATGAAAATTGGTATGATGATAACTGGTTATCCGGGTCAACATAGGTATAGGATAATTCTTACCGCAGGAAAATGTCTCATTTCTGAGAAAAAATACAAAAACGGCAATGTAAGAGTATACTAATATGTAAAACCTAAGAATTTGATTTTTGGTCTTCTGTACGCGGGCGGAGCCGCGGGCAATGCTAGTCAATAAAATTTTTACTTTAGGCTATTACATTTTATCTTAGCTTAGAACTAGCGGTACGTACTATTGTTAATGGACGTGGTTCGACACTTACTTTTATTATTTACTTAACGTTTAACGCGCATTTTTTTATGTACATAATATCTTAATAGATCTGATTAACTTATACTTATATATGTATGTGTGAAATAATATTTGTTATTAAATTATTGTTTCTTTTCATCATATACACTATAATCGTTCATGGACGCATCATTTTATAAGAGGTAGAGCATGAATTTAAATAACACTTGCAAAAGCTTTAAAGAAAATGTTGAACTATACTCCATATACTTATATATAACTCTTGACATTTAAAGGGATAACTTTCTTATATACCAGTCTATGTAAAGCCTCAGTTCTAGGTTTCTGTAGAGTAGGGGAGCTATCGAATGAAGCGTGACAATTTAACAAGCACTAACGCTAATAGCCCCCCGTCTACAATACAATGTTTAATGACATAGTAGTAAATGTATATCCATACTTACTAATATTGTAAATGTGAAAGTCTGCTTATTTGTTTGTTTGTCTTTCTTTCACGTCGAAACGGAGTGACGGATTGGCGTGATTTTTTGTGTGGAGATAGTTGGAGGACTGGAGAGTGACATAGGCTACTTTCTACCGCGGGATATTATCTAATTCCCACGAAAACACATTATGATACAACTCAAAAAATATTTATGACCAGAATTACTTGAAACTTCGTATTAATGCTCTTCAATACAATTAAATAATTACGTGTTTTATTATTTTTCGAAATTCATTCCACAGGGGGTAAAATAGGGGTTGAAAGTTTGTATGAAACCTACCTTTTTAGTTTTTTTTTGTACTTTTAGCGCGAGCGAAGCCGCGGGTTCTGCTAGTTAAAATATAAATCGCAGTTAGTATTTCTATTGTTGCAATATGAATGGAGTGAAAGTTTATAAGGATGCAATAATTGCTGAGTTGAATGTAGTTGAAGTGTTTTTCTAGTCCCCAATGGTTTGTTGGTTTTAGTTAGTTTTGGGCATCGGTTGACTTTAAAAACGATAATTTTATAGAAATTTGAGATTAATATAACAATCTTCTTATAAAAGCTGATACATGAGCCCATGTGTTCTGTAAAATTTTTAAGTCCGTTTTCTAGATGATGTTTATTTATTCATGTGAAACTTCTTTAGGTGCGCCATGAGAGGGGAAAAAGGAGGCATTACGATTTTTGTAACGGAAACGGTTGTTACGGAAGTGAATAAATAGTAGCTTTAGAAATATTATTGAAAATCACCTTAATAAAACTAGAAATTGGCTTCCTGCTATAGTACCAGCAATAGAGCTTTCTATAATAATAGTTCTTAGAATCAGGTCAGTAGTACCAGAGAATACCTCTTAGACTCATATACAAACTCAGATATCTTACCTTTATGAATAAGTGTACTAAAAATTTTGGTCACAAAAGTTGTTATTGTCAATATTTCACTATTCATGACGAAGACATAACTTCATACAATACCGTTTAAAGTAGCAAAATCGGTAAAGCCGTCTTCGAGAAATCGGCGAACATTCATAAAAAAAATACATACAGACCAACATAGAACCTTCTCCTTTTTGGAAGTCGTTTAAGAAGTTGTTTATTCTATATAACTTTTAAAATTTCTATTCATAAGCCATTGTAAAATGACATTTTGTCTAAGCCTTCAAGATAGACGTAACAAGTTCGATTTACGGTTAAATGGAAAATATTTGTATTGGTTACATAAATCAACTAAATTAACAATTTAAGACATAATATTGACTTAATGTGACAAGTTTTAGAAATGTATTTACTAGATTTATAAGCTTTCAAATGTTCTTAGAAACAAATTATCAAAGCTATTAACATGAAAATAGAATAATTTTAATAAATAAACTAAGTGAGAATGCTGAGACAATAAGCGCGAGACTTCGGATAAGAGGCCGTATGTTGGGCAAATTGTCGAATTAACCCGAACTACTGCCACTATTGCCAAGTCACTTTGCTTCAAACTTGCTGGTGTTAAGGGTAGGATAAGGATCTATTTTTTATTTCTATAATTTATTTAAAAAAAGATTGAGAACGTCCTCCTTTTTGGAAGTAGGTTAAAAATAGAATCCTTGAGCTCGGTAACACCAACTAAGCCACTGTAATTAAAGAAGGCAAAAAATCGGAAGAGGAATACCATCCCCTGCCACTCACACCACATCTGCTCACAGTCAAAAAGACTGATTGCAAGATCAAGAAAAAAAATAATTAAAAAGTATTAAGCTATTAGCTCTACGGGTAAAGCTGGCTGTAATCAAATGTAATCGGCTTAAAATTGAAAATATTGTGATATATTTTAATTATAATTAGACTGATTCAGGATTCGATCCCAGGATATCCTTATCAATAGCCGTACATGCCAGCCACTAGACCAGTGGGACAATTATTTATTCTGTATAGAGTTTATGGACTAAATATTTGCAATATAAGTAAAAATTGTATATACCTCTAAGTTTTCTCTAGTCATTAAGTGAAAATACGTTAATTTAACTAAAAACAAGTTTTATTTACTCCCCCAATACATATTTGCCATCCCCTTAACAGTTATGGAATCAGCAATAATAATAACAGTTTTACAATATTGAAAACCGCAATTTGCTGAGCGAGCTTTTAGGCATTAGAGCGAATAATAATCTGGATGATTTTAAAAGTATTATTATGTTATATTTTAATTGACTCATTTCTCCCTGTTTCATATTTTTGAAGTGAAAACTTCTGTAGGCAGGTGTGGATGGGGAGTAAATTCATGTAAGTCGTCATCGACATGGTCACGTGACGTGTTAACGCTAACACTCAGAGTGCCGATAGATGGCAAAACCAGATAACTATAAACAGTTTTAATATAACATTTTTAACTTAGGATCAAACAATTAATTTGAATATCCAAAAATAACAACTGTTTGCTTAGAAGTTGTACAAAAGAAGGTAGTTTGAGTCCCTGAGAAGGACATAAGATAGTTTTTATCCCGGAAATTATCCCTTAAGAGGATGAAAATCGGGATGAAAGTTTGTATGGGGAATCAACCTAGGGACGAATCTGACTTATCCGGATGAACTGAGTCGCTAGTTTATTTATAAGAAGGTAATTTATAATAGGATGTAATTATAAATAATGTTCAGATTTGTATTGACTTTCATAATTGTAGGGGATCTCAGCGTAGAAGTAGTTGCCAGCTATAGGATCACCCAAATTGTGGATGGCTGCAAAATCCTTGATCGAAAAATTAGCCCGCAAGAGTACTGATCTGAAAAAGAAAAACATTTATAAACTTATAAGGCTAAACTTATAAGTTTATAAATGTTTTTCTTTATATATATATATATATATATATATATATATATATATATAGCATTACAGCAATCATGGTCACGAGAGAGACTCTCTCGAAACGTCGGGAACCAAAAATCAAAATAAATCCGCGGAAAAATCCGAAAAGATATTTTTATTTAACAACTAAATCAAACTCACTCAATTAGAGGTCGATTGTTGATTTCGATAGTATTTTGCTGTTCGTAGACCAGTGCTACGTAGCGGTGAGCCTCTGACCCCGGGGCTGGGGTCGGTGGGACGTAGGGTGCGAGGGAAAATCCACCGTTTAAATCCGTACTAAGTAAGTTCACGTATAGAGTTAGTAAGTAATTGCGTAATGCAGGCGCAGCGCGTGATGGTACATCAGGATCTGTAATTTAAATTATATATATACATTAAATAGTTTTTGGAAAATCATATTGGAATAATCATTATTATCGATACAGAGGCCGAATCTATAGTTTTTAGTTTTTTTTCTGTCTTCCTCTCTGTCGGTCTGTTCGTCTGTCTGTCTGGGAACGCATCACGAAAAGACCACAACAACATCAACAATACTACTAGATATCAGGTCGGCGAAAGAAATCCGTCTCGGTAAATATCAGCTCATTTGAAAAGTGAGCGTATATTTAGATAAGTTTTATTGAAACACTGAAAAAATAAAAGTTGTAAAAATATGCGCGAAGAAGACATTTTTCGGACAGAATCTCTTATTTTCGGTAAGTACATGTAGATTAAGTCAATATTTTATACGTAGTTTATAGGTTTAATTTCTTGAATATGTTTTGAGGCACTAGATCTGCTGCAGACTGTCAAGGGACAGACAGTTAGTTAGTTGGTAGATTTGACTGGCAATAAGTTACTACTTGTTCTCAAGGGATTATCACTTAGCACGAATTTCGAGTAGCTAACACTAGGTCTTGAGATAATTGGTAAAACTAAAACTTTTATTTATTATCATCATGAGATCAGACAGTGTATAATGCTGTACAATTTCATTAGCGATATGTTTGTCTGACGTTTGCCTCGGCTAAAGCAGTGTGCTTTTATCTACTTATGACTATATTACTTGGTAAATATTAAGAAAAAAAAAACATTAACCATATAAAGTTTGCCAGATCATTAATAGATTTTTTTATTTTCAAGAAGACACAATTTTTATAAATTCTTTGACTTAAGATGAAAAGAAAAAAATGTACTTAAAGCTTACTTTAACTTCATCTTTAGGAGCTTTAGGAATTATTTTTGGTACAATTCCATCATCCTCAAATGCTCTTAGAACGGTCAAATCTTGTGCAGTATGCGTCAAAGTTGCAAAAGATGCAAGAACAACTAGTGTCACCAAATACTCCTTAATTTTGGAAGTTACTGAAAATTTTTAATAGAAGTAAATTTGAAATGAAACTCGCACTTGGCCAGCGTGGTAGACTATAGCCTTATCCCCCGTATTGGCCCGTGCCCAGCAGTGGGACGTTCTTTATATGCTATTTTTTAGGATTTTTGATAAAATCAATAATCAAGACTATCAGATTCTAAACTTTGATTTAGGCATCAATATATAAGAAACATATACAATCGTGTTCTATATTTTTTTTATTTTTACAGATGCAATTTTTTGCATATTTTTTAGGTTTTTCGCAATTTACTCGAAATTTTGAGGGGGCTGTGTGATAGTTTTCGTATCGTGATAATAACACCATTATTTAAGCATTGAGCATCCACAAAGACATTTTTCTTTCGTAGTTTATTTATATACTAGCGAATTATACTCACTTCGCTCGGCTTCGGGAACTCTTATTTTTCTTCTAAAAGTGGCCTACATTTCTCCTTATAACATCAGCTACATATCTGCCAGTGAAAGTCCTGTCAAAATGGGTCCAGCAGTTTTGAAGTTCAGCTGGAACAAACAGACAAACAGACAGACAAAATTATTAAATTTGTTTGGTTTTTTTCTTATTAGTATGTACCGTATATATTTTCATATGCATTTAGTTAAAAACTGTTATTTTGATATTACAAAATAGACACCTCCAATTTTATTTATAAGTACAGATATATTATTACTCTGCTCCTAAAGGCCATATCATGATATTAGATGAAAATAAAATGCAAAAATATATATTTTTTTATTTATCTGGTCCTTCAAAAGAGCGTTTTTTATTTAAATATATATCCATTTGTAAAATAATTGGCCGACATTGAATTAATAATAATAATATGTTGGGACTTTAACACACAGCACCATCTAGTTCCATGGTAAGCTACGAGGCTTGTGTTATGGATACCAGATAGTTGATACACTACACATATATAACTTTAAATGCATACATATAAATATAAACACCCATGAGTACAAACATTCGTGCTCATCACACAAATGAACGCCTCCAGCGGGACTCGAACCTGAGACAGCTGGCACAGAAAGTAGGATCACTACAAACTGAGTCAAAATTGACGAATATTATGGTATAGTAACAATTTAAATTGAATAATTATACATCAATTCCTAATTCGTTCATGATCAATTCATATGATATTTGCAATTTATTACAAATACTATTGTATTACAAAAATCCTAAAATATTTAAAATTTTATTATAATGCCGTGATAATAATAATTTATCTTTTCATAAAAGCATATATTAAAGTGCTACTTGAAATGTCCAAATTTTGTAGCTCATTAAAAGTAGATAAAAAACATTTTATTAATCTTTTCGATGTCCAACCACTCAATAACAGAAATAAATTTAAACCTAAAATTTTGTAAGATATACTTTTTGTTTTTATCGCGAAAAACGTGAATTTTCCCGCATAATAAAAAAATTGTGGAAGATTTCATTAGTATTGAAGTTATAAACTTGAAAATTAGTTTTCAAGACTTTTATTGAATTATAAGAAGAATTGAACTGTTACTTCTTCATTTCATATACGATCCGATTATTAAAATTTGATATATTTAAAACTAAATGCTTTCACCAGGTTACTTTTTGCATCCCGTTTATATCTTAGGATGGTACTACTACATAAATGTACTGGGATAAAAAAAAAACTGGCCAAGTGCGAGTTGGACTCGCACAGGAAGGGTTCCGTACCATTATCTATAAAAACGGCAAAAATCATGTGTGTTGTATGGGAGCCCCCTTAAATTTTTATATATGTAAGCACCCATGACTGGAGCACAAATATTCATACTTATCAGACAAATGAATGCCTCCCAGCGGGGCTCGAACCCGTGGCCGTCGCAAGTAGGGTAACTACAAACTGAGCTAAACGTGTTGTCGCGAGTTTTAAAGTATTTTTATACAAGAAACGTTGCAAAGTATTCGACCGGAGCTTGACTCTAATTGAAGGTGTGAATGCACTCATTGTCTCTTGTATAGAAACATAGACCGATATCGAACCGAGAACTAACCCTGATCGGCATTATAGTGTGGATCGGGCTTTATAGATTTCGACAGTTGTATGGATCATACAACTTAGATGAATGGAACTTAGTGATATACTCATATACGTATAGAGATGTTATTATTTAAACCAAACATTTTTGTATACACGTAGTTGACGTTAGTAGGATTGTTAAACGTTCTTTGGAACTTTAGATCCAATATATTCTATTTAACCTAATATAATTGTTCTTGTTGATTAGTTGTATTATAAAGGGTTTCTCATAATTGACGTTCGAACTTTGAAGGTTTAAGAGGAATAATTACTAGTCTTCAAATTACCATGGAAAATTATAGCTTTAAGCAACGCATGCCAATTAATAAACAGTATTATTAAATGTATTGCTGAATCGTTATGTGTGGAACTGGTTTGGTGTGTATTGGTAGCATGCACGACTGCATATTCCGAGGTTCTGCGTTCGAGTCCCGGGTCGGGCTAATGTTTAATTACTGAGCTTTTTTTTAAGATGTTCTCAGTAGTAGCTAAACTACAAACTTCCTGATTAACTGGGAAGTTGGCGATGTTATTATACACAACAGCGTATGGTGTACCAATTTGATGTTTTAGCATTCCCTTGGAAAATCCTGGATTTTACAAGATCATCTCTAATTGTTGAAGAATAGATATATAACATAGGATTGAAAAAACTTCAAACAGTACTTCATAGTATCATATTATGTTATTTTATTTGAAATAAAATAATATTTTCGGAATTTTTCGCGGACTTATTTCGATTTTTGGTTCCTGACGATTCGAATGCTTTATAGCTCAAAAGTAGTTGTTGTAGACAGTGTCAAAATAAATCCAAAATGTCATATTCCCATAAATCTAAAAAAGTAGTGTGTGTTTTTAAATGTATTTTAATAGATTTTAAGTTAAAAAGTTAAAATTAAATGATATTAGAGGACCCAAAAGTTAATAAAATGTAACAGCTCAAAATCTCTTTCTCAATAAAAGATCGATAATAACGTTAAATTGTTATAAATATATTATGTTGGTCATTATTATCTTTCAAAAAAATTGTTTACATGTCTAGGAGTTTTCATATTTAAAACATAATTTCTTTTGGATGAATGGTCTGCAAATTTTATTAATTGCGAAAGTTTGCAAAGATGTTCGGATGTTTGTTGCAAAATTTCTCGTAAGCCAAAGAACAGATTGGTTTGAAACTTTGCACAAAGATGGACAGGGTCGGATTTTCAAGTTAAGGGGCAATCAGGGAGTGATGGCCCTTAACTAAAATATTAAAGAGGTTGTTTTGGCCGACTTTTAAGATTTAAAGGGACAAACTTAACAACACATTTTTAATTAAAGTTTTCTAAATTTTGATTTTTGTAAATATAACACCTTGAAAAATAGACCATATCTTATATTAGCATAAAGGTAGGTGGTATAAGAGTATCACAGGCAGAGCCGTGGGTAGTGACTAGTTCCTTATAAAAACATAGCCTGAGACAGCAAAGTCTAAAGTCCTTGCACAAGGTCTATATTTATGTTGGACATACACGTGTTTGTTCTGGTTTGGCTAAGACAGAGTGGTGTTTGCATTGCCTCGAAATACGAAGCAAAGAACGAATTTCGTAAGGAAAATTTAATAGCTTTAACATTGTGTTATTTTATCTATACATAATACGATAAAATTCTAAGCTTCGGCTTAGAATTTTTTTTGGGCATTAAATATTGAAAATCTTATTGCAGTAGACATTATTATATAATAACAAAATAGTAACAATAAACAATATAGAAAGAGGCCGAATCTATAGTTTTAGAAATCTTGTCTGTCTGCCTGTCTATGACCGCATCACGAAAAAACCACTGGACAGATTTTGATGAAATTTGGTATGATGATACCTGTACATATTTATTAGTATTTTAATTATAATACTACACTTGAACCGCGGCGTTACACATGGTTGCAATTATATTTGCAAAATGAGGCTTAGTACGTGCGTATTAATATTAGTCAATTAATAACCTTTTTTTGAAGTCTGTTAAAAAATGAAATTTAATAGAAGTTATGGATTTGTTATACGTATCGTACTACTATTATAATTTATAATTAATTTAGTTAGCGAAGGGACAATAAGTCTCCAGTGCGTTAGTTTCACTAGATCAGTTTTGTTTGTTAGGTAACTATAAATCCAACAGGTTGGAACAAATCGATGGGACATGGAAGAAAGTACCTTAAATATTGAAGTTATCAAGTTTAACTCGAACTAAAGTAAGAATTATTATAACGTGTTAGGCTTGTCAAATCAAACAAAATAAGCCCAAACTCAAAGTATCTACTATTAGTCGTTGAAGAGTTCCACCTATCCACCTTCTGGCCTTACCATCAGATCAGGTCAGCAATACCGAACCACTGTACTATCAACGGAAATAGAAACACTTGCAAAGTTTCAAGTCAATAGATAATTAGAGAATATAATTAGAAGTAGGTTAAATTCATCATTAGCTATTTTTCCACCCTTAGGGGTGGTATTTTTTTTTGAAATTTAAATGTGACTAATCTGGAAGTATACACTTTCAAACAAAACAAAAATTGTCCAAATCGGTTAATAAATGACGGAGTTCTGAGGTAACAAACATAAAAAAAAATACAGCCGAATTGAGAACCTCCTCCTTTTTGAGGAAGTCGGTTGAAAATATGTACGGGACAATCACTCAAAGAAAAAATTATTTTATTTAATTTTTTTAAATAAGAATAACTGCATTTAATTTTTTTTAAAGAGGTTACCCCAATCGGTAATCAGGCCAACTAAAAATGCAAAATTTTTATAATATTTTACTGGTTTCATTAATTGTAAGTTGTTTGTTCGAGAGATTTTATCCCTATCGACGACCAGAAAATAGTGACGGTATACTTTTTTGAATTTTTAAATTAATACGGTACTTATAATAAAAACAATTAAAAAAAATTTGTCTGTCTGTCGGTCTGTTTGTTCTGGCTAATCTCCGAAACGGCTGAACCGATTTTGACGGGACTTTCACTGGCAGATAGTTGATGTTATAAGGAGTAACTAAGGCTACTTTTATTTAAGAAAAAGAATAGCGGGGTTCCGCGCAAATAAATTAAAAGCCATGAACTAATTTAGTCTTTGAGTAAAATTAAGGTGCCATACAAACAGACAGACATGACGAAATTATATCTCCGTTCTTAAAGTTTGCCTACGGCACTCTAGTTCGCCATATTGGATTTATGTACAATGACGTCACTCTACTTATTGTGTCTCACTCATCAAGTTATGTATGTAGAAATACTGAAATATCTTGAATATAGACATCGCATTATACTAAAGGTGGATTTATCGACTAACTTCACACTGTACCCAATATAGAGTAACTTCATAGTGTAGTCTAAATCTGTCGCATCGGATCTAGTTCCATAGTAAGGCTTGTGTTATGGATACCAGATAGTTGATACACTACACATATATAACTTTAAATACATACATATTATAAATAAAAACACCCATGACTGAAGTACAAACATTCGTGCTCATCACATAGATGCTTCCAGCGGAACTCAAAACCGCGACCGCTGGCACAGCAAGTAGGGTCATTACAAACTGAGCCAAACGTGCCGTCAAGTGACTTTTTATTTCGTTAACTAACTTCTTTAACTAACACGCTTTATTTAACCCATTTTGTTATAAGTCTAGTCATTGGGTTGGTGGAGGAAACGATTCAGCTACTTCCATATTAACTATCGGTCAATACACACACACACAGTGCGTGTAGATGTGTGTACGTGCGTTCATGCGTCGTTGTCACCGCAAATCGTAACCATCCAGTATGATTTTTTTTTGTTTATTTTACAGTGTGTCAACAAACATCACTTGGTTCAACCTCCACGAATTTGTTTCCACGCATGGCTTAGGCGATCCTATCTTAGGCAATTTCTTTTTAACCATCCTCAACTTCTGTGATTATTTATAATTAACTGTTTAGTTTAAGCTATTGAGATATTTCTTATTAAAATTCATTCGATCGATATATCAATACAAAATTATAATAAAATGTAGGTATACATGTTATATATGTAAAAACGGTGAAAAGTAACATACAGTTTTATACGTAATCGTTATGTACGTAATTTATCAGAATTTTCTGCATTTTTTAATAATGTTAATGTTTTTAGTAATGTTAACAAAATGTTATTTTGATATTTGTTTTATTGTAATTTTTTTATGTTCATTTCTTACATTTTTATGTGTTTTATTTTCTATATAACCCCTAATCGACTCCCTCGGTGGTAGCATGTACGGCTGCAGATTCAGAGGTCCTGGCCTCGAATTCTAGATTGGGCCAAGTTCAGTCATTGAATATTTCTATCAAGAAATTCTCAGTAATTTTAAGCAGTACTAACTAAAGTTATTTGTAGGTCAGTGTTCTTCTTAAAGAATTTTGTCCAATATAGATAGGAATTAGACTTGAGAAATTCAAAACATTACTAAAACAAAAAATCATCAAGACTCAGGTAGAATCTTTAAAAGCAGCCGAAGAAATAACGGAAAGAAGTACTTTTTATTTTTCATCTGACCATTAAAAAGAAAGCATACACCGGCCGGCCATTCGTTCGCTGTTTAAAACTTCAAAATTGGGTATTTTGTAGTGTCTGGTGCACCGTCTTCTCTAATTTCCCCCGAGGCGTCTCAGAAACCGCAAACTGCCGCTATAAACATCTACCCGCCAACAAGAATTAATAGGCTCGTACTTTTTTCTTATGAGCATTTTTTCGACTGTGTAAGAATTGCAATTTGCGAATTTTCATTAAACGTTTTGAAAGTTAGATTTTTTAGTTCAAAACTCTGATATTCTAATGTATTTTTTTAGAGTTTTACAGGAAGGATCGAGTTGGAAGTCTATTACTAAACCATGTTTATCATACTTCTGTTCGATTTGTTTGGCCAATTTAAATAAAACTTGCGAACTTTTCCATCCAAACAATATAATAAAAACATATAGTAATAATACCTACTATATAATAAAAAAACCATTGAAAGCATCCATCTGTTTATAAGTGACAGAAAATACTTAAGTATAATTTTAATTACATCCCTAACACATATATATTAAAATCAAAAGTATTAAAAAAATAGCACAATATTTTTAAGTCTATCTATATTTTTATAAACGTTATGTTTGAGAAAAGTAATTCAATCTTTTACAATGTTAGAAATATTATTGAAAGTATAAAACATGATGTATTATCGGTGAATCCTTTAGCAGAGACCGCTCGTAGCGAATACATTTGAAATGCCTACCTTCCTTAATATACAGTACTTCAACTATCTCGCTACTTGTGGTTCAAGTCATAAGAGACTCGAGTTAGATAACTAAAGAATTATTAAAAACATCGCATCTTATTATTTGCGTCTTAGAATTGAAGAAATTGATGAAATCTTACAAATTATACATATCGACTCTAACATTGTGGAACAAACGTACAGGACATGGAAGAAAAGTGTTTAAACACTGAAAATATATATTTTATTTATGAAAATAAGATTACCTGCATTTAAAAAAATTAAAAGAGGTGACCTAAACCGGTAATCGAACCAACTGAAAATGCAAAAAGGTACACCTTCACTATTTTATCGAATTAATGGATAGAGTCTATGGTAAGGATGAAATGTCTCGAACGAAAATTGTATACCTACATTACTATCGATACAGAGGCCGAATCTATAGTTTTTAGGATTTTTGTCTGTCTCTCTATAGTTGTATCACTTAAAAAACAACTGGACAGATTTTGTATGACGATAGCTGGTCCGGGTCAACATATGGGATACTTTTTACTGGGGGAAATATCTTATCTCTGAGCTAAACGTTAAAACGTAACTAAGGACGAACCCGAGAGGATCAAGGGTGAGTGGCTAGTGATTTATGTACAATAGGTACTCAATTTTACACATTATTATATCAAATTCAATATTATGTTATATGTATACGACATAATATTATGTCTATTAATGCAGTCATGTTCCCATCACTTGTACCAAGCACGCAAGATGTGGAGTGAGCAGCGGATATGAGCTAGGGACGGATATTGCACTCGCAGGTACATTTGGTTCCAGTGTAAACTACCCACATTTGGTTATGAATGTTGCCATTTATAGCGCTTGTAAACGGTATATTTTACTTTCGTATTGATCCTTTTGTTTTATATATGTTGATAATTATTTATGTTTTCTTGTGGTTTTGCAATTCCAGAAATTGTTAATTCGACGCTAATGGTTTTAATATACATATGCGTTTAAATTTTTAAATATTAATTGACGACACGTTTGGCTCAGTTTTTAGTGATGCATACTTGCTGTGCCAGCGGTCGTGGGTTCGAGTCCCGCTGAGGGTATTAATTTTTGTGATGAGCTCGAATGTTCATACTCCAGTCATGGGTGTTATATTTATAATATGTATGTCTTTAAAGTTATATTTGTGTAGTATATCAACTATCTGATATCCGTAACACTAAACGGATTACGAATCGGAACTAGATGGTGCTGTGTGTTAATATCCCAACATATTTATTTAATTATTCATTTAATTGTTTAGAAATAATAAAAAACAAAAAAAAACATGAAGCCTTAAGAAGAATGACGGAAATTTTGAAAATTGTAAAATTTTATTCCAATTTTATTTCAGCTGAAAAGTGAAACTAGTAAATAATAATTAAAATAAATAATAATTTTATACGTGATACAAATACGTCAGTTACATCTAACGTTGATCATCATCTGTAAAGTTAAAAAGTCACGGGCAGAAGTTAGCTCACAATTTTCACAGTTCGATATTCTAAGTCAACATTCAGAAACCTAAACACAGGGCATTACTTTGAAATATGGTGAGAGACGCATTCCGTTCAGGCCCGTTTTCAAATTTATAACCTCATAAATCAGGCTTATTCATAGGTGTTTTGTACATGTCTGAAACTCATATTGCGGCTCTGGTCATTATGAAGGGTTGAGTGTTGAATTAAAGAGGACCCATTTAAAAAATTTCACGACACACTAACGTTTTTGTAACGTTTTGTTTGGGATTTTACTCAATTTCTTGGTCTGTAAATTGATTGTCTTCTTAAATATTCTCGTATATATACTACACTAGTGATGTACCCCAACTTTGCCTAAGCTCGTCCCTGGATAAACAAAAGCTATAAGCTCTCCGATGGACACTGGAACATGGAACTTGAGAAATGATGTAATATGTCTATTTTCCTAAAACAAACAAACAAAACACACCCAGAAGTGTTATTTTTGCGACAAAAGTCCGTCCATCTGTCCCTATACCAAAATTCATCTAAATTGGTTCAGTAGTGTTATAGACGTGAAGACGTAAGGAGCTAACAAACACACAGATACATTTGCAGTATTAGTATTAGTAGGGACTAATACTTTCTTAGATTTACGCGAATATTTGACATTTTAAATAAAATTATCTTTTCGGATTTTTTCGCGGATTTATTTGGATTTTTGGTTTGCATTTTCATTTTGTTATTTGTTGGTAGGCTGTCTGTAACAACTATACCTTCGAGATATCTAACACCTCAGTCTCTCCCGCTACCGTGATTGCTGTAAAGCATTCGAAACGTCGGGAATCAAAAATCCAAATAAATCCGCGAAAAAAACCGAAAAGACAGTTCTAGTATGGACTATTTTACTGACAATTTATTTTTCATCCATGCATTGAGCTTTCTTATTGGGCTCTATTATAAAACCAGTAAACTAGAATATTACACATAAAATACAACTTTATCGTCTTAAATTAGTCCATTTTTTAAATAATACAGCGTTTTTCAAACGCTAGTGTGTTTTTTTTTCGGAAATGAAACGCAAATCGATGATTAGACTGTCACCTGCGTGTTGTTGCCAGATTTTTTACTTTTTATTTGTCATCTGTCATCATGGCAGTTTAATTAACGTTATCTGTAGCCTTTGGAATGACAATACGAATAATTTTCACGTATTATTATACATTTTATGAGAATTGAGATAGCTTTTATTAATTTAACAGGTCCATTTTTATTTTTTTCATGGTGATAAGCTTTTAATTTGAAAGTTAATTAAAACATTAATATATAATCTGTCTGTTTACATATATCGGTATTTTTTGGACGATATGTAAATGATAAAATATTTAATTGATAGAGATTAGTCTAAATTTATCCCAGGCAAAGAAAATATATCCTGAGTGATAGGGCTTAGTAGCATAATGAACACTTTTTAACACGTTCTGTGAGGATCTTTGTAAACTTACGAATTTGTCTATTACATATTAGATGTAATTTTTTTTAAATATGTTGGGACATTAACACACAGAACCATCTAGTTCCATGGTAAACTACGGGACTTGTGCTGGATACCAGATAGTTGATACACTACACAATACACATATATAACTTTAAATACACACATATTATAAATATAAACGTGCTCATTACACAAATGAATGTCCCTAGCGGGACTCGAACCCGCGACCACTGGCACAGCAAGTAGGGTCTCTACAAACTGAGTCAAATGTGACGTCAAATCAAATGTGTGGATTTGTATATAACATACTATATGTAACTTAACGACGATTTTTTCTGACTTTAATTAAAGTTTTTAGGATTTCTGACAGTAAACACATTTTTATCGTAAAAAAAATAATCTATAGGTAACACTCGGCGGTAAGGTACCTTCCTAGTAGGGAATTTTTTTTAGAATGAGATCAATCGTTTAGAGATTACAGTCTACGTACAAACTTATAAACCTTTTTTTATTATATTGGTGTAGATAATACTAGAATATAGTAGAACTAGCGACTCACCCTCGCTCCACTTGGGTTCGTCCCTACCCCTACTTACGTTATAAGGTTTGGTATGGATTTCTCAGAGATGAGATATTTTCCCGCAATAAAAAGTATCCTATATTTTGACCCGGATAACTAGCTATCATCGTACCAAATTTCATCAAAATCCCTGCAGTGGTTTTTCCGTGATGCGGTAACAGACGGACAGACAAACAGAAAGACAGACAAAAATTCTTAAAAATATAGATTCGGCTTCTGTATCGATAATAATGTCTATTTCAATAAGATTTTCCAAAAAATATTTAATGTACAGATTCGGCTTAGTTACAATTTTATTATATGTATAGACTATAGATATTATTATATACTGCAATAGATAGATATACTGATAATTTTTGTCTGTCTGTTTGTCTTTTACCGCATCACAGAAAAACCACTGGAGGGATTTTGATGAAATTTGGTATGGTGATAGCTGGTTATCCGGGTCAACATATAGGGTACTTTTAACCGCAGGAAAATATCTCATTTCTGAGAAAAAATACAAAAACTGCATTGTAAGAGTCTACTAATATGTAAAACCTAATAATTTGGTTTTTGGTGGTCGGAACTCGGGCTTTGCTAGTATTATATAAATCTAAAATGTTTGTTTTAATGTATTAATTTCTGAAAATAAAAGTTTATTTAAAACTTTCTGGTGGTATCATATCTAATCGTAATATTAAACTACTTCATTTAAAAACGGTGTAATCTGTATATTCTGTATAATAAATATTATAAATGTGAAAGTTTGTTAGTATGATAGATCTGGATGGAATTTGGCACAGAGATAGATTATAGTCTGAAATAACACATAAGCTATTTCTTATTCTGGAAAAATGTACGGTTCCCGTGAGTTTCCTATATTTGAACGATTAAATCTCTTTTTAATTAAAGCTATAACTATATACGGTCTTTCCGAACCGCTACGACCTGGCCACCTTCAAGAAGAGAGCGTATTCCTTTCTTAAAGGCGGGCAACGCATCTGCAAGCCCTGCGGTGTTGCAGATGTCCATGGGCGGCGGTGATCACTTTCCATCAGGTGAGCCTCCTGCCCGTTTGCCCCCTTAGTCCCAAAAAAAAAAATATAATATATTATTTATTATAACTATATAATATATAGATAACTAGTTGATATATTATTTTTATGTACCTTGCACCCTTCAAAAATAACACCAATTCGTTGTAAATAATGTAAATGAAAATTGCTAATTTTAATCGAGATGATAAGTTTGCTTCCACTGCGATATACCTTCTATTTTTTAGGGTCATCTTCAGTCAACATTTGCTTTGCTTATACAGCCTACGCTCTACGCACTACGCAGTCCATACGTAAGTAAAAAACGGTCTCCTTCGTTTCCTTATAAAACACTTATATTTTAGGGTTCTTTTTTGTTTGGTTTTCTGTAAAAATAATATAATATAAAATAATATGTACTAGTACAAAGTAATACAGAAAAAAAGCTTATAAAGTATGAGTAGGATTCGCACTAGAGGTTTGTCAATGTTCTATTTCTAGACATTTCATAGCTAAATATATTTTGAAATAGTTTAGAACCCTCGATACGTGATACCAACTCACGCTTGACCCATTATTCATATAATAATATGCATATAAATACAAACTTCACACGTAACCATACAATAACTTTATTAATAAAATATCCCGAACCTATCAGCTGTGGAACAAAAAATGTAACTTTTATGACACCCACTAAAAGTTTTTATGGTTGAAAACGTCGTAAATGGTATAAATAATATATAGCGGCAACTGACGGCTGGAGTGTGCAATAATTTTCACATTTTTAGCGATCCGAGAGGTTGCTTTTTCGATTATAATTTATAGCTTGGAACGAGGTCTCGTATCTGTGGTACGTAATAATAAAATAGGACGTGGATGTATGTTCATTTCGTGTATGCTAGTAAATTCTGTGCTCTAGTTTTGAGGAAGTTTGAATGGAGTTGGACTCTATTCTGGAGCTTTTTGGTCAGCTTTATCATACCAATTGTAGTAAAATAACTAAAGTTTAGTACTTTCATATCACAAAGTATGAGCTTCTTAAAAATCACGCGAGAAAAGAATGAAATATTTCCAGTCACAGTTTTATCTAGGTATAGTACTTACATATAATAAAATTCTGAGTCGAATCTGTACATTAAATATTTTTTGGAAAATCTTATTGAAATAGTCATTATTATCGATACAGAGGACGAATCTATAGTTTTTAGAATTTTTGTCTGTCTGTCTGTCTGTCTGTCTGTCTGTCTGTCTGTCTGTCTGAGAACTCATCACGAGAAAACCACTGGACAGATTTTTATGTAATTTCGTATGATGATAGCTGGTCAACTTATAGGATACTTTTTACTATGAGAAAATATCTCATCTCTGAGAAATGTATACTAAACGTTAAAAATTGTCAATAGATTTAGATCGACAAAATGTAAAAGCTATATGTAATTGCGGGAAACGTGAATATGTCTGTTTTATCCCTAACAAAATATTATATATTTAAATGGAAACGAAGCCGTACACTCTCACTAGTAATAACTATGCGATACGTATAAAGTCATAAATGATGTCGTAAAATTGTTGGCCAAACTCAACGTAATCTGCTCACGTCTTGATAAAAACAGTTGTAACAGCCTCTGATAAAGAAGCCATCGTCAAAGTAGGATTTATTTAATTGTTGATAATAAAAATACCCGTAAACCTATTTTATTTGTGTCAGTTTACTCATGGATTTCCTGCTGTACAAAACTATAGAAGTACTATATCTGCTATATACCTACTGTACGAGTATTTTCTTTATAGCGGTATGCAATCTAAAGTTTTATGTACAATGTACATACTAGCATTGCCCGCGGCTCCGCCCGCGTTCAAAACCCCAAAAACCAAATTCTTACGTTTTACATATTAGTACACTTTTACAATGCAGTTTTTGTATTTTTCTCGGAAATCATATTTTTGTTCTATATGTTGACCCGGATAACCAGCTATCTCCATACTAAATTTCGTCAAAATATCTCCAATGATTTTTCTGTGATCGGTGATGATGTGTCAGACAGACAGGCAGGCAGACCGACAGATAGGCAGACAAAAATCCTAAAAAGTATAAATTCGGCCTCTGTATCGATAATAATGTTTATTTCAATAAGATTTTCTAAAAAATATCTAATGTACAGATTCGGCTTAGTTACAATTTTATTAGATGTATAGATTTTTGAATATTTGAAATCATTTGTAATCTTGTGAGTAGGCACTGTCTGTAGCAAATATATGATGAGTATATGATGAATTTGAAACGTTTAAAATCTTAGTCTCTCCCGTGACCATGATTGCTGTAAAGCATTCGAAACGCCAAGAACCAAAAATAATAATAAACCCGAAAAGATAGTTTTATTTAAAATCTGAAGATGTTTAATTTTTTTTACATACATATATTCAATTACTTCTATTAACTAGAGATTGTTATAATAATACTTGCTAAATTTAGCAAAAAAAAAAAAAATCTGTCGGCGCGGATATAAAATGCAAAAACAAATTCTTATATCGACGTGATGATAACAGACGCTGTATTATACATAATTTGTATTAGAATTTTTTAAGATAATTCTAGGTATACTTGTCTTTAAGTATAAAAAAAAATGTCCAATTTTACTACAAAGTACATGAAGCGATTGCCTCATAGAATAATCTATGCAACTATATTCCTGCAGTCAATTTGGGCTAAGTCTGAAATTCAATCCTGAACTACCATCCACGATTTTCTGAAAAAAACGACCAAAGTGGACTCAGTACGATCGTAATGAGGTACTGAACCCTTTACGCTAAAAGCTGAAAGTAGTTTCGACCCTTTAGTCCTTGTAAACGACGGATAAAGAAAGAATTTTGGTGGATATTTCAGCACTCGACTAGAGTGTTTTCGAGTTGCATTTTCGTAGTCAGAAGTTCGAACTGAAGTATTAAGAATTTTGTATATTGCTGTATTTTAGAAACATTACAGTGATATTTTTGTTTGAAGTTAATTAAATTTTGAATTTTTTTTGTAGGAATATTTTATTTTGTAAAACAACGGTTGCTAGTAAAAGTTATAAATTATAATAAATTTTTATTTAAGATTTTGGTTTCATAACTTCTAAAAAAGCTTCTATTAATTAAGGGTACGTCCAGTGTATTAGTTACAATAATCTGAAGAAAATGAATAGTTTCTATATTTATGGTATAAAGGGTTTATCTGTGCTTAACTTTTCATACTTTGGAGAGTTGCAAGTTCGATTCCCGTTCATTAATTAATTAATTTATTTATTAGATTCACTAGTGGTAAGTTACAATAATACAATTTATTATATACGAGTACAATTTTTTTAAATTCTTAAAGCTAATTGTACTACCTTTTAAGGTGAATACCACATGCAAATCTGGAGATTTTATAAAATGTTTATATCATATCTATGTTACAATAATAAATTTCTATTATAAAATATTAAATTAAATTAATAACAATTTTACATTTGATGTTTTGCAAATACATACATTAATAATAATAATAATAATAATAATAATAATAATAATAATAATAATAATAAGCCCCCTAAAATCCAACCGTACGTCCGAATCGACCATCTGATTCACGTAGGGGGCGGACACGTGATATATTTTTTTACTGGCACGGCTAACACGGAACTGGTAACCCATTAAACATGGAGACTCGATTAAGAAGTAAACGTTTAGGACCGCTACCCGGGGGCGATCGCCGGGGCGCACTTGGAGCTGACGCTGGGTGCTACAGTATACGATCCGTCAGCGGAGAGGAGCTGAATAGGCGGGCTCCCTCCGGGTTACCCGAAAATGCTACAGCCAACTCGACACAAAACAGACAGACTGACAATTCATCACCATCACTTTTACTAGAAGAACCTTATAGCCCATCTACCGTTTCGTACTTACCTTCACCATCATCCTTAACAAGTCAGAATTTATCACATTCACATAGATCTACACCAACTTTAGATGTTACGCAGGAGGTGAATTCCTTTTTACCTGCGTCCACTAAGGCTGGGAAAGCAAGAGTACGCATGACATGGTCAAAAGATGTCAACATGTTTATCATGCGTACATATTACATTATAACAAAATTAGAGACAGATATGACTTGTTATAGGAAAATCCTGCATGAATTCTTTACTAAGCAATACCCGGGAGTAAATGTTACAGAGCAAAGAATCTCAGACCAGAGACGAATGATAATTAAAAAGAAATATCTCTCTGAGGAAGAATTAGAACAATTAAAAAATGAAGTCAGGCGTAAAATTGAAGAAACAAATACCGATCACAATAACAGCCACAACACTCTTCCTTGTTCTAACCCAACAGACTTAGTAGCACATATAACAAATAATTTACAAACAAACAATGATTTACAATCATGCGATCAAAACTTTCATGCATCCACTACAGAGCCGACAACACTCACCAACAATTTCTCGACACAAACTTCAAGTACTTCCACTCAAGCAGATATGGCATACGATATAATTTTAGAGACAGATCTTATAACATTGGAACATGAAACTATAGGAGATGAAGTAATTACAAAACTACATGAAGAATTAAAAACAACAATATTTCAATACTCAGGTATGGATCCTACATGTAGACCGAAATTACCTAAACTAAAATACTGTAAAAAGCTTACAACTCTAATAGATATTTTTAACAATAATATACTGAACCGATTTATTACAGACAATGCACTACTAACTGACATCCATACCCTTGTTTATTGTAGCGCTATGGTGATAACGAAAGAATTAGGTTTAAACATTTTGGATGAAAATCAACAGCCAGACCACAAGCGTAACTCAGAACCAGCATGGCAAATAAGATTACAAAAAGGTATAAACCAGCTCCGATCAGATATAGGTAGACTTACTCAATACATTAAAGGCAATAGGTCTAAAAAAGTAACTAAAACAGCAGAAAAAATTTTTCGAAATTATCAGACACATACAACTCATGAGAACACAAACAAAACACCTGATGAATACCTTGACACACTCAAACAAAAATTATCACTTAAAGCGCAAAGACTTAGAAGATATTCGAAGGCTAATCAAAGAAAACAAGAAAATAAACTTTTCACAGCGAACGAAAAATTGTTCTATAGACAGTTGAAGCAAGATAAAAATGTAACTAACAATAGGGATGACACACAAATGGTAACAAAAGGACAGCTTGAAGATTTTTGGTCTGATATATGGGAGAAGTCAGTATCACACAATGAAAGTGCAGAGTGGATACGAGAAGAGAAAAGTAAATGGGACTCAATAGAGGAGATGATATTTGACGAAATAACAGAAAATGATATCAAAATCGCTACTTCCTAACTGCATAATTGGAAATCACCGGGAATAGATAATATTCACAATTTTTGGTATAAAAAACTACATACACTCCATAAGGCTCTCGCTAAAACTTTTACTAATGTTATATTTCAAAAGCAACCACTACCACCATTTATTTCAAAAGGAATTACATATATGATCCCAAAAAGTAATAATATAAATGATCCATCCCAATATCGCCCAATTACTTGCCTACCCACAATATACAAAATTTTAACTAATACTATTGCTACAAAAATAAATTTACACCTAGAGCATAACATGATTATGGCAGAAGAACAAAAAGGGTGTAGGAGAAACCACATGGGGTGCAAGGAGCAACTCATAATTGACTCAACAATTCATAGACATGCAAATTTAAAGAAGAGAAACTTACATTGTACATTTATTGATTACCGTAAAGCATTTGATAGCGTACCTCATACTTGGTTAATTCAAGTTTTAAGAATTTATAAAATAAACCCCATTTTAATTGATTTTTTGAAAAATATTATGTTTCACTGGAAAACCTCTTTACGTTTGCGTACCAATAACACCAGTCTTAATACCAGAGACATAGCTATCCGAAAAGGTATTTACCAAGGTGACTCGTTGAGCCCATTGTGGTTCTGCCTAGCACTAAACCCATTATCACGTGTACTTAATGACAAAAAGAAAGGTTACCTCGTAAAACTGCCTAATGCCGAGATAAAGATATCACATCTGATATATATGGATGATATAAAGCTTTACGCCAGTTCATTTAAAGACATGAAAATCTTATTAGATACTACAAGTAAATTCAGTAATGACATAAATATGCAGTTTGGATTAGAAAAATGTAAAATTTTAAATATAAAGAAGGGAAAAATAGAACCAGGATCTTACACTTTGCGGGAAGGAGGCATTATTTCATCCATGGAATCAGATGAGGTATATAAGTATTTAGGTTATCAGCAATCCAAACTATTAGACCACGCTAGTTTAAAAAACGTATTATTAACTGAGTACAAAAATAGAGTTAGTCAAATCTGTAAAACCCAACTAACATCAAAAAGCCTCATTAAAGCTATTAATACTTATGCGATTCCGATATTGACATATTCATTTGGTATAATAAAATGGACAAAAACAGACATAGTTGGCATTGAAATGAAAACACGTAATATTCTTACAAAATTTAATCATTTACACCCCAAATCTGCAGTAGAAAGAATTTCAATAGATAGAAAACATGGCGGGAGAGGTCTTATAGACATTCAAGCTCTCTGGACTAAGCAGCTTTCAACCCTTAGATCTTTCTTTCACAGAAAAATGAGTACCAGTAATTTACACAATGCTATCGTTAATATAGACGTAAACCTCACACCACTAAACCTTGTAGAAAAGCCACATATAACTGATAATATAATTGACCAGCACACAAACAGAGAATACTTGAAATCAGAACAATGGAAAAAGAAAGTTTTGCATGGCAGACATCCTTATGACCTGGATCAAGCACATGTAGATTCGGAAGCATCGAATAAGTGGCTTGCATGTGGTTACTTATTCCCTGAAACCGAAGGCTTCATGATAGCAATACAGGATCAAGTCATCAATACAAAAAATTATCGAAAATATATAATTAAAGACCCTACAATAGCAGATGATAAATGTCGAAAGTGTCACAAACAGCCCGAAACCATTCAGCATATTACAGGAGCATGCCCAACACTCACGCAGACAGATTACACACACAGACATAACCAGATAGTAAATATAATACACCAAAAATTAGCAATCAAACACAAACTCATCCCAGACACACACACACCATATTATAAATACACACCAAAATCCGTCCTTGAAAATACAAATTATAAAATTTACTACGACCGTGCTATTCTGACAGACAAAACCATCCATTACAATAGACCGGATATTACGCTCCAGGATAAAGTAAATAAAATAGTATATATAATAGATATAGCCATACCTAATACTCACAATTTAATTAAAACCATAACCGAAAAAATAAATAAATACACAGAACTAAAAGAAGAAATAACAAAAATGTGGAAAATGAAAAAAGTTTTTATAATACCCATAGTACTTTCTACGACCGGAGTAATTCCGAAGCACTTACATCATAGCTTGAAAATTCTAGACATATCACCAAACTCATACATTAATATACAAAAAGCAGCAATTTTAAATACATGTCGAATCGTTCGAAAATTCATGCAGGATGACACTAATGTAGCTTATCCCCAATTACAATGACGATTACTTGGTCTTGACCCGTAATCGCCATTTATTTACCAGCTTTTAGCTGAGAATCTATACATAAAATAATAATAATAATAAATATGTCAAGACATTAACACACAACACCATATTATAAATATAAACACCCATGACTGGAGTACGAACATTCGTGCTCATCACACAAATAAATGCCCCCAGCGGGACTCGAACCCGCGACCGCTGGCGCAGCAAGTAGGGTCACTACAAACTGAGCCAAACGTGTCGTCAAGCAAATGTGCAATTACCTATTCCGAAATTCTTTAAAGACAGTCCAGTTGCATTAAAGTAATGGCTTATACGACTTAGCCGTCATTATATGGTTCTGAAAGGGTCCAGTCAAAAATAAACTGGTTAGCGCAAAGGTAGAATGATAAAAAGAGTGCTAACGAGCTTGGAAGTGAGTGCATTCGATCTTATGCTCAAAGGCATCCGATCAGCAAATTGCTTCTAGATGCGAGTTAAGTACGTGAGATATTTTAGTGACTTTAATATTTATTTTAAGTTAGTTACGTTAGAATAAGGAAAATATTATAAGTTAATAAAACAGTAATGTTTTAAAATACAAATCTAAATATTTATAGTACTACTACACGATACTAAAGCAGTATTTTAAAGTATTTTATTCAATTGAAAAGACTAAAGTTTTTTAAACTGAAGAATGGTTTGAATTTACCAAATTAAAGACTAAATGGATAATATCTTTACTCTATACATAATATAAATAAAATTGAAGTGTCTGTCTTTGACTTTAAAATTAATATATTTTGTCAAGTACACACACACACACACACACACACACACACACACACACACACATATATATATATATATATATATATATATATATATATATATATATATATATATATTATATATATATGATACCAGTACTTAAGTAACCCCTTTTTAAAATTGATGTTTGTCTGTCTTTCTGTTTATCCGGGGTAAACCTTGAAACAGCTTAACCGATTGTATTGGGAATTTTACTGATAGAAGGAAAAGTTTATGGGGGTTAAATATAGGGTATGTTTTATTCAGGAAATCTTTAGAGTTGCAGCACGTAAATTGAAAATCCTTAAAAATTACGCATAACTCGAATTTATATTTTTAAATTGGCAGGGACGCCCCCGAGTGAAGCGAGAGTAATTCGCTAGTATATTTATAAATATATACTAGCGGACCCGACAGACGTTGTCCTGTCTACACGTCTTTAATTTGAAAATTTCAAACTTTTTGGACAAAATTGTGAATCTAAACCATTCCCAGATCCCCTTGAACACACACAAAAAATTTCATCTAAATCGGTCCAGTCGTTTGAGAGAAGTTCAGTGACATACACACTCACAGAAGAATTATATATATAAAAGATGTTGTAGCTACTTTTAAAAAGTAACATAGTCGATACTATGTTACTTTTTAAAAGTAGTAGTAGGGGATGTTGGTAGCTTTAAGACTTCGGTTGGATTCGCGACGGTCTCAGATTCGGTCGAAGCTCAGCGATTATTCTTTTTTAGGGTTGGTATTTCTTCATTCTAAATCTATTATTAATTTTACTAATTTTTCTTTAAATCTAAGTTTCCTCTTAATCTAAGATTCGTTTTTATCTTTGCTATATTGCTAGATATTTTATACTTATTTGACCTGACCTTGTTTATATATATATATATATATATATATATATATATATATATATATATATATATATATACATTTATGTTTATACTTAATACAATTTATACAGAGCTAAATGTGGGAAATTGTCTGATTAGTGTACAAGTATAAACTTGGCTTAACTGAAACTCAGTAACTTTAATAATATTTGACCAACATAAAAAGGAGTACGTGCTCAATTTGGCTAAAACCTTTGTTTACTAGATGTGTTTCCAAGCGAGAGCGTTACTTTTGGGCTACCACTGCCTTTAATTCAAACAATATATTCATATACAATACAAAGCATGTCTCTAAGTCAGGTAAAAATCAAAAAATGTTATATCCTCTAAACATTTTTTCAATAAAATATTTAACATATTAGATGTTTTAAAATAAAACTATCTTTTCGGATTTTTTCGCGAATTTATTTTGATTTTTGGTTCCCGACGTTTCGAATGCTTTACTTACTTTTTTTACTTTTTATTATTTGATTTTATTATATATTCGCTTCGATAGACCTCAAATCCAGGCGAAAGAAAACCGATATCGCCCTAGAATGATTCGAGAAGCCATAGAAATTAAAAAACATCCTAATTTCAATAGGGAAGATGGCTGGGTACTACCATCATCATGGGATCCTGTTATTAATATAATAAAATCAAATAATAAATATAAACATAACAGACAGTTAGATGTAGTAAGTTCTTACTGTGTAGATCAAAATGACAGCTTATCAGATTAAAATTATTTATTTTTCATTTGTAAAAGTACATAGTAATAGTGTTGCTTAGTAAGTTTGTTTTTAAATAACAGCAAACTAAATTAAAATTATTGTCCTTAATTAATTTTAACTTTTTAAATTACACATAGAACAATTATATGACTTAAATAATTAATACTATATTTTATATTTTTCTTTATGGTTATAAATATAATAATGGCAACACTAAATATAGATTACTAATTAATATTTTAAAATTGTAATAATTATAAAAAATAATAGGAAAATTAAATATATAATATTCCATATTCAATTATAATTAAAATTATAAAAATGTTTTAAAGTTAAAAAATATTGTAATGTAATTGGTGCAATTTTCATTTCGTTAATTGTGGGTAGGCTGTCTGTAACAACTATACCTTCAAGACATGTAACACCTCAGTCTCTCCCGTGACCATGGATGCTGTAAAGCATTCGAAACGTCGGGAACCAAAAATCAAAATAAATTCGCGAAAAAAATCCGAAAAGATAGTTTTATTTTAAAATGTCAAGTATTCGCGTAAATCTAAGAAAGTATTATATTAGATGTTATAAAACTTTTCATATAAAATATTTAAATTATATCTATTATTGTGACAACCCTAACATCTAGGTCTAGCGCATTAAAAAGGCGTGTTGACTCAACAAGTCTGGTCTAAGGAGGCGCTGATCGCTGCATGCTTTGAAACCGATAGCTATACTGTAAAGTATAAGTATATTGTCAGAACATTTTCAAAGGTGCTGGAAAGAAATAGTTAATGCCATTATAGGATCGCATACAAAATATTAATATATAACCAATACATATAAAAGTTTCACCATATTATTATTTTTATAGATTTTTTTGGCTTAAGGTATGTTTTGTTTTCCTTTGGTGGGCGTGTACCATGCGGGTTGCCTTTGGTTCTTCTCTGATAGGAGAGTGGATAGTTGAAGCAACCCCTTGGTTTTATGGTTTATGGTTTGGCAATTTAACAACTAAGCCCTATTAAGACGGGGAGGTTAGCTTATTCTGTTGGCTTTTAGTGGCTAGTGCTGGTTTTTCTAGCCGGTGAGTCCCACATTTCCTGACATTTTTTTTATGTTTTAGTTTTGGGTGTAATGTACTAAATGTATATCATTGTGTTTATGACCGATGCAACAAAATTATTGCCTTGATGTTAAAGATGAAGTGCGAGTTGGATTATCATTAAGGTGGTATGAATATTTAAAAAAAAGTAGAAATATATATATATATATATATATATATATGAAGACTGTAATAAACAAACGAATAGACACTCGAGTTCTATAATACGTAGGTATTTTTCTTCACAAGTAAAGATCCACAAAACTATGCAAAACATCCATCAATTTGGACCATACACATAGTATATTATAGGCTTATTTACAAAATACCACATATCTCCTAAACCACCATAAAGTACAAAAACTACAAGACACCGTAATTGACTTTTGACAATAAAACCCACAGACGCGTGTAACAGCCCCTTGAACTGCCTCTAAACATTGTATCCACTACAACCATAAACTATCCCGACAAAAACCCACTTTCATCCTACACCACTCTTATTTTACCATAATAAGGATGATTTTGGGATAACCAATTTTAGTGTAACTTTGTCACATATATCATTACAAACTTAATAATTCGCTCAGTATGTATTATGTTTTGCTATTATAAACTTTAAACGTATGGTAATAAAGTTGATTATATAATTCTTCAGTTGTATGTTATTGAAGACAGTTATCGTACATGAACCGTTATGCCTGGATAGGTTGCTGGTCGATTAATTTGCTAATTACATATAATGAAAGTATTGGTCAGGTCAATTAGAATATATGTATTATAGAATATTTGTATTTGTTACATCATGTTTTTCCAATTGGGCATCCATTTTTATCATTCTTAAGGATAATTATATTATAAACTAGTGAACATCGATATTCGACCATAATAATTATACAAAAAAAAAACTGTTTCGAATTTTTTTTATTAATAACACTAAAGTTGGTCAATAGCTACAAAACAAAAAAAAAATTGGTTGACAAACAGAAAAGAAATAGAAACTAAACTGTTTTATCTTTGCCTTATATTTATATATACATACATAGGAGAGAGAAAAGATCCGAAATTATAGTTTTATTTAAAATGTCAAAGGTTCGCGTAAATCTAAGAAAGTATTAGGCTAATAAGTAATTATTGTTAGCCTTAATTCTTCATATGGGAAATGGCAAATTCATATTTCTCATATTATATAAAACTAGCATTGCCCGCGGCTCCGCCCGCGTTCAAATGACCAAAAACCAAATTCTTAGGGTTTACATATTAGTATACTCTTACATTGCAGTTATTGTATTTATATTTATTTTTTCCTGCGGTAAAAAGTATCCTATAAGTTGACCCGGATATCCAGCTATCATCATACCAGATTTCATCAAAATCTGTCCAGTGGTTTTCTCGATGCGGTAACAGACAGACAGACAGACAAAAATTCTAAAAACTATAGATTCGGACTCTGTATCGATAATAATGTCTATTTCAATTAGATTTTCCAAAAAATATTTAATGTACAGATTCGGCTTAGTTACAATTTTATTATATGTATAGATAACTTAAATAAAAAAAAACAGTCTTTATTCAAATAACACAATGGTAACAAATGCACACAGCCCTAAATCCTGAACTAGAAAACTGTGTTTCTGGAGTTAGTACCTTCCTATATCAGGCGTAAATATTCAATGCATGAAATTACACGGTAAGGTAAGTTAATGTAAACAAAAAAGGAAGAAAAAAAATTCTTCTAACTTACAAGCCACAGAAAAAAAGTGTGTATATGTGTGTGTGAGTGTATGTGTGCGTGTCTGTGAGTGGGTTTGGTTGTATGCTTGTGTGTGTTATGTTACTATTACAATTTGTACATATTAATATTTATTTTATTTATTCATTTTTTATACTAGCGAAAGGTTTTCAGTTTGTTCATACGTTAAATTAATGTATATAGTTTTAATTTTTTTAATAAGTACATTAAAAAAATTAAAACAACAAATATAATTCAGCCACATCAAGTTGATCCTTCTTGAATTTGGTTCAAGAATCTAATAAAAGAAATCAATTCTAAATATAATATAATGAGTATAAAAACTCCATTTTCTGTTCCTTATAACAAGAATAAGTACAGATTCTTAGCCAGTTTCACTAAACTTTTAATTACCCGTTAATTAGATACTGTGCTCTGGTTTTCTCGCGATCATCGATGCAAGTAATCAATTAGACAGAACAATTTTTCTTTTATAACAAAATTAATTACTTTTCAGTCCATTTTTTACTTTCTTTTCTTAAATTAGTGTATTTTTTTCTTTATAAACTTTTGGCAAAGTTTTATTGGAAAATCTTGTGCAAGTGATATTTTATTTCGGCAGGAACAAGTAAGAAAAATTGGTTTATGCTGATCTTAATGAAATTTAAATTGATTAGTTGTGTATGGGAAAAGTAAGATAGATTTTGCTTACTCTAATCAGGAGATTTCTTATTTATAGTATGTATACTAAAAACATACCAATCTTACAAGGAAAATATTTGATACTAGCGACTCACCCTCGCTTCGCTTGGGTTCGTTGTTAGGTGATTCTTTGACATTTGTATATATAACTAGCATTGCCCGTGGCTCCGCCCGTGTTCAGATGACCAAAAACCTATTTCTTAGGTTTTACATATTAGTATACTCTTATAATGCAGTTTTTGTATTTTTTCTCAGAAATAAGATATTTCCCGCGGTAAAAAGTATCGTCTATATTGACCCGGATAACCAGCTATCACCATACCAAATTTCATCAAAACCCCTCCACTCGTTTTTCTGTGATGCGGTAACAGATAGACAGACAGACAAAAAATCTAAAAACTATAGATTCAGCCTCTGTATCGATATTGATATATATTTCAATAAGATTTACCAAAAAATATTTAATGTACAGATTCGGCTTAGTTACAATTTTATTATATGTATAGATTAAGTATATTTGTAATTTTCTTCATTTTAAATAAATGATACATTTTTTACAAGCCGATTGAAATAAAACAAATATATTATTTTAAATAGATTATTTTTGTTTATTTTATTTAGTAGCACATCTTCGTTTCATTTGATGATCCGCTATTTGATTAAAAAAACGAAAATCTACTTTAAATAGAACTCATTCTTCAGTTTTTTTTCGGATTTATTTAGATTTTTTGTTCCCGACGTTTCAATGCTTACAACAAACACGATCATGAGGGAGTTGTTACAGACAGTGCCTGTCCATAAAAATACGCAGTGATTTCAAAAATACAAAAATGATACCATATAGATAAAATACAGTTCTTATTAAGATATAGTCTTATTAAATTAAAAAATTAAAAGAGTATTTTGTTTAAAATGTCAAATATTCGCGTAGATCTAAGAAAGTATTATCCAAACATGTACACAAAGTATTACCCCAATAATAACATTTAGAATGCTGAATTTTTTATAATTTTTCTTACAAAATAATTTAAAATGTATAGAAAAATATGATATATTTCGGTATAATTATTAACTACCTCCACACGTTTGCACTAAAACGTGCAGACGGCTACATCGGTCACGTGACCGAGTTCTTATAAGCTCAGTTTGAAAAACTTTGTACAGTGTTTTACTTTTAACTTTGACAGGATTCTTAGATTTGAAGAAACTTTTAATAGGCTTTTGCTGGTTTTGTACATCAAGCTCAATTGAAAATGCTTTATTTATATTATTGATGTGTCACTTGTTCATTCAGCTCTGATATTATGAGTTTTTAAGCATTTACTAACATTCAATGAGTATTAGAGTATCCGCCAACCCGCACTTGCCCAGCGTGGTGGGCTATGGCCTGATCCTCCTTGTATTGAAGGTAGGCCCGTACCCAGCAGTGGGACGTTCAAAAGGGCTTAATATAATGAGTATTACAGATTTAAAACTTTTTTAAATCTAGTACATTACGTGGTCTATGGTACTCAGCAGATATTTAATATTTTTAAAAATTATTAAGGACCAGGGCCGGATTTAGCAGAAGGCATTGGAGCTGCTCCCCTTGGGCTTCTAGAATAGACAATTTCAGGTATACTAAATTATTTGTTTTATAGTGAATCTAATATTATGAAGTGATTTTAGCGGCTCTATAAACATAGCAAATAAAAAAAGGAAAGTCAAAAGCCAAAGGACTTTTTCAAATGCGGTCCTGCTTAATATTATATAAAAACATTTAATAATTTTAATTTATTCACATAAAAATTAAAAAGCTTAGTAAATACCTTGAATTTTGGAGATAGAGAAAAAAAAACTTATTTTACTGACTTCGTAATAAGAGGTTCTGTAGAAACGATTTTAAAATATGAGAACTCGTCAATAATCTTTTTTTTTAAACTTAATAGATTGGCTTATTTTGCTAAACATATATAACACATTTAAATTCAAATTATGAATTTAGTTGAGGTACCTAGGAGGTACGTACACCCCCATTTTTTAATCACAATTATAGTATTTTTGTATGAACAATCTATACATATAATAAAATTGTGTTTAAGCTGAATCTGTACATTAAATATTTTTTGGAAAATCTTATTGTAATAAACATTATTATCGATACAGAAGGCGGATCTATAGTTTTTAGAATTTTTGTCTGTCTGTCTGTTACCGCATCACGGAAAAACCACTGGAGGGATTTTGATGAAATTTCTTATGATGGTAGCTGGTTATCCGGGTCAACATATAGGATACTTTTTACCGCGGGAAAATATCTCATTACTGAGAAAAAATACAAAAACTGCAATGAATAAGAGTATACTAATATGTAAAATCTAAGAATTTGGTTTTAGGTCATCTGATCGCGGGCGGAGCCGCGGGCAATGCTAGTATTATATAAATACATAGCAACGAACCCGAGCAAAGCGAGAGTGAGTCGTTGTACAACATAAAGTCAAAGAGTTTTTTTTTTGTAAATTGAACGCGGGCATAGCCGCGGGTTCGGCTGGTAACAATAAATGTTCTTATTATATCCCCGTACATCGTTTTATATGTGACAACTTTATTCTTACAGTTACTTAGCACACTGTTCTGACGGGTAGGGCGATAAGAATTGATTAAATAAGTTTTTATTATCTGCATAAAACCGATGATATTGCCATGTTTTTTCATTTTCATATCACATTGTTGCCATTATAACTTTATTAGAATCAAAGATAATAAAACATATTTATTGTATGGTAATTGTATGAGAAAAGTTTTTTGATTAGTTAGATTTCTAAACATAAAAATAAAGTTAAATATCTTCTTATAGTATTATGATAAATTACAATTTTTTTAGTAACTAATTTTCATCGAGTAAAGTACATTGAAAAATTTATTAAAGGTCAATATTTAAAACATTTATTGAAATTTATATACGCCCACTCCAACCCGAATCTATACATATAATAAAATTATAACTGAGTCGAATCTCATTAAAATAGGCATTATTATCGATAAAGGCCAAATCTATAGTTTAGAATTTTTGTATGTTTATTTGACAGATTGTTTTCCTCTCCATTTTTCATTTTTTCTGCGTTATTTCTCCCTCATCCAAATAGAGCAGCAGGCAAAAAGCTAATAAAAAAAAAACCTTATATACTATAGTAAACGTTGAAATTTTATAAAAGTAAATATTTTTGTTGGCTGGTATTAAATTTTGTTTACAGCTTTCATCCTTATTGACATTCAACGGAAATGCAGACATGTTTGTGTTGCACCGGAAGTAATATATCTCGGGCGTTATCATTCGTTATAGGTTTTTTTTGGTTTAAATAAATAGTATTGTTTGGATATCGAGGTTATTAGTGTTAAACTGAATTTATAGGTAACTAGCAGAACCCGCGGTTTCGCTCGCGTTTAAATTACAAAAAATACTCCAAAAATGGAGGTTTCATACAATTTTTTAATCCCCTATTTTACCTCCTTATGTGATGAATTTAAAAAAATTCTGAAACACGTATTTATTTAATTGTATTGAAGAGCATTGATACTTACAAAGTTTCAAGTAATTCTGATCATAAATATTTTTTGGATTGTATTCTAACATGTTGTCTCGTGGGAATGAAATAATCTCCCGCAGTAAAAAGTAGCCTCTGTCACTCTCCAGCCCTTCAACTATCTCCACATAAAAAATCAAGCCCATCAATCGACGTAAAAGAAGGATAAATAAACAAACAAACTAATTTTCACATTTATAGTGATATAATTAGAGTAAGTATGGATATGACACATCAAAAATCCTATTAGACGAAAAGAAACTTACAAAATTATGATAATGGCAATGAAAACAATAATATGTAGCAAGAATTGTACTGAAAAGTTTGAAATGTCAATTATCTAATTAATTATTGCACTTTTATCCAAAGGAGCTTTTAATTAAAAGCATTATTTACTAACTAGCTTTTAACTATAAATATTATTTCTTTAAATTCTCATCTTACTTGTACAATGTAATTAAAACGTATATAGGGTACTGTTTACTTGAAAAATAATCGGCTTTCAAGGAATATGCATATGTCGTATACGTTTATTTCGCCAAGAATCTTTTATTCCTGGCTAAGGCCATCAAAAGTCAAAAATTAAAAGTTTAGAAGTCTACTCATTGAAGAAGCATTTACTTATTGAAAGTTAAGAGTGCGCCATCTGTTCGAGAAGAAAATGCACCATTTCTAAGAAGATTGACAAAAAAAAGTGGTTCGAAGCTTATATAAAAATATATTTAATATCCATAATTTGTATATATATTTGTCTAATTTACTTTTCTCTTTAACAAACAAACTAATATTTACTTGGGATAGCAAAAAACATAATAATATCCAGTATAGGAACGTTAGTTAATGACAACATCTAATGTAGCGAGCAAATAGTCATGACAACCGCTTATTATATTAACGCATCGTTGAGTTTGGCCGAAGTTAGTCTGGTTTGTTTCCCTTACAAAATTAGGGAAAGAAAATGGCATAAAATACCCTCATATACTTTTCTAAGACTTGTAAATATATATATATATATATATATATATATATATATATATATATATATATATATATATATATATATATATATAAAGTGCTAGATCAAGTGTTCTATTTACGTATATATGTTACGTTTTAATGTTTAATATAGCTTTTTTAGAGATGAGATATTTTTCTGCACTAAAAAGTATCCTATATGTTGACTTGAATAACCAGCATTATCAATTAAAATCTGTCTAGTGGTTTTCATGTAACGCTTACCCAGACAGACAGACAAAAATCTTAAAAACTACGAAAAACTATTGATTCGGCCTCTTTGTGGATAATAATGACTATTTCAATAAGAATTTCCAAAAAAAATCTAATATATAGATTATGTTTATAAGAAAACTAAAATTGTTACCCTTTTTCTTAGTAATTTGCTAGTTACCTAATAAGATGTGTTAGGTTGTTTAGCGGTTACAGCGTCAAAGAGTAAAAATTATACTTACACAGACAGACATTCAAGCATTTACGTTTAATATAATATTCCCATTACATATAGCTGACATATTAAGGTATTACGAGTATGAGTAGAAAGGTTTGTTTGACTGTAAAAAAATGTCTCTACCCAGAATCGAAACTACGACCAATGTAGAAACTAGTTAATAAATAGTACAATTTTAATAATAATTTTCAGGACATATGTATATCATACTATACTTTATTTATTATAGAAAATACAAAGAAAAAAAAATTTTTTTTTTTAATTTTACTAATAATGTGTTTAACTGTAATCTGTTAAACCGTTCTTAAACGGAGGACGTAAAAATCTGTGGAGTGCTGAAAAGAAAAAGGGTTAGGATGTGTCTAGTATTGAATTTCGATTAAAAGCTCATCACCTCCGTTCGATTTAAGCTTCCTCGCTGTGGAATATTTTCACTCAGTTTGCTTTGACGGCTACCGACTTTAACTGCTTTGAATTAAAGTTTCTGGAAGAGCTTTTAAAATAAATTATATATATATATATATATATATATATATATATATATATATATATATATATATATATATATATATATATATATCGAAGTAGCATTAATTTTCTCTATTTTCCATTATTTTATCATGACTTATACAGTGGGCGTTATATGGGAAGTGTTGGTTCAAATAAAAGTCGATGCAGTCCAAGTTGTATTTCAAATTAACAATAATCACTTTGTACATAGTTACACAGCACTTTACTACACAACCATATACCACTTCACTATTACCACGTATAGACAATACAGAACGCAAGACAGTTTCTACTAGTGTTCACTGTGCGACCGACCAAGAATATATATATATATATATATATATATATATATATATATATATATATATATATATATATATATAACACTAAGGACTTATCCTCGCTTTGCTGGGGTGGTTTCCATAGTGTTTAAAAGTAGCTTATATGCTATTCTAGCACACCGTTTATCTACTAAATTCCAGCTATTAATTTTCGTCAAGGTGTTGAGCGTGACGTAGTAATAAACGTACACACATATTAATATACACACACACATACTTTCGCATATATAGTAATAGTCGAAATGAAAATACTTATTTTAATTGTAATTTTCAAGTCGCTATACCCCTTTATTATAACACTAGCGACTCATTCATCCCTAGACAAAAACAAATATATCCCACGGGAAACTAACTTGTTCCGGGATGATATATAGCCTTTTTCAATAAACAGGCTATCTCATGCAAAAAGAATTATTCAAATCAGATTAGTAGTTCCTGAGATTATCGCGTTCAAACAAACAAACTCTGCCTCTTTATAATATTAGTATAGATTTACATTACATTATTTGCAGTTGTGCCTTACAAATTAATATACAGGTTTTAGGTTACAAAATTGATAAGAATGAGAAATAATTTTGAGAGAGATGTTAGAAACAGATGCCGATACTTGTACTACGTACTAACAGACGCCTATCAACTCAGTCCCTACGCCGCCGTTATAGAAGAGATTACTGCGAGTATTATAAATGGAACTATCTTTTCTGATTTTGTCGCGGTTTTGATTATATTTTGTTTTTTACGTTTCGAATTCTTTACAGAAAACATGATCACGTGAGAAACTTAAATTGTGTAAATCTAAGAGTTTTCATTTAGAATAGATACCTAAGCAGATATTTTTGAAGTCGGTGCCACCCGATGCAAAGCCAATCTAATATATTTCGATACGTAAAATACATCACAAATTGATGTATATATATGTATATTGTAACTATAATTAGAGTTCATACCAAATCCTATTTACCTATTAGATATTCATATCTCACGATATCGTCGGCTTCAAAATTGGTTCAGGCGTCTTCGAGTAATCGGTGAACATACATAAAAAAAGATTCCGAGGAATTGAGAACCTCCTTCTTTTTGGAAGTCGGTTAATTAAAGTAAATTGAAACTTGACCAAGTTCCAGAAAAGATGAAGTATTTTTTGGGAGTATGCGGGATGTGTTTGCCAATTCTTTGCAAAATCGCTTGTAATAATTATTTCTAAAGTAGTAACGCACTACTTTCTAAACTTTTGCACTTTTTCTTTTCGTGAATTTTTTCAATATTTTATTAGTTATTCTGCTATTTGGGTTGAAGACAAGTCCAACAAAACAAAGACAACTATTCCTTCGAGACATCTAACACCTCAGTCTCTCCCGTGACCATGGATGCTGTAAAGCATTCGAAACGTCGGGAACCAAAAATCAAAATAAATACGCGAAATAATCCGAAAAGATACTTTTATTTAAAATGTCAACTATTCGCGTAAATCTAAGAAAGTATTATGAAAACAAACATAATTAAAATTGGTCCAGCAGTTTTCGAGTTATAAGTGTTGTAACAAACCCGACTTGTTTTATATATCCTCATAGATGAGCGTTCCATACAAACAAGAAAATATTCCATTTCTAGCGTGAAATGATTACTTTAGTACTGATTCTGAATTTTGTTGTATATGGAAGGGATTTTAGTAACAAGTAGCTCCACATCATTTTCAAATTTTTCATAATTTGATAACAATTATAAAAGAGCAAAATACAATAAAACAATGTAATCTATATATAAATACTAGCGACTCACCCTCGCTTCGCTCGGGTTCGTCCCTGGCTTGTTTCCCCATACAAACTTTCATCCCCATTCTCACTCCCTTAAGGGATGATTTCCGGGATAAAAACTATTTCACTCACTCTCTTTTCATATCATGAGATTTAAAAAAAAAAACTTATTTTAGTATTTTTTTTTCTTTTAATTTTCTTTTATAGAAAGCTTGTCCTGACAATAAAAAACACAAAAATAAAAGAATTATCCAATTTGGTGCAGTCGATCGGAAGTTATGCGCGTACATACAATTCGGTGATACATTTTTATTTATCTATATAGATGTACAGACAAAACAGTTAAGTACTTTTTTCTCCATCGTTTGTCAATCGATTTTATTTTTATTGTTTTGGTAAAAAATATTTGGAACAGTAATATTTTTAAAGAAATAGGTAAATCCTACCCACATATTATTATGTTTTCCTCAAATTTTTAATTATGATTATGTTCGAATTGACGACACGTTTGGCTCAGTGTGTAGTGACCCTATTTGCTGTGCCTGCGGTCGCGGGTTCGAGTCCCGCTGGGGGCATTCATTGTGTGATGAGCACGAATGTTTGTACTCGAGTCATGGGTGTTTATATTTATAATATATATGTATGTATTTAAAGTTTACATATGTGTAGTGTATCAACTATCTGGTATCCATAACACAAGCCTCGTAGCTTACCATGGAACTAGATGGTGCTGTGTGTTAATGTTCCAACATATTTATATTTATAATTTCAAGCACAGGCGTATATTTTAGTAAATATTTCAAATGAGCTCATCTAGAATATTACATCAGTCTTCGTGTAAGCTATTGTAAGCGAGTGAAGTTTAACTTGGGTTTGGCTTAAGGGCCGCATTGTTAATGCTGTATTGGCTTTCGCGTTAGCGTGCTTACGGACGTGTCGATTCTGTTTAACGTAAGTTCAAACAGAAACGTTCAAAGTTAAACGCATTTTGTTATTTTAATTGACTTCCGGCTTAACAATTTGGTGTCTAGTTAGTAGATTATAAGTTAAGTTTTTTGCTTTGTATGTTTTTGGAACGATAAGAAAGATAAAGAAAGTATTAAGTCATCAATCTCCGTCGATTTGATGTGAGCTGTGTGATAGGAATTTGTCGTTTTAGACATCTAGCTATCGTGCCGTTAGGTAACATTTTTTAGTCTAGGTCCATATATTTTATCCAATGTAAAAAAATATTTATTGGTGTTTTGGTTTAGGGTGCATTCTTATAATATTCAATAAATAAATAAATATGTTGGATACCTAAAATAAATCACAAATTGATGTATAATATTTTAACTATAATTAGAGTTCATACCAAATCATATTTACCTATTAGATATTCATATCTTAAAATATTGTCGGCTTCGAAATCGGTTCAGGCGTCTTCGAGTAATCCGTGAACATACATAAAAAAAGACACCGACGAATTGAGAACCTTCTCCTTTTTGGAAGTCGGTTGAAAATCACTAGCAGACGTTTTCCGAACGGGGAATGGAGCTGAGAACGATCAATCTACAGTGTGAGGAATATTGCGCGAGATAATAACATATTACGCTATCTTGTTTTCTTTATGGAGCGCGGAAAACAAAAAGTCGAATCTTTTCATAGCCTACATACTGCCTATATACCTACATAATATGCATTTAGACCTTTTTAACGTCCCACTGCTGGGCACGGGCCTCCCTTCAATACGAGGGGGATCAGGCCATAGTCCACCACGCTGGCCAAGTGCGGCTTGGCGGACTTCACATGTCTTTCGAAAAGTTGCTAGGTTCTCTCAGACATGCAGGTTTCCTCACGATGTTTTCCTTCACCGTAAGGCAAGTGGTAATCATGTTAGAAATGATTCGCACATGAAAATATCAGAGGTGCGAGACCCGGGATTTGAACTCGCTTCACTCGGTTTCCCAAGCAAGCGCGTTACCACTGGGCTACCACTACCTGTGAGCAGCCTACATAGCCCATAGAAAAAAATTGAAGCCTTTATAATAAAAAACTCATATTAAAATCAGTGCAGCCATTTTAAAGTAATTGTTGTTGAAAAGTGTGTGAAAATAATATTTTTTGACATTGATTTGCTAGGATATAACATACACATTATACATATTCTCAATAGCTATTAATAATAATTAATTAATTTTAAATGAAAATGTACACAGATTTCAAAATAACTTTAAATTATTTTACTAGTGATTCACCCTTTCTTCGCTCGGGTTCGTTTGTCTCTGTACCCAGAGAACGTTTTAACGGTTAGTCTGGAATAAGTAGTCGATCCCTTGCTCTGTGAAAAATACAACAAAGATATATAAAAATTTCCGGGATAACATGTAACTTATGTTCTATTCAAGAATATAATTTATCTCTAAGTTACTCATTATCTGCCAGTGAAAGTCCCGTTAAAATCAGTCCAGCCGTTTCGGAGATTAGCCGGAACAAACAGATAGGCAGACTATTTTTTTAAAAAATGTGTTTTTCTCGTAAGCACTCTATGTATATTTTCATATGTATTCAGTAAATAGATGTTATTTTGAAATTACAAACAGACACTTGAATTTTATTTATCTGTAGTTATAGATAATAATACTCTTTCTGATCTGATTCGATAAATAACACTGCGCTTAGAATTGAGGAAAACATCGCATAGCTTTAATAACGCAATGGGTACATTACCCAAAAGTACTTAGAAATCCTTAAAAATAGCATGTTGGGTGAAACTCCATAACCCAATCGATACTTTCAGTAGTTTTCTATCGTCAATAACAAGTATACACAATTTAGTGAAGTAAAAGGACAAATGTTATACAAAAGAGCACTCACATAACTAAAGAACCATCTGAGTTAATATTGACTCAGCCATGAACTGTTTGTTATTGCAGATTGAAACCTCTTTGATACGCAGCGTAAATGTTTATTTGTTTGTATGTCTAGTAAATTCTTATTTGAGGCGAGGCCTCCGCAAATATTTCGAGTAAATATTATTAGCACGTGCTTTAACGCCGATTTTATTTGAACACGGTGGGATTCTAGCTTTTTAATTCTGTTATTTCTTTTATTTATATATATATATATGTTATATATTATTCTTGTTTTTTCCTTCATTTTAAAATATAGTTGCGTAGGTGAGGTGCAGAACGTCTTTATATCTAAAGCACGCTTGAACCATGCTTAAGAATAATAATTGCTAACACCATTTCAAATAAAACTATCTTTTCGGATTATTTCGAGGATTTATTTTGATTTTTGGTTCCCGACGTTTCGAATGCTTTACAGCAATCATGGTCACGGGAGAGACTAAGGTTTTAGATGTCTCAAAGGTATTATATTGTTGTTACAGACAGCCTACCCACAAATTAGAAAATGAATTCAAAAAATTGAAAAATGGCACCAAAGAACCTTACAATATTTTTTTATTTTGGTAATAGTTTAATATATTTAAAATGTCAAATATTCATGTAAATCTAAGACAGTATTATGGTAACACCATTGACAATTAACAACAAGGACAGTTAATAGGAAATTACTAGGAGTGGAAAAGAGAATATTTTCCAAAAAAGAACTTCTATAAATATAATAAAATTGTAACTAAGCCGAATCTGTACATTAAATATTTTTTGGAAAATCTTATTGATATAAACATTATTATCGATACAGAGGCCGAATCTATAGTTTTTAGAATTTTTGTCTCTCTGTCTGTCTGTCTGTCTGTTACCGCATCACAGCAAAACCACTGGAGGGATTTTGATGAAATTTTTGGTATGTTGATAGCTGGTTATCCGGGTCAACATATAGGATACTTTTTACCGCGGGAGAATATCTCATATCTGAGAAAAAATACAAGAACTGCAATGTAAGAGTATACTAATATGTAAAACCTAAGAATTTGGTTTTTGGCCATCTGAACGAAGGCGGAGCCTCGGGCATTGCTAGTCTTTTTATAATACTTTCTTCACGGAGAGACTAAAGTGTCTATACACTATAACGTCTATCGCGACCATGATTTGTAGAAATCAATCGGCTAGAAATCAAAAATATGACGGGATTTTGATGTCGGGAACTAAAAATCAATATAAATCCGCACAAAACCCGAAATTCGAAAATATAGTTTTCTTTTAAAAAAGTTATCTTAACTGTTCAAAGTGAATCTCGCATACGTATATAGCAAGTGATCAGCTTTATTATTATTTTTTTAAAAAAATTCTTAAACAAACATTCAGACAAACTAAATTCTAACATTCATAAAAAAAATTTAGCTATAAGGCCGCCTTCTATACATATTTTCTTTATGTGTTTATGTATTTTTGTTTGTATCTTTTTCTTGGTGTGCAATAAAGTGTAATATATATATATATATATATATATGTATATATATATATATATATATATATATATATATGTAAAATAACTATTTTTAATTGAATTAGTCGTTCTAAGTCAGAAGGGCAATAAGTTTAAGTAAGGTTTCGACCCAACCTTTGAGTATGAGGCCCTTAAATACAATTACTTTAGCAAAACAAACACACAATTATATCAGTATAACATTAAATGTATATTTATTAATATATACATATATTTATACGTAGTTATGCGAAGTGGGTGTCAGTTTGTACACAAAGCTCCTTTCGTTGACAACGGCTTCCGTGCCTTGAAACGTCTTTCATAGAAGTTCTTACTATAGAGTCTCGTAACTCACGTTTATTTGAATGGTTGTGCTTGAAATTTATATGGTATGTTTTGTGCTTGAAAAATATTATATTCTGAGCTTATGCTGCGATTTTACTTTACATTATTTTATTGCTTAAATAAAACTATTTTGTAAGTCCTTGGTTGCTTTATACAGCTTTTTTGTGAAAATGGTTTCGGTATTTCAATGGCATTGTGAAGAAAAGTGTTAAATAGTTGTTTTTACAGTTAACATTTCATAGAAAAGTTAAATAAAATATTGTTTCTAGAAATTTTATAATATCTTATGGTCAAGGTTTTACAATCAGTTTATAAATAAATTACCTAAGTCTAAACAAAAGAATTGGGATAGGTATATCGAGGACGATGACGAGAAGATGTAAGAACGTATGTATGAAGAAAGATGAACACTAATTAAATATAACAGGCACATTACATTTAGATAGACAGCATTTAAGTACCTACATATATATGTATGTGTGCCACTTGATCTATGGGTGTAACCAAGGAGACCAGTGCTATAAAGATAAATATGTATATACTAGCGACTCACCCTCGCTTCGCTCGAGTTCGTCCCTTGTTCTGTTCCCTCGTTCCTTGTTCGTAGCTTGCTTCCATACAAACTTCCATCCCCATTTTCCTTAAGGGATAATTCCTTTTATACCAGCGGCCGCGAGACGCGTCGAGCGCGGCGACCGATTTATACATTAAAAATAATCTACATGAATCAGTATTCACGCGCGATGGCTTATTATTAGTGTATTTCATGTATAACTTTGGTGTTTCTATACCGATTTCTATGATTCTTTTTTATGGAATAGTTAATAATGTTAACTTTTTTAATTAGGGATGACTGAGAGTGTTATAAACGTAAGAGTGGACAAATATAAATCAGAAAGCTTCGAACTGCTAAGCTATCGGGAGTTACACGTGTTATTGTGAGTCAACCATAAAAGATAGACATATGCTGTCGTGGGATATTTTTTATATAATTTTAAGGAGAATATTTCCGTCATACATGATTTCTGTGTAGCTTTAACCATTAAGGTTGCACACGCGACGGAAGCTTAAAAAATGGAGTAACTTCTCCCGTTTTCCCAACATTTCCCTTCACTGCTCTGCTCCTATTGATTGTAGCGTGATGAAAAGTATATTTTAACCAGCTCAGGAGTATGAAAAAAAATTGTACCAAGTTTCGTTAAAATCCGTCGAGTAGTTTCTGTTTCTATAACGGTTATACAAACAGGCAGACAAAAATTTTACTGATTGCATTTTTGGCATCAGTATCGATCCCTAATCACCCCCTGATAGTTATTTTGGAAATATATTTCATGTACAAAATTGACCTCTCTACAGATTTATTATAAGTATAGATAATAAACTGCCTCACTGTTCTAGTGGCTGGCATGTACGACCGTAGATCTTGGTTCGAGTCCCGGGTTGGGCCAAATTCACTTATTGAGTATTTCTTTCCTGAAGTTTTTAGTTACAACCCGGACGTGGGAAATTGGCGGTGTTCCAACCCCGTGCCTCGGAGAGAACATGAAGCGCTCAGTCCTGCGCCTTAATTCTCACTGGTCGTGTAGTCGTTCCAACGGATAATGATAGCAATAGAGGGTGCACTTGTGTTTGCGCGCATACTTGTGCATATAGTGCACAAGTATGTGCGTAGTGAATTTCCTGTGCACTTAACTAGTCTCAATTAGATTGGCCGGAGTGGCCGAAATCGGTCAGGCGAACATTATAAGGGTAAATATATATTTATATACATACTCACATACCTGAATCCCAGAGTTACACTAATTTAAAAAAAAAGCATATTATTATAAGTACAAAACTGTTTTTCAAGAAATATAACACCATAATTTTTATTAGATACTAATATAAATTTAGAAATTTAAAGTTATTCAAAGTTAAATTTTAAATGTATGTTTGTTGTTCAAGCTTGAACGGCTGGACGGATTTGGATGAAACTTAGTACACAAACTATAACCTGGAGTAACACAGGCTACTTTTGGGCACCTAAGATTCGTCCAAAGCAAGGGTCTTACGCAAGAATTACCTATCAATAATTCAATACAGTTATATTTTCATCAAAATCTGCTCAATTATCCATTTTCACCAACAGCCTTATTAAACGCTAATATTTATAGGATGATTCATGTGTTTGTTGAGCTATCTGACTGAATTGTAATGCAATGAAACCGCACAACATTGTACCCAGTCATATATCTCGCGATAGAAACAATCGCGCTTCGCGGACACATATAAATCTGTCAGGGTCCCGTGTACGCGTGCCGTTCATTTACATGTTTATGTCTTCGTTCCAGCTATAAATTACGTTGATTGAGTTTTTTTAACTAATTATTAGCTATTTTTAACTGTATATAATATGTATTATATAGTAATTATCTAATGCTTTCTAACATCAAAAGGTAAAAATGAGTTACTATATTATTATTATACTATCGACTCACCCTTGCTTCGCTCGGGCTCGTCCCTAGACAAAAACAAATCTATCCTACGAGAACCGTACATTTTTTCGGGAAAAGTAACGTATGAGCTACTCTAGACTATAATCTATCTCTGTGCTTAATTTCATCCAGATTCGTTTAGCCGTTCTAGCGGGAAAGAGTAACAAACATTTATCCATCCGGCCTCACAAATTTTCACATTTATAATATTAGTATGGATATATTTACAGTGGTACAGTTTAAATTAAAACGCAGCTAAGTATCTTTTCTTTTGAGTTGAAACGTACCGAAATACGTATGTATAGACAACTCTGGTGTTGTATATAAATGTATACTTTATCTTTGAGCTAGTAAATTAATAGTAAAAATAAAACATATTCAAAAACTAGCTCTGATAGGTTTATTCTCTTCTTTACTTTCTTCTAAAATACAAATTAGATTTTTTTTAATTTATTTGTTTATCTATTTTTTTAATTTACAAGTCATGGTGTGGGTGCGATATTTAAGTCAACCAAATCATACCTAGTTGAATGGGTATACAAAATTTTGTATTTGTGCTGTTAACCACTGAGGATATCTCTCATTTGGAGCTAAACCTGGACGCAGCAGCCAATTCATGGTAGACTTTAGAACGGGCTGTAATAATTAAATGTGTATATAAAATTTTGTTAATTCTAAAGCCAATCTTAGATGGAGAATCTGGTCGTATTTATCAAAAAAACTCATTGTCGAACTCTCTGTTTAATCTACTTGTGAAATTTCAACTGTGTAGTATAAAAGGAAGTAGTTCTAATATAGCTTGCAAGATTTGACCCATACAAATATACATACTAATAAATATTACAAGTTAAATAAAAGATTGTAAAAATCTCGTAAAAAGTTACACAAGTAACAAAATCAATTAATCTAATATAAAATAATGATTTTAAACACTGTATACATATAAGTTATTACTTCGTAGCTGTTTCGTAGAGCGCTACGAGGGTCTACAGTATTTGATAAATTATGAAAGTTAGCGCTGTAGCCTTTGCTATTTAACAGACTTTAAAAGAATAGGTGTTCAATTCAGTTATTATGTGCGTAAGTTACGCAAAAATTTTACGAATTTTTCTCTTATTTATATTAAATACAGATAAATAAAATTGAAGTGTCTGTTTGTAATGTCAAAATAACAGCGTTTTACTAAATACATATGACATTACCTACGGTACTTATAAGAAAAACACATTTTTTAAAATTTTTGTCTGCCTGTCTGTTTGCTCCGGATAACCTTTGAAATGGCTGGACTAATTTTGACGGGACTTTCACTGGAAGATAGATGATGTTAGAGGGAGTAACATAGGCGACTTTTATTTTATAAAAAGAAGTAGGCTACCGCTTAAAAAAATAAAACGCACCTAGGGATGACCCGAGCGAAGCGAGGGTGAGTCGTTAGTTTTTATATAAAATTATTTCGTGTATCTCAGAAACGGCTCGAATGATTTGGATCAAAGTTTGTATTTACTACATAAGGTTTTGATTTTTAAGTTTATCTATATATGTAGGTGTCTAGTTTTCTGAAAGTCTTGGTTCTTTTTGTAAATAGATTTACAAATATAGATTTGTAGTTATACCTCCAGGATGGTTCTAAATAACCACAATTTTGCAGTAGTAATTGAATTTTGAATATTGATAACGTAAACATTCATGGTACCAAAAATAAATTATTATTTAATTAACTTTTTTAAAAAACGAGCTCTTAAGTATAAATACCATTTAAATTGTTTAAAGTAATGAATGGATTTGATTTAATATAAACTTTATTTTTCATTTTTTAGGTATTTATATTGGGATGCATAAAAAAACATACTACGTCATCGTTACGAGTCCGCCATGTTGGATTTTGAATGACGTCACTTATCTAACCATGCATTGTCATGTAAAGTAAACGTGTATGCAGAATTTCAACGCAATCGGTTGAGGATAATTGCTTTAAAATTAAGTTGCAAGATTTGACTCGAATAAACATACAAACATTGCAAGTTAAATAAAAGCTTGAAAAATAAGTCTTAGAAGTTCATTAGGAATATATTACATCGGTTATTTTACTCCCGTTTTGAACGTGTTAATTTATATAACAAACCATCATTATTTAAAAAAAATATATCTATATATAAAAAAAACAAATAAAACCAAACTCAAACACCATTAGTGTTGCCATAAAAATGCACATGATAAATGAAATACCAAAGGTTTTCCGAAGGCTTCCTTCACGCCTATACGCTTTACCGTTTTCAAAAGCCGTCTTAAAGCATATAGCGTAAATAAAGTAACATGAAAACTGTATAAAAGTATAAAAAAAGCTCCTATAAATTCTATACTTTTCACGGTATTGAACAAGTTGGTTGGAAAAGAAATGATTTCCAAAAATTCCTTTTACTTTAATACTGAGAAAGGTAATTTTATGATTCCTATTTCATTTGACGGTGCTTTGCGGGTGTTTTTAGAAACAAAAACATATGAAGATTGAGATTCATACAAGGTTTTTACGTATTTAGTTACATGTAATACATAGCCTATTGGAAGCAAGCTTTAAAAGTGGGTTAAACTATTTTTACCTGTATATAGGGGAATATAACAGTATAACATAAACGACGGCTTTGGTTTAGTTTGTAGTGACCCTACTTGCTGTCGCGGGTTCGAGTCCCGCTGGAGGCATTCATTTGTGTGATGAGCACGATTGTTTGCACTCCAGTCATGTGGTGTTTATATTTATAATATGTATGTATTTAAAGTTATATATGTGTATTGTATTAACTATCTGGTATCCATAACACAAGCCTTGTAGTTTATCACTGATTGTGCTGTGTATTAAATTCAATACTTGCGAGATCTGATTCTGTAGAAGCTACGAAACTATAAAACAGTTCAAAATATTTGTAGTAACAGTATAATTAGTTAATTTTATGTTTTTTATGTATACCTAACAGAGCGACATGGTTGTTTTAACGACAACGCTCTTAACTAGAGACAAAAAAAACGGGTTCAAACTTCGATTCCCATATCTCTACATCTTCATATCATACGTATGTATGTAACATGGTTTCAAAGGACGTGTGAAATCTGTCTAAACGTATTTGGACAGCGTGGTAGATAGTTTCGTAACTCACATTAAGTAAATGGGACGATAAAAAGACTTAGTTATTATAACTAGTGCTCGCCCAGTGGGTGAAGTTGGACCAGAATCAGTATTGATAAATTATAATGATAGTAGGTACTTAACACCTCCAGGTAAATTTTTTAGAAATTAATTAAGTTTCTAAGTAATCTATTGTTAACTGACACGCCGGCGTGTCCGCGGTCGTGGAGGGATTAATTATTTGGCTTTACTTATGGATGTAATAAGCAAACTGTTTCCGAACTCTAAAAGGTAAGTTGAGGGTTACATACAAACTTTCATCCTCTATTTAAGCCCCTTATAGAATAAATTTCGAAAAATGCTAAAAGACATATTTATTTAATTTTATTGAAAAACATTAATACCAGGTTTCAAGTAATTCTAATCATAAATATTTTTTTATTGTATTATAATGTGTTTTCCCGTGGAAATTAAATAATTTCCCGCGGTAAAAAGTAGCCTATGTCACTCCAGCCCTCCAACTATCTCCACACAAAAAATCACGCCAATCCGTCACTCCGTTTCGACGTGAAAAAAGGACAAACAAACAAACAAACACACTTTCACATTTATAATATTAGTATGGATGTTATGAGTCATTTTCACCTCTGTCAACCGAAATTATTTATTTTGTTTATTAGCTTTTATCTTTAGTATTATCAGTAACAAAAATACATAGCGGAATTTCGGCGACTGGGCTCATGTAACTGATTTATAAATACACTAGCATTGCCCACGGCTCCGCCCACGTTCAGATGACCAAAAACCAAATTCTTAGGCTTTACATATTAGTTATACTTTTACAATGAAGTTTTTGTATTTTTTCTCAGAAATGAGATATTTTCCCGCGGTAAGAAGTATCCTATATGTTGACCCGGATAACCAGCTATCATCATACCAAATTTTATCAAAATCTGTCCAGTGGTTTTCTCGTGATGCGGTAACAGACAGACAGACAGACAAAAATTCTAAAAACTATAGATTCGGACTCTGTATCGATAATAATGTCTATTTCAATTAGATTTTCCAAAAAATATTCAATATACAGATTTGACTCAGAATTTTATTATATGTATAGATAAAAAACGTTAGAACTAAAAACGCCATGACTCACGTACTAAAAAGAAAAAAGAAACGTACGAAAAAAATTAATTTTTATTAAAATAAGTGTGATATATTACCAAAATTACACAAACATAAAGTTAAAACATGAGCTTCCAAGTAATTATTGCGTGCCGCACGAACATATAAGGATGGGATCATTAAATATCCTCCAACTTCAGACTTTCCAAACCTCGCAAAGCTTTCATTTAAGCGACATTTTGCTATTTCATACAGTATATAATGTAAGGTAGTATTTAGTTTTATTGCAATCATAAAATATTTTATGAAGCCGCTCGGAGACAGGCAAAGCGCGTGTGGACTACGGAATCGAGTGTGAGTGAGAAAATTACAAATTTAAACGATTTTATACCCCATTTAAAGGCGATAGAGGCGATAATTGAATAGCTTTTAACTGGTAATAGTGGCAAAGCTATAGGTTATAAAACTATAATGCAAGGGATTTCAAATTAATTTACGTATTCAGTAAGTGTTAGTTGAAATGACGGAGATATACTCTTATGTGGATTGTAAAAGTTGCTAACTAAATTATGTTATGTAATTAATAGGGAGACGGCTTTCTCTATGCGAAGATGTATGTATGTTTGTTTGTTTGTATTTAACTTTCTATACACAATTTAAACTTATTGTACTACTAGTAAAAAAAAATCTTTATTGGAACATGCAAGGATATTTACATCAGTGTTAAAATATTAGTGTTCAAATTCGGCCAAAATCATAATATATTGAAAAAATTATATATCTTATATATAAAATTTCCATGTCACAATGTTAGTTACCGTACTCCTCCGAAACGGATTTACCGATTTTTACTAAATTTTATATGCGTATTCAGTAGGTCTGAGAATCGGCTACTATCTATTTTCCATACCCCTAAGTGATAAGGATAAGGGTGGTCCTCCCAGACCCCACCCCAGGGACGAACCCGAGCGGAGCGAGGGTGAGTCGCTAGTATATATATATATATATATATATATATATATATATATATATATATATATATATTATAATTATTTTCAATTAAATCTGTTATATCGTTACAGCGACAACAAGTCATAAAAAAGCTTACTAATTTTTAAAACAAACTATCACCTAAATCCTCTCTCTATACATCAGTAAAAGTTTGATTAGAAACAGTGCATCCTTTAGTTCTAAATGCATAGTCAATCAGTAAAGCTGAATTGATGTGATAAAATACTTTTCAACGAGAATCGAACCTACACTGTGCTACAATATTTAATACTATCGCTAGACGTTTTATTATATTTATTATTCTGTAACATCATCCATATTATTTATAGGGACTTTGGCTCGCAACGTTTGAAATTCAGCAACCATTGTCGCCGGAATGTGATTTATTTGCGTCGTGTGGACACTAGCTTTAAACTTATTTGTTTCTAAACTAGTTTATGTTTTAGTTGGCCATTTTCAATATTATTCATACATCTAACTTTCTTATAACAATATTATTTAAATGAAGCATTTTTCAAATTGAAATTTTGTGATTTAATTGAAGCTATTAATATATTATGTTGAACAATATGTTTTATAGTAAATTAAATATTGTTTATGATTGATTTAAAAAAAGTGGACATAGATATTGATTTATTTTTAAATTTGCTTTCGAAAGAGATGATGTGAAGTCCGGCAACGTATTCAAGGGAGGTCCATGCCCAGCGGTGGAACGTTAAATAGGGCACGAATACGAATCCGCTTAGTTATATCTTCGGCAAAATTGATTTTGATATATATTTTAATGAATAGGGCAGAATCAATCAAAGATGGTCGAAAAAAGAGGTTTTTAAAATTACTACAAATAAATAAAGATAAATTACATGCTCTAATTGATGGATCTGATATATGTTCATAACAAACCTACATGGGATCTAAAAGAGATTTCGACATTGCTTATGGTGGTAAGGAGAACCACTAAAAAGATTTTTCCAAATTTCTAAGGGGTATGAAAAATGGCAATAGTTTTTATTTTAAGTTTTTTATCGAATAATGTTTTCTGGCCAATATTGTATAATCATATTTTTGTCTTTCGACATAATTAATAAATTACGTACTTCCGTATTAAAAAAATACTTTTATTTCAAAAAATATTATTCGAAGTGTACTAAATACACAATCCCATGCAAAAGTTCTGTTAAAAATGTCACTAATCGTGTTTAGATAATTATTACTATTATTCTAGTTGAAATAAATATACAACAATGTAAATTGAACCTTAAATGCAAGCCTACAGTTGTTTTCACAAAAAATCCGCTCAAATGTTCAGATGAGCGCTCATTCCGTGAGGACATTTTTAATCGCTGATTGTGCATCTAACATTTTTTGATTGATAATTTTCAGTCAAACAGTGATACTTTCAATTTTGTATCAAAATTGTCTTATCTTTAAAAGGTAACTGAATATAAATATTTCACTAATTGCTATAAAGGTTAATTTGAAAACAATTATCAAGCAGAAGCTATTCTTGAATTTGCAACATGCAAAATCTATGTAGTAGGTAAAACGTAAAAGAAGGTTAGCCATTCCTGAAGGATCAAACAGCCTTTGAACAAAAAGTTGCGCCATCAAATAATTATTTTAGTCGTTGCGTAAATGAAATAATAATCGACAAAATAATTAGTTAGATTCGATCGATATCAGGATGCTTAATTAATGTCTTTAAAAAATTATCGAAATCGAAGATCGAACCGATTACATACATACAAAAATGCATACATACATACATACATATATATATATATATATATATATATATATATATATATATATATATATATATATATATATATATATATATATATAGATTATTGCATATAGTTCGATATTGCTGTAGAGTTGAAATGTTTGATTCCTTAGTCACTCCCATGATCTGCTGTAAAGTATACGAAACGTTAGGAATCAAAATATTGGAAATAAAACGCGAAAATATTCATAAAAATTGTTTATTGACAACTATTTGTAACTAAGAACTATTAGAGATGCTATCACTTGCAATATTAATATTGATACCAAAAACATCATAACAAGTGTACGTATGTATACCATAACATTGTTTACCATGCTTCTAAATGACTGGCTTATGGTGTTTATAGGGTGAACGAACTGAGCACGTGGAAGCTGCAATTGCGCAGTTTTGAAGACCCCTGTAGGGTTACGACGTATATGATTTTAGGGTGAATGTACCTGTTATTGACAGTTATAGTGTGAAAAATAAGATTTTAATAAATTAATATCTTCTTCAAAGTAATAATAAATATCATGTTTGGTTAATATTTTGAAAAAATGTTTGTTATAAAATTAAATTGTAACGGAGATAAAGTTTTAGTAATAAAACAATTAATTAAGATAAATTGACACATTCGGAATATAAGATTTAATTAATGCAAATAAAGCAGCTAATTTCATATATTAAATAATTTGTCGATGTTAATAGTTTGTAAATCTATCAAAATGTATTTGTAAATAGTTTTTGCCCGCGGCTCCATTATCGTGATAAGCGTGACAAGGTTTAAGTCTAGCTTATGCACGACATCAGGATGCCTAATTTCTTTAAAAAAATAATCGAAATCTGTTCAGCGGTTTAAGCATGAAAAGGCAATAGACAAAGTTCTTTTCACATTTATAATATTAGAATGGATTGTACCTCTCAAAATAAAAATTGAGTACCTAGTATACTTTTATATAATGTTCGATTATAGAGAAATAACAAGTTTGTAATATGCAAATAACAGAGCAGAAGATCCTATTGAAGCTAAGTGTTCCTTTACATGTAAAAACGAGCTTGAAATACATGAAAACCATGTAAATAGTTAAAGTTTTGTTTCCAAATGAATAGAAATAAATTCAATTAAATACGTCAATTGCAGAGAAAACTACAGCGAACAATATTATCAAATATATTCATTTATTGTTTCATTTTCAATGACTTTGAATAAAGTATTGAATCATAATGGAATCGAAACGTAGTGAAATATTATGTCGAATAATAATATTTTGGCTATATGACACTCGTGAGTTTTTTAGTGATTGTGTTTGGATTTTTATATACTAGTATTATAAATTCACATTTGTTGTTTATGTATTACATCTTATTAAGGTTATACATGTGAAAGCTTAGATGGATGTTTGGATGTTTGTTACTCAATCACACCAGAACGGCTGAACGGATCTCGATGGAATTTGGCACAGAGATAGATTATAGTCTGGAATAGCACATAGGCTACAGTTTCCATGGGAGATATTTGTTTCTGTAAATAAAATAAAATTATAATGTCTATTATGGGGTACCTTGATTGTGATGGCTATAATTAGCATGTTATGGTGTAATTAAAATTATCTACTACGATGAATGAGTCTTTGAATCAAGTCCAAAATATGACTGGGTTAATCTTTGGAATTTCATGTCGAGGAGGTTTTTTATGGAAAATGAAAAATTTTATAGTTTATAATTACGTAAGTTATGGTATTACTCTGTAAGCATGTAATACTTATAATAGTGTATGATAGTTTGTATTTTTTATTTGCAAATCGGAACGAGGGTAGCGATAAAAAAAACATTTGATTATATTTTTTCTAAATGAAATATCCAGTTTTAAAAATAAATACATTTTAAAATTTTTATTCTTTAAACTCAAATTACAAAAAATTAAATCACGTATTTGTACGTAAACAAAACTAAGTCACGTATTATTACAGTAGGGACATTTAAATTTTTCCATTTTAGTTTTTTTTACAAAAACCTTAATTATTTGCCTTTAAATGATTTAAAAATAAAATAATAATTCAAATATGTCTCTGTCATATTTTAAGCAGATTTAAAAATCCATTAGTAAGGTAGCAACATATTTTCCTCGTACAAACAAAACTCAGTCAACGTTATTATTAGTATAGATATGAAATACGTGTATTCTTCGAGCGCTATTGTGCTCAATGAAGCGTCGTTATATCAAAAATGAAATCAATAAAGTGAGAAAGAAAAAAGGTTCTCTTAACAATACGTTCATTTTTATTTGTACTTTCGATTGAATTGGAGTGTTTCTGATTCCACATTACTATCAATATAATTACAATGGAAGAATTTTTCTTTTTCGATGTGAATAGTAATGTAGCAAATATAGCATTTGATTTTTTGTTATATTATTGGGCTCTTACATGTTAAAGGAAAAACATACATATGTACTCGTATATTATATCATAAAAAAATTATTCAGAATGTTGGGCATTTTTGAATTATTACGCTTGTAGTGCTTAATATGTTAGAAATCGCAAATTCTATGTTATTAGATATCAATTAGGTAGTGGTAGCTCAGCAGTAACGCGCTCGCTTGGAGAACCGTGTGAAGCGAGTTCAAATCCTAGATGTCGCACTTTTGATAATTTCATATGCGAATCATTTCCAACATGATTACTACTTGTTTTACGGTGAAGTAAAACATCTTGAGGAAATCTGTATGTTTGAGAGAATCTAGCAAGTTTTCGAAAGACTCGTGAAGTTCGCCAAACCGCACTTGCCCAGAGTGATTGCCTGATTCCCCTCGTATTGAAGGGAGGCCCGTGCCCAGCAGTGGGACGTTAAAAAAGGCTACTTAGAACATATCAATTAATTAATATAGTATTATTCTTAGAAAACAAAACAATTTTAAGTTATAATATTTCTCATATTAAACGTATTATTATAAATAGCTTAATTAAAATAAATCACGTTACTTTAAAATTTTCTAAAGCTACGTGGGATACTATATCCATACTTACGTCTTATGGATATAGTCATTAATAGGCTTGTTTACCTTAAACGTATTTAGGTGACCTACATCCGTCCCTTCGGAGTACTGTGCACGGAAGTGCAATCAAATCACGCTTTTGCGTACACCGGTCCCTTAGCACGAATTCATTAATCCCACCTGCTAATAATTATAAGGTTTTTACGCAGTGGAATTTTATATGTGATTGAAAATCTAAGTTATGTACGATAATGCTTTATCATAGAGAAAAGCAATTACTTGTTTTTTTAGATTGAATATTTAAAAAATGTATTTGGGAGATGATTAGAATAGAACAAAAGATACTTTAACACATCTAGTACACAGTATTAGGAAAATTTTACATAAATAATACGTATATTAGAAGATAACTTTTTATAGGTTTATTTCTATAATCTTAAACTGAAACTACTTTTCGTGGATCAATTTTGATTTTTGATTCCAGACATTTCGAATGCTTTACAACAAACAGATACTGTTTCCGCAAAATAATCCAAAAAGATAGTTTTATTTAAAAAGGTCGAATATTCGCGTAAATCTAAGAAATTCATTTTGTCCTTGTAGATACTTAAAGATGCTTCCATCTATCTAAATCTTGGTGTGCTTGTTAGTAAAATGTTGAATTCTATAGAAAAGTGTCTATCATAATCATTTTTTATCTTAACTACTACGTCCGACTTGTTATAGTTGAGAGCATTAGCTATATTCCAAGTATAAATTATTTTAAAATTTACAGTATTATTTAACTATACATACATATGTATTCAGCTCTTTTCAACGCCCCGTTGTTGGGCACAGGCCTTTCTCCATTACGACGTGTGGATCAGGCCATAGTCCACCACGTTGGCCAAGTGCGGGTTGGCGGGCTGAACATTTCTTTCATGATCCTTTGTGTTAGAAATGATTCACATATGAGAATATCAGAGGTGCGAGATAGGAATTTGAACCTGCTTCACTCAGTTTCCTAACTGAGCACGTTACCACTGGGATATTACACCCTACTATACATAATTATACGTAAAGTCGTACTGTACGTTGTAATAATTTTACAATGCATGCATTTTAATATTAGACATCGTTTGACGATCTAATATATATGCAATATCGGTCCCCTTGGCCCATGGGGGGTAGATTATGGTGGAATCAAATTATGTTCTCGTTACATCTGATGAATGGGTCGCGATGAAGCCCTCTTTATTTTAAATATGATTATGGTAGGACAGTTAAGTTAAACATTAAGTTTTGACCGTCTTGATGTTTAAACTAATTCATGAAATACTGCTTCTAAGTTACGTTGGATTGATCTTAATTTAATGCACCCATTGTGCGTTTTAGAAGGAGGGTAATGACTTTTGAGTGTATGATGTACATACATATACCTATATTATATACTAGCGTCTCAGCTCTGCTCGGTTTCGTTCTCAGTTACATTTTAACATTTAATATAGATTTCTCAGAGATGAGTTATTTTCCGCAGTAGAAAGTATCCTATATGTTGACCTGGATAATAAGCTATCATCATACCAAATTTCATCAAAATCTGTCCAGTGGTTTGCTCGTGATGCGGTCATAGATAAACAGACGGACAGATAAAAAATCTAAAAAATATAGATTCGGCCTCTGTATCAATAATAATGACTATTTCAATAAGATTATCAAAAAATATTTAATATACAGATTCGACTCAGAATTTTAGTATTCGTATGTATATATATATATATATATATATATATATATATATATATATATATATATATATATATAAAAAGGGAGTGAAGGGCAAAAAGTTTGTTACTGTAAAATTTTTATGCTGTCATTTAAAGAAATATATAAAAATAGTCATTTAGTTAATTTTTTAAGTTTATATTTTATCTGCTTAATTTTTAACCCATATTTGTTCGCTTATTTAGTTATTAATGTAATAAAATGAATGTGTCAAATGTTTTTGAACACTTCTATTTGTTTTACAGATGTTTGATTCAGAAAAACTAATACTAAAAGATCTAACAGAGGAAAAAATCGAGAAGCGGAAAGCTAAATCAAATATTTTTTTATTTGATAATTTATTTGATAAATTATATTCCCATTTATAAGTTTTTTTTTATAAAGTATATCAATTTATTACGTCATTATTTATAAGTGTATTCAGCTGTAGAGCTTTCATAAATATTTGAAAGTGATATTAAAATTTCAGGAAGAAGATAAATTGTATAAGACCTCATTTTTCCAACCCCTTTAATTTGTTATCTATAATAGCCAGTTATTTAATTGTCTTTGATACAAAATTATGGAAAAAAAATAACTTTTTACCGCTCACCTTCATATTTTTACGCAGATAACTAAAGAGATCGTAATATCGATAAATTTCGTCGGGAAATCGAGTGGAATCGCTTTGAATGGTCAATGTTGATTTATTAGAGCAGATAGTCGTGGGCATAATCGTAAATTTAAAAATTCGCTCTCACAAAAACAAGATTGAAATTTATGATAATACAAAAATGGGTTATTGGTTGTGCTCGAGCTTTTTAAGTAATTTGTATTAAGATATATTTCACAGATCTTTTGAAGCTTTTTCAATATATTTTTTTGCTTTTTTGTCTATATGTTTGTTTTCGTTCTTAACTATTCGTTTGATTGTAATAAAACTTTTAGTGAAATATTGTGTGCAATTTAGTATCATTGATGTAAAACTTGTATCTTCTATCAGTCTGAATCTAAAAAGTAAGCAACCAGAATGAATCAGATGCATAAATGTATTTGTGAATGTACGTAAGCTTATAAAAAAATTACACTGTGATACAATAAGGCCAGTGGTGTGTCCAGTAATAGCGCCGTTCTTTGGAAAACCGAGTAAAGAGAGTTTAAATTCGGAGTAACGCACCTCTGATATTCTCATATGCGAATCATTTCCAATATCACTTGTCGTACAGTAAAGGAAAAAATCGACAGGAAATTTACATGACTGAGAGAACCTAGCAAGGTTTTAAAAGACATGTAAAGTCCACTAACCCGCACTTGGCCAGCGTGGTGGACTGTGGCCTGGTCCCCCTCGTATTGAAAGGAGGCTCATGCCCAGTAGTGGGACGCTAACAAGGCTGCATATATACAAAGATAATGCGTTATACAAGAGATAACTATATTGACGATACGTTTGGCTCAGTTTGTAGTTACTCTACTTGCTGCGCCAGCGGTTGCGGATTTGAGTCCCGCTGGGGGCATTCATTTATGGGATGAGCACAAATGTTTGTACTGCAGTCATGGGTTTTTATATTTATATATGTATATATTTAAAAGTTACATATGTGTAGTGTATCAACTATCTGGTATCCATAACACAAGCCTCGTAACTTACCATGTAACTAGATGGTGCTGTATAAATGAATAAATAAGCTTTCCTAGAGCATAGAAAGGTATGCAGACCCTACACGTTAACATGCGGGCAACATTAATTAGTAAACAGTCGGCCGTCTGAGTGTAACAACAAAGCAAGGCTTTTCTTACGTTCACTAAAATCTCCGCTTTAAAAATTCTCATTTTTAAATACATACGCTCACGTTATGTTCGTTTAAAATTGTCATTACGACCGCGTTAGGAATATTTTTATTGCTGTACTCATTTAATATGAAAAACCTCATTAGATGCAAACTCACCGTTTACCTGAATCGCACTGCAGTCATTCTATAATACTGTTTTACTTGTAATAATTATAGAAGTTCTTGAATAAAATGTTCAATTTCTGTTGTTGCCATTCATAACTTTATTTTTGGCTTACTTCAAGCAGCTACTCACTTTTTCGTGTACCTACTGAGTTTCGAAACTCTTGCTTTATGAATAGGTCCCATAACCTTAAAGATCCCATGTAGAAAAAGAAACAAAGAAAAAATCTAACCATGAGGGTAGTATTTAATATATTTTTTTTGACAACGTCAAAACAAAATTTATTTTATGTTCAAAATTTATTTCCTCACTAGCGACTCACTCTCGTTTTGCTTAGATTCGTCCCTAGGTACGTTTTGACGCTTAGTATGGAATAGATTTTTTGTCAATTATTTTTCGTGAATTTTTCCGATATTTATAAGTGTTGTAACAAATCCGACTTTGTTTTATATATAGATTATAGATATATCAGAAAATACATTAAAACTTTGAATAATACTATAAAGTATGTTTTAAACGAAAACATTATGGAATATGCACAATACAAGACGTAAATTTAAGAACTATTCAAACATCCATGTATACATTCATTCTCACAAACTTTCGCATTTATAATATTAATAAGATTACTTAAGGCACCTAACCTTAAGTACTTAATCCTATATCTTTAAACGAGCAATTCTTGTATATATGTATATATATATATATATATATATATATATATATATATATATATATATATATATATATATTTCAAATTTAATATATATAGAAATTATGTATATATATATATATATATATACATAATTTCTATATATGTATATATATAGTTATGTATATATATAGAAACGGCTCCAACGATTTTCATGACCCTTAGTAACCAGGGGGATTCGGGGGCGATAACTCGATCTAGATTAGTCTTATGTCTGAGAAAACGCGTGTTTTTGAGTTTTCATGTAGATTTCTTTTGCATCATTCCACGCACAATATGGTCGGTAATTTGCACCATCTGGTGAAAGGATCGTGGTCAAGTGGCCAAGGTGCTAGATCAACAATCACAGGTGTCCAGGTTCGAATCTCGGTCGCATCAAAAGTTTTTACTTTTCTTTTTTTTTAATATTTATTTAAGTTTATAGTTTAAAAAAAAAAGAAAATTGTACTTTAGGCCAAAAACTCCGAGCGAAGCTCGGTAACACAGGTACTATATATTATATACCATCGTACAACACAGAAAAACGAAACGAGAGCGTCAATTCATTAAATAATTGTAATAAAACAATGATAACAATTTAATACAATGAGTATAGTAATGTGGAATTATACAAATTTAATAATGACGCATAAAATCGGTATTTATTCCCTTAATAACTCAACTTATTCGCGTCAGACACAGCGCGGGGTGTAAACGGAAACGGTGAAATTTTAATGAGTGGCCCTGAGGCGGTATTGTTGGGGGATGCGTGTCCACTGGATGTGTTGCTCTATGCGATATATGAACTATTATTGCGAATGTAAAAGTTTGTATGTTTATATGTTTGTCAGTCGCTTAGACAGCTGGTCTGATTTAGATGTAGCTTAGTACACAAAAGCGGTGATAAATTGCTATATATATTATATAAGTTTATAATATTGATTATATAAATGTTAAAGTTTTTTAGTGTGTCAGTCTGTAACAGTTTGACGGATTTGAGTTAGTTGGATTAATTAGATAAATTAGTTTTTAAAAAATAATAAGAGGGATATGCCTTCAATAACATCTATTCCATTTAAAAAAAATGTATAAATATTATACATTTTTTTTCTAATGTTTTTTAGACATTTTTTAATATTATTAAAATTAATTGAGTAAACATAAAAGACGAGCCAAAATTATTAGTGACTCAGAAAAGATAATTTAGACTTCATTATTTTAAAAGAACCACATTCAATAGCTTAATAGTTAATAGTATTTTATAAGAACAGCTCCCAATGTTCAGTGTAAATCTGTCTTAAAATATGAAATATGAAACACACGCGTGTTCGGTCAGTTCACTTTTCACGCTAGATTCATCCATAACCGGTTTCATGTTTAATTTTTCCCATGTTTATTATAAATCGAAAATAATGACAAAATATCGCTTTTCCACCATAATATCTGTATTGATACATTTAAGATAAACTCTGATACTAAAGATACACTAATTTCAAATTCTTTAGAGAGGTGATTTTTTAGGAATTGATAAGTTATGCTTGTATTATAAATGTATTTATAAAAAAGTTATATTATAAAGTAAAAAGAAAAAAACTATACTGCCTAAAAACTAAAAAGTGGGAAATTGACATAGTATTATGCAGCCGGAGACATGACATGACATTTTTTATACTAGTAACGAATCTTGCTACATACATACATATATACGTACAGGCCAAACACATAACCCTTTTTTGGGCGTCGCTGCAGTCGGGTAAAAAAGAAATGTACGTGAAGAGCTATTCAATAGGCAAACGTTTCGCTTAACAATGTCGTCACATAAAATTCTTTTCATAATATGTACAATGTAAGTACATTTGGTGAACTATAAATATTCTTCAAATGAAAAACCTTCTAATAGTCATCTTCATTAATATAAATAAATAGACAAAGGCTATTATTAATTTATACTAATAATTTGTTTTTTGTTTGTTTGTTTGTTTGTTTGTTTGTTTGTTTGTTTGTTTGTTTGTTTGTTTGTTTGTTTGTTTGTTTGTTTGTTTGTTTGTTTGTTTGTTTGTTTGTTTGTTTGTTTGTTTGTTTGTTTGTTTGTTTGTTTGTTTGTTTGTTTGTTTGTTTGTTTTGTTTGTTTGTTTGTGTGTGTGTGTGTTTGTTTGTTTGTTTGTTTGTTTGTTTGTTTGTTTGTTTGTTTGTTTGTTTGTTTGTTTGAATGCGCTTATCTTAGGAACTACTAAAATCTGATTCGAAAAATTCTTTTTGCATTAGATAGCCCGTTTATTAAGGAAGCCTATAGGCTATATATCATAAATAGTATAAAGTCTGTTTATTCCATACTAATAGTTAAAACGTATCCAGAGACGAACCCAAGCGAAGCGAGGGTGAATCGCTAGTCTATATATAAAACACTTCATTACCTTGATATCCTGTGTTTGTCAACCGATTTACATCTCTTTTTTTAAGTAGCTATTGACGTGCTTTAGTGTTATCAATAAAAATGTCAAAAATAGTCAGTTTTTTATATAGATAGGTAAATTCTGTTAATTTATGTTTTCCCCCAAAAATTTTGCCGAATTCTGATCACTGGGCGAACTGGGAATAATAAAATATCGACCCCACCACATAATATAAACTATCATTCCACTTATTACTTGCTAATTATTTCTTTTTAACTAAAATAATATTTTTAAAGTAATAATGTCATATTCCACCATAACACGTTCTTCTAAATCAAAAAAAAAATGTGATAGCGTTGGACAAACAAACAAACTAATAAACATATTCGCACAAATAATATTACTAGGTATCTACTACCTTTTTAGGGTTCCGTACCCGAAGTGTGCCAACGGAACCCTATTACTAAGCCTCCGCTGTCCGTTCGTCCGTCCGTCCGTCTGTCAGAGGGCTGTATCTTATGAACCGTAATAGGTAGAGAATTGAAGTCTTCACAGAGTATGTATTTCTATTGCTGTTATAACAACAAATAATGAAAAAAAAAAAAAATATTTTTTTAACGTTCGTAATCTATCATTGAAGTTAATATACTACATACATGGAGTAAAAGGCATATTATTAAAAAGTACTTGTACGATGGTACGGAACCCCTCGTGTGCGAATTTGACAAAATGCCTTATTTATTTATAGATTTGTTTTAATTTAATTGCGATATTTGCCAAAGAAAGTTTTGCTTCAACAGCTTTACTTCGCGTAAAGGTTACACGCACCCTTTTATTTATAATACTAGCGGCTCACCCTCGCTTCGCTCTGATTCGCCTCTAGAAAAGCACAAACAGCTGATCTATCCCACGGGAACCGTTCATTTTTCCGGGATGAAAAGTAATCTGTTGTTTGACCGGCAATATAAGGCATGCCAAATTTTACTAAATTAGGTGCATAAGTTGTTGTGTACTAAGCTGTATAAGTTACTATAGTTTTTTAACTATTCCACAGGAACACTTTAATTTTCCCGGATGAAAAGTATCTTACATGTTGCCCGGGGACATAAGGTACTACCATGCAAAATTTCATTTAAATCGGTCCAATAGTTTCGGAGATTAGCCCGTACAAACAGACAAACAGACAGAGAAACAAAATAATTGGAAAAAATCTGGATATGTTCTATTCGTCTACTTACATCCCCCTGACTCGGTTTTTACCATTTTTTTTCTATGTACAGACATTCGACCTCTACAGTTTTATTATAGTATAGATAAGCAAAGCTCCTGGCTAAAGCTAATCTAGAAAATATACCAGTTATTATATAAAAGTTCATTAATTCTCGCTCAATATGCGGCGCGTTCACAATTATTTACTTCATTGGTATTGCGGATGAAAATGTTTTCATTACCAGTTCGGTTTTAATTGAAATTTTCATTTTAATAACCTTTCAATGTGTACAGAATATTAATATTTGTATTTATCGTTCGTTTCATAGCTTGCAGTATCTAACGTGTATTAGAGCGTTGATTGATTAAAAATGAAGCCCTTTGAATAATTTTCATAATATTTTATATTCAATTTTTTTTGTGGTTTTCTGAGTGCAATTGTATACTTCATATATTTTATATGCATATTAAAGTTTTTCATTTTATTTCACGCTCTTATTATAGTAGACACCTACGTGTGCTTAATAAGCTTGATTTGCTCCGATTCTTTGATATAAGTATTTTGTTTCTAATGTTGATTTACCAAGGTTCTTAGAATTGACGACATGTTTGGCTCAGTTTGTAGTGACCCTACTTGCTGTGCCAGCGGTCCCAGGTTCGAGTCCCGCGGATGTTTGTACTCCAGTAATAGGTGTTTATATTTATAATATATATGTATTTAAAGTTATTTAATATGTGTAGTATATTAACTATCTGGTATCCATAACACAAGCCTCGTAGCTTACCATGGAACTAGATTGTCAAAAAAACAAAACTCATTTATTCGCGGTTTTCAAAGCACAAAAAAAAACTCTTCTTTCCCATCCCTTTACAATAATATATGGAAATCTGTCCGATTTGTTGACATTTATAATTACTGCTCCGCTCCCTTTGGTAGTAGCATGATGATATATAGCCTATATATAGCTTTCCTCAATAAACGGTCAATCTAATGCAAAAAGAATTTTTTAAATCGGATTAGTAGCTCATAAGATTATCACGTTCCAACAAACAAACAAACAAACAAACAAATAAACAAACAAACAAACAAACAAACAAACAAACAAACAAACAAAGAAACAAACAAACAAATAAACTCTGCCTCTTTATAATATTATAGTACCTATAGATAACAGATAAGGGACGTCGATCAAACTAATAAAATAACTAACTAACTAACTATTCATAGTATCTTTTAGAATACTTCGTACAAAATCTTCTTAATGATGCAGACGCGTCAAATCCTAATGAAAGCTCCCATCACTCCAAACTTACTAACACTAATATTTGGTTAGATGTTAACAAAGGTGGCATATTATATTAACCTAAAGTGAAGTGGAAAATTTATTACAAAAGCTAGAAGACGTTTACTATGTGCTTCGGAAAATATAACCAAAAATTTTGTTATCCATTGCTTTATTTTGTTCCTTTATAAATAATTCAACAACAACAAACTAAGCAATGTATGGTGAAATTTTCAAAAATACGATATTAGAATTTTACATCCAAGTTTTAAGCTCGAGCTAAATATGAGGGGTCCTAAGTTTGGACAGCTACGTCTGCAAGATGCAAGTAGATGCAAGAAGCCATGATGACACGTATGAGACAAAAGATTGAGTTATGCCTCGCTTATTATTAAATATAACTTTGAAACTATGAACTTTTTGGTTATTAGTTTAAAATTTTAAACTAAATAACAGTTTTATATGTTGTCTTGGTTATTATGAATGAAATTTTGCGTAAAATATTGTTTTTACTAAGGTTGTGGGTTCGATTACCAAATATTTTTATACATTTTTACAAAGGTGAAAGAAGTAATTGTTTATTCCATCTCCATGGTGGGACTTGCTTTTTCTGTTTAAAATGTATACATATAATGAAAGTCTGAGTCGAATTTGTACATTAAATATTTTTTTGGAAAATCTTATTGAAATAATCATTATTATCGATACAGAGGCCGAATCTATAGTTTTTAGATTTTTTTCTGTCTGTCTGTCTGTCTGCTTGTCTGGGAACGCATCAAGAGAAAACTACTGGACAGATTTTGATGAAATTTGTTATGATGATAGCTGGTTATCCGGGTCAACATATAGGATACTTTTTACTGCGGGAAAATATATCATTTTTGAGAAATCCATACTAAACGTTAAAAGATACCTTGGGACGAGTCCCAGCGGAGCGAGGTGAGTCGCTAATCTTTCAATAAGTCACAAGACCTTCGAGACAATTAAAATTTAAATAATAAGTAAATAAAAAAGATAAAAGGTTTAATGTCTGGAAATTAAAAGATAAACAATTTAAATTTTTTACTACCTTTAAAAAAAAATAATAATATACTAGCATTGCTCGCGGCTCCGCCCGTGTTTAGATGACCAAAAACCAAATTCAAAGGCTTTACATATTAGTATACTCTTACAATGCAGTTTTTGTATTTTTCTTAGAAATGAGGTATTTTATCGCGATAAAAAGTATCCTATATGTTCACCCGAATATCCAGCTATCATCATACCAAATTTCGTCAAAATCTGTCTAATGGTTTTCTCGTGATGCGGTAACAGACAGATAGACAGACAGACAGACAAAAAGTCAGACAGACAAAAATTCTAAAAACTATAGATTCGGACTCTGTATCGATAATAATGTCTATTTCAATAAGATTTTCCAAAAAAATATTTAATGTACAGATTCGAATTTATTATATGTATAGATTATATGCTAAGTATATCACCTCTAATTGATAATATTCTAAAACTAAAAACTCTATGTGACGATTACATTACAAGTTTTGCCTTAACCGAACTCTTCTCATTTTGAGAAAGTTGAAATTATCTTTGAAAATTAATAAATTATATACTTTATTCCTTTACGCTAAAGTTTTATTTCCTTTGTATTTAAATTACCAAATACTAGAGATTCGCACGAAGCAAAATTGAACTTTATTTACATAACTATAAGGGCCTGTTAATGGCAAAATTAAGATTGTTTTGGGAAATTCGCTTGGGAAATTATGATAATAGACGAGTTCTATAGTTGGCAGCTATTTGATAGATAAAAGGTTGTTTGGATATAAGTATTAATAGATCGAGCGTATACGTAGTTATACTTTCTTAATGTGCAATGTGCATATTTTATTATCTGATACTAGCCACTCGCCCTTGCTTTACTCGGGTTCGTCCCTAGGTACGTTCTAACGGTTAGTATGGAATAGATAGACTATATAGTATAACTATGTATATGACTATATATTAACCGCCTCGGTGGTGTAGTGGCTAGCATGTACGGCTGCACACCCGAAGGTCCTGGGTTCGAGTCCTGGGTCGGGCCAAGTTTAGTTATTGAGTCTTTCTGTATAGTGAGCCTTAATAACAGCCCGGAGTTGGAAAGTTTCACCACCGTGCCTCGGAGAGCACGTAAAGCCGTCGGTCCTGCGCCTTAACTCTCACTGGTCGTGTCGAGTCCAGTGATCGTCCCACAGGAGTATGAGAGTGACAGGAATAGAGAGTGCAGCTGTGTCCGCGCGTACACTTGTGCACTATAATATCTCCTGCGCAGTTGGCTAGTCTCAATGAGATTGGCCGCCGTGGCCGGAATCGGTCAGGAGAACATCATCATCATATTATATCATATATAGCATATAACCTTCCTCAATAAATGGGCATTCTAATACAAAAAGAATTATTCAAATCCAATTAGCAGTTCCTGAGATTAGCGCGCTCAAACAAATAAACGAACAAACAAACTCTGCCTTTTAATATTTCGATGCACAATGTACATATCTTCGAAGATTATTAAAGGTCACATGTTTATTGTCGTAAAGAAGGTCAGGTCAAAAGATTGAGGACCACCCGACGAGCGTATGAAGAGATTGATGATAATGTAAGAAGTGAATCTATGTAGAGATCGAGATAGAGATCTCTTTGATTACATGTGAAGTCATATATATGTACGTATATATATTTGTTGTTACAATCATATATAGTATAGTATTTATCGGTTTTTCTATACTAATATTAAGAATCTAATATTTGACGACACGTTTGGCTCAGTGTGTAGTAACCGTACTTGCTATGCCAGTGGTTGCGGGTTCGAATCCCGCTGGGGGCATTCATTTGTTTGATGAGCACGAATGTTTGTACTCCAGTCATGGGTGTTTATAATTATAATATGTATGTATTTAAAGTTTTATATATGTGTAGTGTATCAACTATCTGGTATCCATAACACAAGCTTCGTAGCTTACCATGGAACTAGATGGTGCTGTGTGTTAATATCCCAACATATTCATTACAAAGAGGTAAAGTATGTGAGGTTGTAGGGGGTTATCTCTGGACATACTGAACCGATTAGATGTTTGTTAGGAATATAGTTTGTCACACAAATTTACAAAACGATTTCAAAAATACAAAAATGGTACCAAAGCGCCTTACAATATTTGTGAATTTGAATTTTAAACAATTTTTATAATAATTTTTATTAGCTTCTATGAGTGAATATGAAAGTGTTATTTAAAATCATATGTCTCAAATGTCAAATATCTCAAATTAAAACCGTTTTTTACCCTTAAAACCTCACCCCCATCCCCTTCCCGACCTCAGATCGCCCGTAAATTATTTTTCCTTTCATTTTTATAATATTCCCCGTCCTTTTCTAACGGATTGCATCCTACTATTATTTTTTTCACTTTTTATTATTTTTAAAGGCTTCTACCCTGGTCTAAATATGATGTGAAACTAAAACAATTTGCCATTTTTCAAATCGGTTAAAATCTAGAGTTCTACATTAAAAATAAAAGCACTTAACAAACTATTGAGAGTAAAGCCAAAGCTTTTAAATTCTTAGCGAAGATTCGACCAAATAAGTTGAAAAGTTGACTCGAGCTGTAGGAGAATCAATCTCGATCCAGGTAAAAAGCGACGTTTCGAGGAAAGTGAAAGAGTGAATGGAAGTGAATGGAGTTTATTTTGTGAATCTCACGCGGACTATTTGTCAATTGGAAATTTCGTAGCTTTCTGTTAGCTTTTAAGTCTTGTACTTGATGATATCGATGGTGAGCTTTTATTGTTATTCTTTTATATTGAAAGGTCCTCACTTTAGTTGTGCTTTAAAAGTTAGGTTTATATTTTTATATTATTTATCTATACATATAATAAAATTGTAATTGAGCCGAATCTGTACATTAAATATTTTTTTGGAAAATCTTATTGAAATAGATATTATTATCGATACAGAGGCCTAATCTATAGTTTTTAGAATTTTTGTCTGTCTGTCTGTGACCGCATCACGGAAAATCCACTGCAGGGATTTTGATGAAATTTGGTAAGATAATAGCTGGTTATCCGGGTCAACATATAGGATCTACAATATAATCAACACATAGAAAAGTATTTACTTGTGTTATAACAACATATAATGTATATACTTATATCTTGATTTACAGTTAAAATGAAAATACATTAACTTTGTGTATTTTTAGAAATTAAGTTGTATGGTGTATTACTTATTCGAACTTATGTAATATTGGTGTAAAAATTTTTTTTTATATATCAAATTCTGGTGTATGTATTAACTAATAGTTCTCCTTCTATAATGCTTGATCGATTTTTATGTATTATTTGTGTACTTATTTTTGTTATCTAGATGTTTCTTACTTATAACTTGACCTGGTAGATGGCGTTGTTGTCGAGATCCAAAGGTTTTTTAATTTCCTAAAATACATTTAAAACAAGAAGTCTGTGGCAAGACAACGTCTGCCTACCGGATCCGCTATTTATCCGCCTAAATCTTCAACTTAACATACTAATAATTTTAAAATTATGTATCTACATATGTTTAAATATATTTTTCTATTCATTTAAAAACTTTCACTTAAAAAAATCATTTGGTTTTAAAACCAAAACACATGTTAAGCTGTAAGCTAAAACTAATATCCAATACATCAAGCAGGAAAAATTACAAGCCCTCCGACTCTACTGTCTCAAAATCACGAGTAAATTTATTTATGCAATCTCAGCGAGGTCTGAAGCACGGCTTAATTAGAACAGTAATTAAGTTATAAATTCCAGCACGTTGAACCTAGCCCTTGTAGGGGAAGGTTATTGTAAGGCTGGTTTTACCCTATCATATATGTATGTTTCTATATTATTAAAGTGAATGTTTGTATGTATGTTTCTTTAGTGTATGCCGTAACGGCTCGACAGATTTGAGTGAAATTTCAATTTTAGATAGCCTATATTATGAGATTACAATCAAATGCAATTAGATTTATAACTCGAAACCCAACTATAATGAATGGATCTGGCTGATATTGGATTAAATGAATTTCTTATACTAAAAACTAAAAAGTTTACCTTTTCAAATCTTCCGCTAATGTTTTTTTAAGAGTTGTCTTATGAAAATGAAGCTACTTCTAATATAGTATATTTCTTTTACAGCTATATTTATTTTTTCTTTAGAATAACTCAGTTTATTTATAAAATATAGTAATTTGTCCTCGCTCCGCTCGTGTGTGATTCGATTATTTATCTACATATAACGTACCTAGGAAGGATACTTAGGTAAAATTGTAATTTAAAAAAAAAAAATTAAAATTAATAAATATTGTAAGGTATTTTGATACCATTTTTGAATTTTTTGAATTTAATTTTAGTTAATATGTGGGTATGCTGTCTGTAACAACTATATAATGATTTTGAGACGTCTTAAACTTTAGTCTCACCCTCTTTCAAGCATTCGAAACGTCGGGAGCCAAAAATCAAAATAAATTCGTGAAAAAAGCCGAAAAGATAGTTTTATTTAAAATAAATATCAATAAATATGTTGGGACATTAACACACAGTATCATCTAGTTCCATGGTAAGCTACGAGGGTCGTGTTATGGATACCAGATAGTTGATACACTATCCATATATAACTTTAAATATATACGTATTTAAATACATAGTAAATATAAACACCCATGACTAGAGTACTAACGTTAGTACTCATCACACAAATGAATGCTCCCAGCGGCAATCGAACCCGCAACCGTGACCACAAGTAGGGTCAATACAAACTGAGCCAAACGTGTCGTCAAAATTAATTTATTGACGCCTTACTTCGCTCTCTGCCATCACATCTAGGCAACATATTAATATACAATTTAGTACAATAATTGATATCAGTATTTCAATACCGTATATTAAACTGTGTAAATCTAATCAACTAAATTAAATATAATAATATATAAATGAAATTGAAAGTAGAAAGTTTTTAAAATTTCCTTAGCAAAAGACAATGCTAGAATACGAGTAAAATTCCAAAACAATCTTTGTTTCTCATTACGATGCAACCCATGGGGCGAGAATTAGTCATTAGCGCTCTTTACATGTTAATTAAGGCTCGTGTAGATAAATAAATAATAAATAAATATGTTGGGACATTAACACACAGCGCCATCTAGTTCCATGGTAAGCTACGGGGCATGTGTTATGGATACTAGATAGTTGATACACTACACATATACAACTTTAAATACATACATATTATAAATATAAGTACCCATAACTGGAGTACAAACATTAGAGATCATTACACAAATGAATGCCCCCAGCGGGACTCGAACCCGCAACCGCTGGTACAGCAAGTAGGGTCACTACAAACTGAGCCAAACATGTAGATTCTGTTTGAATTTTACACTTTAGTTTACCTTTTTATGGATTTTAAATGAAATATAGAGAGACCTTTCGCTAGTATTAATTATGTAGTCATTTAATTAAATCGATTTTGATTAGTTAGTGATTTAGTGGTTATTTATTTAACATATTTTTTATTATATTACAGCTAATTTGGATCTTGGTTTGATTTTTTATTACCTACCAAAATGGCGGATTCTAAGCGCCAATTTATGCCTTAAAAAATTTCGTCCGAAACTATTCTAAAATAAATGTGAAAGTTTGTATGTTTGGATGCTTGTTACTCTTTAACGACAGAACCGCTGAAAGGATCTGGATGAAATTTGGCACAAAAAGATAGATTATAGTGTTATCCCGGATATGTTATCCCCGAAAAATGTATGGTTCCCGTGGGATAGACTTCTTTTTGTTTTTCATTTAATATATTTAATATACAATAAATACCATTTATGTGCAATAAAGTGTTATAAACAACAATAAATAAGTCAAAATAAAAAGCCACATAAGAGCAGGCTGTTACAGGCAAAGTAGTATACAACAGCAACAATGCTACCAGCAACAAAACATGACAATAGATAAAAATCGTTTTGAAGCACCTTTTTCAAAGCATTGTTTTGTGGGAAGCTGGTAACGTCACGCTAATGCGATGTGGAGTTGTGCAATTAGACTCACAATACGCCTTCCTTAATATAATGTAAGGGAAATGTGACTTTTTAATTGTCCCACTTCAGTTTAAACATGTAAGGGCTTCATATGAGAGGAGTAAAATGAAAGTTTTGTAAATATATAACTAGTTAATGACAGTGGTTGCTGAATGGTGACGAGCTCTCTTAGGAAACCAAGCGGGTTCAAATACCGGGTTTCACGCCTCCGATGTTATCATGTGCGATCATTTTCAATATGAATACCACTTGTCTTACGGTGAAGGAAAACAGCGTGAGGAAACTTATATGTCTGAGAGAATCTAACAAGTTTTCGAAAGACATGTAGAGTCCGCCAACCCGCACTTGGCCAGCGTGGTGGTCTATAGCCTGATCCCCCTCGTATTGAAGGGAGACCCATGCCCAGCAGTGGGACGTTAAAAATGGCTGAATACGCACATGACTAGTGTATGGCGTTGTAATAGTAGACTTAGTATTCTGAACGAAGTAAGGAGTTCGATTTCCGCAAATTGTTTTTGTAGACGTTTTACATTTACGGGATGAAAATGAGATATTTTGAATAATATGATTTTGTATGTGTGTACATGCGTAAGAGTTATGTTTTTATCTCCTTCACGCTAAACAGCCGGACGCAATAGCATGAAATTCAGTACCTACATAGATAGATAGAGACATATAGGCCATGCAAGGTACCTAGGGATGTGCCAAGCAAAGTGAGGAAAAGTTTGAAATAAAATTAAAATAAAATATTTTAATATAAAACCTTTTTCATAAACAAAAAATATAATATTATTTTGTAGATTTTAATCAACTACGAAATAACATTTATTTTCAGTAAAGAAGGCTTACAAGAGCTTATAAAAGCTTATATCATATATATGAAAATATTTTAAATTTGAACCGACATCAACAAAAAGTATGAAAAGTAAACAGAATTTACGGGGAATTGCATCGAACATATTTGCTTTCATACATTTATCCGTAAATTTTGTTTGAAAAACCTTTTCTTCTTGCTGGCTTTAAATTACACGAAGAGCAGGTATTAAATGAAAATTAATCTTACTTTTGATGTTTCGATAGTATTTTGTATTTACACTGAATACATAAGGTAAGTTTTTCAAGTGAATATGGATGGTATACTCTGAAACTATATATTATGTAGGTAAATATGTGTGTATGTTGGGACATTACCACGTAGCACCATCTAGTTCCATGGTAAACTACGAGGCTTCTCTTATGGATACCAGGTGGTTGATACGCCACATATATATAACACTAGCGACTCACCCTTGCTTCACTCGGGTTCGTCCCTAGCTTGATTCCCCATACAAACTTTTATCCCCATTGTCACATTCTTAAGGAATGACTTTCAGGTTAAAAACTATCTTATGTCCTTCCCAGAGTCTCAAACTATCTTCTTACCAAATTTAATCTAAATCGGTTCAGTAGATCCAGAGATTACCCCCTACAACGTCACAAACTCACAAACTTTAATATTAGTATGGAATAGATACATACATACATATTATTCATATTGTAAACTTTTATTATAAGCAATCTTTAAGATACCTGTTTTTAACTAAACGAGACCACAGCCTTGCTTGAATGAAGTGTACATGTCAGTCAGTTAAGTTCCTAGTCTGTCTGGGAACGCATCACGAGAAAACCACTGGACAGATTTTGATGAAATTTGGTATGATGATAGCTGGTTATCCGGGTCAACATATAGAATACTTTTTACTGAGAAATCTATACTAAACGTCAAATAAAACTAAAAACTAAACCCGAATAAAATTCCCAAAAACAAATAGTAGTGGAAAAGTATTTCCTCGTTTAAAAAATCCGACTGAATTTTTATATTATTATTTGCCTCTATCGACGGCCTTTGATACAAAACCTACGATTAATTGGCGTCCCTTTCAAGTCTGAAAGAGATACAGGAGTTCGTGTGTAAATTAAAAACAAATATGTATCTTTTACAGTGAACTGTTTGATAACTGAGATTTGCTTTGTAACTCACTCGCTCGAAACAACTCTAGTAATTCGACTAACAATTTAGACGAGTCTGTATAATATGTACTTTTCATCTGAAAGGAGAATACGGAACGGGTTTTCCAGTTTATTTACAAAGTTCCTTTTGTAGAGTATCGATGCTGTTCTTCCGCTTTTAGCTATACGAGCCGTTTAAAATCAAATATGCATATTTTTTAAATATTTGGCCCTTTGTTCTTCTATTTCTATTAAGCCCTTTCTAACATCCCACTGCTGGGCACGGGCCTCCCTTGGCGATGGGGATCAGGCCAAAGTCCACCACGCTGGCCAAGTCCGTAATATTATGATAGATTATGTATCATTTTTATATTTATCTGTAAGTAAGTTACTGAGATAAATTTGTTATTTTATTATGATATCAAAAATAAAAAATAAATCAGCGTACAATGTATATAGCTTTAGACTATTATAATGAGCCAACTTGACACCGAGTAAGTTATTGCCGTATTATTCATATAGGAGATACGAATATTTTATCCCAATAGAGAAGGTATTTGTTTTTTTTTTTATTATTTTTTTTAGCTTTAACACTTTCAGGTATAAAAGGTTTAAATATAAATTAATGAATCAGTAAAATGGTAAATTAAATAATTACACACAAAAATTTCAGTATAATATTTAATAGATTATTTTTTCATACGCGGTCGGCATAAATGATGTAAACTAGAAACAAAAATAAATTAAAAAAAAAAACCATTCAAACTTAAACATCGTCTTCATATTAAAATTATTTTTATATGATAATTACTATATAACTTATTTTCTCACTTCTGAAGGATTTCTGGAAGAAATCTCTTAAAGAGATAAGTTATCCTTTGTCAACATTTTGTTATTTTATTTTGTATAACGTATATTTTATGGTACATAAATAAATAAATAAATAAATAAAATTTGATAATATATGACTATCTGTGCTCGTGTCGACGTCGGTCTTTCGTCGACTGATAATGGCATATTTGTATGATTATTATAAAAATAAAATGCCCGACTGCGTAAAAAGCCAACTAAAAAGAAGGGAATAAGATACGTAGGAAAATAGTATTATACAGTCGGAAGTATATATTATATGTATGTACTCGTACATGTTTTATCTTTACTGTAAATTTTGCTACGTATTTTAATCTTGATACTGCCTTTATGATCTTGTGGCTAGCATGTACGGCTGCAGATCGGAGGTCATAGGTTCCAATCCTAGTTTAGTTATTGAGTATTCTGTCATGAAATTCTAAGTAATATCCCGGAGTTGGAGAATTTGCGATTTCCACCCCCCTGCCCAGGGCCGCATTATCCATAAGGCAGTTTAGGCAACTGCCTATGGGCACCGCACCGGCTAGGAGCCCCGCCCCATGCACGGAGAAAAAAAATTGAGTATATTTCATCGAGTGAACATTTATTTAGAAAAATTAAAATAATTGGTGAAAATCCCACCATGAGGACAAATAAAACAGATTATATATATATATATATATATATATATATATATATATATATATATATATATATATATATATATATATATATACATACTAGCATTGCCTGCGGCTCCGCCCGCGTTCAGATGACCATACCTATTAGTATACATATTAGTATACTCTTATATTGCAGTTTTTGGTTTTTTTCTCAGAAATGAGATATTTTCCCGCGGTAAAAAGTATCCTATATGTTGACCCGGATAACCAGCTATAACCATACCAAATTTTATCAAAATCCCTCCAATAGTTTTTCTGTGATGCGGTAACAGACAGCTACAGACAAAAATTCTAAAAACCATTACCCATAAATTCTATAAACCATTCGGCCTCTGTATCGATAATAATGATTATTTCAATAAGATTTTCCAAAAAATATCTAATGTACAGATTCGGCCTAGTTACAATTTTATTATATGTATAGATATATATACATATGTATTGCTACTAATAAGTAAAATATAACTTATAATACTAAAACACTTTAACATACCACCTCCATGTGATCATAAAAACAGTTTTCTTATCGTAAAATGGACAAAATATGTAAGAGATAGGTCCATAAGATATCGAGGAAAAAATAGGGGCAGTGTGAACACGCTTAAATCATACCATGATTTATTTCATCCCATACGTTGGAAAACGGTAAAACTTGTGTGGAATTTTTATTTGCCCTTTGACTTCCAAACTACCGCTTTTAGAGAATAAATTGGAACTGACCGTTCAATATGTAATATGTATGGGAACATTGTATTTTAATGAACAAAATATTTTATTAAATTGTGTGATTTCAAACAATTTTGCCGCTTAAATTTTTATATGTTTCATTCCGCTTTCTAACTTCAATACTTTGGTCTGGAGGATGAACTACACAACACGTTTAATGTATATAGGTATTTAGATTAGAGTATTTTTTCAAGACCTAGTATATCTTTTCAAGGAATTGAACCTATGACTTTTGTATTTGATTGCAATTAATGCATCTAACGACTTATATTTTAAAGAAGAATAATGGAATTATTAATATAGACATATGGACCGAACCAGCATTCTAATCCTTATAATATACTAGAGACTCACCCTGGCTTCGGTTGAGTTCTCCTCTAGGTAAGTTGTAACGTTTAGTGTGGAATAGATAGTCTATATAATACCCGTATTATGTAATATACAACCTAAAGCCCTTCTCAATAAACGTGCTATCTAATGCAAAAATAATTTTTCAAATCGGATTAGTAGTTCCTGAGATTGGCACGTTCAAACAAACAAACTCTGCCTCTTTATAATATTAGTATAGATTGGTGGTATAGAAATAAAATTCTGTTACGTTGTGTGTGTTATTATTTATTTTAGTATTGTGAAACATAATGTTTTATTTAGTCAGTTAAATAAGTAGCAATTTCACTTTTTAGCTTTTATTCATAAGACTTATCTTCTATACATTATTATAATGAAATTGTAACTAAGCAGAATCTGTACATTAAATATTTTTTGGAAAATCTTATTGAAATAGACATTATTATCCATACAGATGTCGAATCTATAATTTTTAGAATTTTTGTCTGTCTGACTGTCTGTGACCGCATCACGAGAAAACCGCTATAAGATTTTGGATGATATTTGGTATGATGATAGCTGGTTATCCGGGTCAACATATAGGAAACTTTACTTTACTTTTATAGGATACTTAGCGGGGCGAGGTGAGTCGCTAGTACAATTATATTATTCTAAAATGTCCGAGATAAAGTAGATAACATTAAATCTACAGATAGAATAGATAACCATCCCTTAAGACAGAAATAACAAAATTTACAAAAACAACTGACGACTAAAACAATATTCCATCAACCCCATTCCGACAAATTTAATGACAATAACAAAAGTGATTTTTCGTGTCCAAACCAACTTCAGGCAATAATTTACCAAAAGTTAACGACATTGCGTTGCTGACAAACGACTTATTCATTCAAGTTAACTAGTGGCCTGCGAGCTTCATCCGTCATTGTAGAGTGCAAAATGAAACAGATACGACTCCGTCGGGTCGATTCATCAGTCTGAATATTTAGGGCGAGCTGTTCACGGACTGATTGTTGTATTTACATTTTAAATAGCCATCTGTAGGCAATTCAAGTTTTATATGAGTTGCTCAAGTTTAAATTAAGGGTAAATTCTGTGTGCGAAATTCCGAGTAAATGATAAAAACGATTCTAATTAGATTTATTAATTCATATTTAAACAAAATATGTTATTTATTACGAGTATAAAAGTTAGCTTATGAAAGATGAAAGTTTGGATGGTAGGATGTTTATTACTCAATCACACTAGAACGGCTGAACGGATCTGGATGTACAAAGATAGATACATTTTATTTCGGAAAAGTGTACGGTTGCCGTGGGGTAGATTTGTTTTTGTTTTGCACTAGTTGGATAATAATTTGAAATGAAAATCTTACGTCCTTGTATAATAAAAATTGAGTTTGGAGTTTGAGTTTAATAAATTTTATTACAAAATAGATTTGTTGTAATTAATTACAATAAATCTATCCATATATTTTGAAATTATGCGACGTATATGAATTGTATATGTACATATTTGCTGATTCAACTATCGAGTTTTATTAGCTTTTAAATATAATGTACGCAAAAGAGATTGTAGGTTAAGGAGTTTTAAAATTTGGGTTAGTGGAATTTATGATGAACTTTTTGAAGATTTTACTGAAAGTGAGATTTAAAATTGTTAATGCACTAATGTGAGTCATACATCGCAAATGTGAAAATTAGTCTTATGCGAAGTTCTGTAAAGTTGTGATGTGTATGTTATATAGTTATTAAATTGTTTTTTTATTTAGAATTTTTTTATCTAACTGTAGCCTTTTTTCATAGTTTATAAGTATGTTAAATCTCATCGAAATCTGTCCAGCCGTTTTAATGTAAAGTAGTATATATACAAACACATATATTAAAAAAAATAAAGAAAATCAGCATTATAAGTGTGTCATTGCTTTATTATCTTTAAATATCTCTTTGTGTACACGCTCGACAAAAATAATTTGCTATAATTCTGTAACCGTCTTGTCGTGTATGGAAGCACTGATGTTGCTGTAAATATCAAATTCGATTAAGGTCGTGTATCCAGCGAGCTTGTTTTTGTTAGCTCCGTATCTTACTTATACTCTCGTCTCCTTGAATAAGAAAAATAAGCCGTGACTGTCTTAACAATCTATACAAATGTACAAGTAATACTTTTATTATTAGGATATTCTGTTTTATTAACTGAAAATAGCGTACGTTCAAGATAAGTGTAGCTTTATCGTAGTAAAAATATATTAAAATAAGTTAAGAAGAAAGTTCCATAAAAACAAAATATGTTATCTCTTTATAATATTACTAGCGGTCCTGACAGATGTTTTCTTTTTTTTAAATGTCACGAAATGTATTTACGTATACCATACCGAGTTATGGAACTCATAGGATATGGGACTCACCGGCTAAAAAATCCAGTATTATCCACTAAAACCAAACAAAACCTCCCCCGTCTTAAAGAGGAGTCGCAGGATCGTTTACGCACTCAACCACGGCGCTCCGACGGCAAATCTGCCGAAGCAGACCACAAAAACCATCATCATCACAAATCATGAAATGTTTTTCATTTCAGAAGAAAAAAATGTAAACGGTCGATATATGTATGTACGTATTTGGAAATTGTGTATACATGCGTATAACAACAATAGCACGTCTAAATCAAAATAATTTTAGAAATAAATATGATTCTATGCAAATAAATATGAAAATTCACGCGAAAGGACCAGCTAAAATCTTTATAATGACTCGCAATAATAATTTAGATCAAAAAGTTGAAATTCAGAGTTTCAACAAATATTTTCTCCATCTAATCAAGCCTCGGGGAAAAACTTTTAACAATGGAAATATGTATTTTATCCTCTAATTACCACCAAACTAGACATTACATTTAGTAAAACATTTACGGAATCAAACATAAAGTAGAACCTACTGTATCCGCAACTTGCAAACGTCATAATTATAAAAACGATACCCTAAGGGCGAGGGTCTAGTTCCATATAAAATACCGGTACAAGTTGCTTTATAACCCTTCTATTAAGGCGTTGCACACACTATCGACAGTTTAAGTGTATGAAGAATATAAGTTACAGATACGAATATTTACATAGTGTTATTACACCTCTCCTGATGGTGAGCACTAGTGTTTTTTCACGATACGTTGTCATTTCATGATTCGGCCATTTAGTGAAATCTTAACTGTTCAATGATTATATATATATATATATATATATATATATATATATATATATATATATATATATATATATATATATATATATATATATATATATATATATATATATACATATATATATATATATATATAAAATCTCAAAAATGTTCCAACTAAGTAACATATAATATTGAGCCTTACATAGCGACCCTCTTTTCAACCCTCTTTTCAACTGAAATTTTGTATATTTAATAATGAATTAATCATTTTAACTTTTCTTTTACAGAAAGCCAAAGAGAAGATAATGAATGGCTATTTACTCTACGTTAACTACCGCCGTAATCACAGTCGCTCTTTTCTGAACAAAACGTATATATGGTCAATGTAGAGAATTCCACATTTTCAGTAGTTCAGCATATAGCAGTACATACACTATATGCCCGATTACTGAAGGAAAGAAAATAATATCTTTACAGTCTATACAGATAAATAAAATTGAGGTGTCTGTTTATAATGTCTATATAAGAGTTTTTTTTACTAAATGGATATGAAATTATATACGGTACTTATAAGTACACATTTTTTTTCTATTTATCTGTTTGTTTCGGATAATCTTCGAAATGGCTGCACTGATTTTGACAGGACTTTCACTGGCAGGTAGCTGATGTTAAAAGAAGTAACTTAGGCTACTTTTATTTTAGCAAAAGAATTAGCATTCCGCTCAAAACTTAAAGTGACACAGTGATGTAAACTTTATTTAGGATAATGAAATCGTTGCGTCTGCAGGCGTCTAAAGCTATCCCTTTCAAAGCGAGTCCTCGACACGAGGAGTGCAGGTTTGAGCCGCAGGCGAGCACCCTCCGTCTTGTAACTGTTGCATACGTGGGAATGTACGAGTGCATTTCGAACTCTTTGTTTTTCGCTAGTTACTGGTCCTTGCCTCGTTAATGTAATGAGTTGGGTGAAATTTTAGGGCTCATTTGGAGTACTGTTTTGGTGCAGCTTTTGTATTGCAGCTTTTGTTGTTATATGAGAAATGATTTGATTTGTCCTAAATGGAAACGTGTACGGTTGAATGCTACCTTTTATTTTTATGAAACGCAGTGGGTACATTAAGTTCATACACAAGCTATTTATGGTTTCGTTTTGTTAATTTTTGTTATTTCTAAGAGGAATGCAGTTTCAAGTAAATATAATCGGGAAATGGCAGTGTACCCAGTACCCAGTGGTAGCGCGCTCACTTGGGAAACCGAGTGAAGCGGGTTCAAATCCCGGGTCTCGCAGCTTTGATATTTTCATGTGCGAATCATTTTCCAACATGATCACCATTTATCTTATGATGAAGGAAAACATCGCGAGGAAACCACATGGCTGAGAGAACCTAGAAAGTTTTTAAAGACGTGAAGTACGCCAACCCGTACTTGGCCAGCGTGTTGGACTATGTCCTGATCCCGTTCGTATTGAAGGGAGGCCCGTACCCAGAAGTGGGACGTTAAAAAGGGCTGAATACACAATCGAATCAATCAAAAATCAAATATATATTTTTTCCATATAAATATTGCCAGTTTTTGACCTGTTTAAAGTGAAATTCTAGCTTTAGTTAATATTCATGCTACTGTTAGTGGGATGACATTAATAAAACCTCGAGACGTTCCTTGCATATATTGTTATATTCAGTACTTTTGGAAGATATACTTTGTTCTTTTATAATCGTCAGTCAGTATGTCTGTCAGTGTGAAAGCTACCAACAGCTCGGAAATCAGTTAATTTATGACTATTCACTATATGGTAACACCGGCATCCCTGCAAAAGCGCGGGTAAACAAATGAACGTCCTCGTCCTTTTTATTTTTTTAAATACATTCCTATCGGCCGAGGTCACATAAATAAATGCTTTATACATAAATCATTAGAAATTGATCAATCATATTATGTTTTCATTAAAATGCTCATCTGTATTATTATTATAAAGAGGTAACGTTTGTGAGATTTTGAGTTTGTGGCGTTGTAGTAGGTAATCTCTGGATCTACTGAACCGATTTAGATGAAATTTGATAAGAAGATACTTTGAAACCCTCGGAAGGATATAGGATACTTTTTGTCCTGGAAATCATCTCTTAAGGGGGTGAAAATGGGGATGAAAGTTTGTCTAGAGAATCAAGCTAGGGAGTCGCTAGTAATATATAAAAATGCAACCTTACAATGTCCCTATGTATGGCATTAGAGTGCATTTGTCAACATTTTTAAGCCCTTTAGCCACTTCTTCGTCTATATTTGTTTTCGCGCTTATTTGTTCAAACGGCCAATACTTATTGTACTTTACAGTAGAGAGCTTTTTCCTTTATTTTAAAAACACACCTTTGTTTTTAATATTTACATATGTACATGCAAGATACGTTAAATGTGTGTTTAATATCAATAGAATTGACATTTATAGGTTAATAATTCTGTATTAAAAACTCTTTTGAAAAATTTTCCGTTTGGACAAATAAGTACTGAGACGACGACTTTTTTTTTTGTTAGGACATTAACACACAGAACCATCTAGTTCCATGGTAAGCTACGAGGTTTGTGTTATGGATACCAGATAGTTGATACACTACACATATATAACTTTAAATATATACATATTATAAATATAAACACCCATGACTGTAGTGCAAACATTCATGCTCATCACACAGATGAATGCCCCCAGCGGGACTCGAACCCGCGACCGCTGGCACAGCAAGTAGGGTCACTACAAACTGAGTCAAATGTGTCGTATAGATATCGTGACTTATAGATATTATGTTGATCTAACAAAAAGCCATAATAAATCAGTCAGCTATAATGGTTTTACATTCATTTCTTTCTATATACCTATTTAATGATTTTCTCATTTGAATAAGTTCCGGTGGTATGACATGTGTATGTACGTACCTATGTATATTTTTATTAACTTTAGATTTTCTTGAATCCACTTATTGCTTTTAGCTTCTTCAGTGCATTGAAAAATGTTGGCCAAATATTTTGTCTAAATAATAATTTAGACAATCTAATTAAATGTACAAATAAAATTTCATGTCCAAATTCCCTTTTAATTCAAATTAAGTTTTAACGTTTAGTATTGATTTTTCAAAGATGAAATATTTTTTTGCAGTAAAACGTATCCTATATGTTGACCCGGATAACCAGCTATCATCATACCAAATTTCATTAAAAATCTGTCCAGTGGTTTTCTCGTGATGCATTCCCAGACAGACAGACAGACGAAAATTCTAAAAACTATACATTCGGCGTCTGTATCGATAATGATGACTATTACAATAAGGTTTTCCAAAAAAAAATATTTAATTTACATATTCGACTCAGAATTATATTATGTGTATAGATTGAAAAAAATCTTAAAACCTAAGCCAACTTAAGCTGAAAAATAAAAGAAATTGCCAATGACTGTTAGGGGTTTTATTTGTTAACTTCGGTTTAACAGGACTGGGGGGTGCATTTCGTCCACTGTTTGTGAAGTTTAGTACGTTAGGTATTGCCAAGGGAGTCTGGGTAATGAAAACATTTGTGATACTGGAGAGAGTATTTTTTTTATATAAAATTATCATTTCTAAAAAGAGTTTTTATATTTTCTTCTAATTAAAAATTAAATTAAATTATAAGTTTTTTTAGGATTTCATATCCTTTACATTGATGTACTCTTTATAGCCCGATACGTTAGGATTGATTTTTAAATAAACACAAAAATTCCCACTTATTATCAAAAACCAGCAACAGACAGACAAATAATATATTTCCCATTCATGCCATTATCGGATGAATAGAAATTTCGTATTATTTTATCCTCTAAGATCTAATGGATTTATTGTAAGTACAGTCTTTGAAAATTAAAGCTCTTATAAAATATTCTACTTCATAATAATATTAATAATTAGTAATTAATTATCAATACTTGTGACTTACTCTGGCTTCGTCTGGATCACTCTTGATTCTTTTTGCTATCTAATAGAATAAGAATTTTTCAAATTGGATTTGTAGTTCCTGAGATTAACGCGTTCAAACAAACAAACTCTGCCTCTTTATAATATTTTATATATTATAGAATAGATATAATATTTAGCTCGTATATGTACATACAGTATATATCTTTTAGCAAGCGATCAGCGCCTCCTCTCGTCAAATTTTATTGCTAATAATAGCCTACTCAAGATTATTTTTATGAACTAACTTCCAAACCTGTTCAGTGAATTCGGCATAAAAGACAAACATACACACATACGAACCTTCGCATTTATAATAGCGGTTTGATTTGAAAAATATCTTTAATGCTTACTAATTCATTCTGACAGACCTGACTTTTTTTATTATATTATTTAAATAATTCCTCTCAAATTTAACGTGAAAAAGGTCCACTAATTTTTCCTAAAAATCCTGTAAGTAATTAAGTTATTAGTTTGTTGAAAACGCTTTGCCTATAAATTTCCTTTGTGTTAAATTTCAAGTTTTAAATCTCATTATAAGCTATTATAAAAAAATCAATGCTTCTTAGTATCGGATCGTAGTTAGACCAGATGACAAAATACAATCGTTAATAAAATGAAAACTGTATGAGAATGACCTTTTTATACCGCTATGTCTAATAGTCATAATATCGTTGGCTCACAATTACAAGGTTCTATGTTACAATTTTAGTACTTATTTAGTTATTAATGCTACAAGGTTTTATGTGTCATTAGCTACAGTTTTGCAAAAACAAACCACTAGGTAGCGGCACTATAACTGCTAAATATTCAATTTTACATAGTTCTATGTTGTTTTTTTTTACGATAACAAAATAACGAAGTTCTATGTAAAAATTACTAAACTTCATTAAAATTAACATAGAACTTTGTAATAGTGAGCCAACGAATTATGTCATTCCCAAATATATTTTTGCTATATCGATTACTAGCGGCTCATTCTCGCTACTAAATGTTAAGTGAAGGTAACTAAAATATATTGGTGAAAACCGCATTCAAATCGGTTAAGCCGTTTCTGAGTTAGCGAGCACAAACGCACAGACAAACAGACATACAGAAAAACAGACAAAAATTCTGAAAATCGTTGTTTTGGGTTCTATTGTGTTAATAAAGATCCCCAATAACAGTTTTTCTCAAATATCTTCCAGGTACAGACAACGATCAGTTACTATTTTATTATATGTATATATAATATTAAAACGACACTAAGCAAAAGAATTTAAAAACGACAATTCAAATGTTACTTTCTTAACTTATTTAAAAAGAGAATTCAAAGTTAACTTGTCTAAGACAATATTCAACATTTTTCGCTTTTAAAGATTAATTATTGATAATAAAACGACACAAAACGAAAATCTTTGGAAAAGAGAAATCGGATCTATCGAATTAATATCAATTGAGCTCAAATAAAGTTTTGCACAAGTCTGATTATACAAAATGCATGACTCGGGAATCGAATTGAAGTATTAGAGTAAGTTAATCCACCCTCGTTGACGTTGAAGAGATTTCCCACGAGATCAAGCGGGTTTGTGGTCTTAAGTTATAAGTTCTTTTCGGGTAACTTCTTTAGTTTTTGAGAAAAGTTTTTTGTATACGCCATATCTATACATATATATAATAAAATTGTAATTAAGTCGAAACTGTACATTAAATATTTTTTGAAAAATCTAATTGAAATAGACATTATTATTTATACAAAGTCCGAATCTACAGTTTTTAGAATTTTTATCTGTCTGTCTGTCTGTCTGTCTGTCTGTCTGTCAGTCTGTCTGTCTGTTACCGCATCACGAGAAAACCACTGGACAGATTTTGATGAAATTTGGTATGATGATAGCTGGTTATCCGGGTCAACATATAGGATACTTTTTACCGCGTGTTAATATCTCATTTCTGAGAAAAAATACAACAACTGCATTGTAAGAGTATACTAATATGTAAAACCTAAGAATTTGGTTTTTTGGTCACCTGAACGCGGGCGGAGCCGCGGGCAATGCTAGTATAATGAATAAAAAGTTTTCTTCGCTTTTTAAGAAATAAGTGACTTATTTTATTGTTAAATTTAAAATCTATTTTGGTAGTATATTTTTAGATTGGTTTTAAAATTTCCTGTGAAACACGATACTGTGTTTATGCAAAAGTTAGTATGTGTTTAATTTGTAAATTTTACGCCTCTACGTTGAAATCGCTGGACAGATTTGGATGGAATTTAGTACACAGATGAATATGATTTCGAGTAAATAATCTTCGATAAGCATATAGACTATTTACCGACGTTTTCTTTTATTAGAATTTAATATATTTGTTTCAAAAATGTATAAATGTGGGGTTTGCGTGATGAGTATGCATGAAATGATATTTTAAGGGTAAAAAGATACGTATGATATGATTTTAAGATTGGAATGGAATGAAAGATGAATAAAAGAAAAAATGATATTTTATCATAATGGTGCCACAACGATACGTACGAACATTGTTTTTGTAAATTTTAATGTAATAAATAGTCAGTGTGCTACCAAATGCTTTTATTTGCATTCTCGGATCCTACATAAATATAAATTAAATTTTCAGTTATAATAACTTTCACCCTTTATCGGGCTCGTCCCTAGAATGCTTCTCCATACAAACTTCCATCCGCATTTTCATCCTCTTAAGGGATGATTTCCGGGATAAAAAGTATTTTATGTCCTTTCCAGGGTCTCAAAATATCTTTTTAAGAAATTTCATCTAAATCGGTTCAGTAGATTCAGAGATTACACCTTATAACCTCCTAAACTTTACCTCTTTGTAATATTAGTATAGATTTAAAAGTTATGTACTAATCAGTTTTTTTGGTTTTGTTTATTGTTTTTATTGTTAACTGTTAAACCAAAATATGATTTTTCTCACACAAAACAATTTATAAGACAAAGAGTACACTTAGTTATAATATAATAGCAAAAAGGCCCTCCTTTGCACCGCCGGAAGCTCGAAGTAATATTTTAAGCGCGTCGGAATCATCGCTAGAACTCTTTCCATATAACACCCCAAGGTGACGTTTTAAACCCACCCTAATCACGTACGTTTTATGTTAATTATATCGCTTTGTTATATAGTTTGATCATATTTATTGTTATGAAATAACCATTTGATAATTATTTTCAAATATATTTTGCAAGTATAGGTTCAAATTTTGATAAATTTTTTTACATTACCTACTCCATTTGTTTAACGTTGGGAATTGCACCTATGAACATCACCAATATACATATAGGTTTTTATGTGGGACGCACGGGCTGGAAACTGGAAAGAGAATCATCCCCATCTTAATGGGGCGTCGTAGGATCATTTACAACAGCTGGCCTGTCGAGGCAGACCACAACAACGATGATCCCATCAACAACCAAGAGTAACCCTGTTTGCACGGTCCACTCTATCAGAGTAGTACCAGATCGCATGGTAAGCCGTGAAACAAAATGCGTTTCTTGACTTCCCCTGAATTGGTGGAACCCTATTAAAAATTGCTAAATTAAAAAAAAAAAACTTTAAGCAAACAGACTTTTACAAAGTCTTTTGAATCGCTAATAAGGAAGTAATCAATTCACGTGGATATTTCTGAACCAATTTTCATGATTGATGATTTAATTATTGAGTTATCTCTCGAAAATGTTCTTAAATAAATTTCAATAAAAAGTACCCCCAAGAGTGAAAGTATACTTTTAATTTAATTTAGAAGTAGAGTCTTGTCTAAAGGCATCGGTAGTCCAGTGGCAACACACTCACTTGGACAAAGTGAAGTGGGTTCAAACCATCGTGAAGAGGGCATCGCTTCCCTGATATCTTTATGTGCTAATCATTTTCAAGATAATTACCGCGTGCCTTACTGTAAAGGAAAACATCGTGAGGAAACCTGCATGTTTGGCAGAACTTAATTTTATGTTTTTGTCGAAAGACACGTAAATTCCACCACATTCTTGGCCAGTGTAGGGGATTATGGCCTGATCTTGCATTGAGAGGAGGCCGTGTTCAGCAGTGGGACGTTCAAAATGGCTGAATGAGTATGTCCAGCCTAGACAAAATTATGTATAAAATAAATATTTAACTCTAAAACTATACCTACATATTTTAAATAAAACTATGTTTTAGAATTTCTTTGCGTATTTATTTAGATTTTTGGTTCCCGATGTTTCGTATGCTTTACAGCAATCATAGTCACGGGAGAGACTAAGGAGTTAGATGCCTGTCTAAGGTGTTCGCGTAAATTTAAGAAAGTATTATTATACATATATGTATATTCGATTTTTGTATAAAGTAAAATAGCAAAAAAAGGCTGGATCATATTGAGGCAATCGAAAAATGATTTACACATAATTATATCTTTTGAATTTTCCTATGGAACCCCAAAAAAGAAATTAACACCTACAGTCTCTAAATATGCACTAAGCCTAAGATTACAGATTTACCTACACTATGCAAGACCACGACACTTCCAACCCTTCCCCTAGTAGGGTAGAACAATACGTCAGACGTGTAGAGCAGGATCGAACCCCCGACCTGTGTAGGCGCTAATTAGTTAATATGAATGCCCTTTGTGCACTTCCTTGATCTTTTTCATTATTTTAAAATGCTAGGGTTTTTCGGTTATTACACACTTTGGTATTACACCTAGAATACTTTTCAAAGCAACATTTTTTTTATTTGAAAGCTATATTTATTTAAGTTTTACTCAACTGTAGGAAGAAATACTAGAAGGAGGGTAATGTATGTGTATCTATTTCCTTTCGTACGTTTATAATTTTTTCAGAAATTTTGGCATGTGAGGTATTTTTAGATTAGGATTTATTGTAGAAGCGAAAAAGCATTTATAAATCAACGTTTTGTTGATAGAAAAATTCGTTGAACTTTATTAATTTTTTATATTCGTTACGTTTAAGATCTAGATTCCTGGATATTTTATTTATTTCACATAAAAGCAGAAAATAGAAAATATGCCTCTTAATGTATATACAGATATAGGTATATAAAAAGATAGAGAGTGCAAGATGACACACACATGCACACCAGACTCACACATGCATACTAGACATACACACGAACACATACACACACACATACACACATACGTGAACAAACTTACCCATTTATATAATACATCGAGTACATTTAAAACTAAATCAAAATCTGTTCAACATTTTCCCATTCAACCCTAACAGACAGACGGGTACTTTATTTTATGACAATCACAGAGATTAATCAACGTATTGCCGTTGGCAGGGCTTAGCAACTGACCGTGTAATGACATTTCCCTACCAAATTACATTTTGATCACCAATATTAATTATAATTATTAATTTTGCATTGACGGCCTTCTAGCAGCTGTGGTAGTTATAATGAGTTCGATTTTTGCCCGATACAAATCTTATATTCTACATCTTTTTCTATATTCTATATTATAGGCACTGTATGCCGTAATACAGGTCTCCTAGTACGGCAGCAGAGACAACCGTATTATTTGTAATGATAGTCTAAATTGTTTGTTTCAAAATGTACTGTTCAATATGCTTTTCAACTACAATATGTATGTATTTTTGTGAAATAAAGTATTATTATTATTATTATTATTATATTGTGGCATCTACATCCCAAAAGCCAGTTGCGGATTTGCCACAAAGAATGCCAACCAACCAACCTTGATCTTAAAATTTTTATCAAAAAAGTTCCATTTTCGAGGTTTAGTTAGTGGATGCTTAGAAAATGACTATAGGGACTCATTAACTATGCAATTTGCTGGTAAGAAGCTTATTTCTTATAAATACTTTCTACGCGTATATTTATATATTAAAATCATCAAATGAGCATACAGTTCGCATGATTATCAGTGGTCATCGTCCACTTATCTACAGGAGGAGCTAATGACTGGTTTTAAGAAGTTTATAGCGTATAGAAATAACCCATCCCGTGGTGATAATTTACTAATTTCTAACTAGTATTATATCGTCAATATAAAATTATATATTAGGTAGTGCTAAAAACAGAATACATTTATTCAGCCCTTTTTAACGTCCCACTGCTGGGCACGGGCCTCCCTTTCATGCGAGGGGGATCAGGCCATAGTCCACCACGCTGGCCAAGTATGGGTTGGCGGACTACACATCTCTTTCAATAACTTGTTAGGTTATCTCAGACATGCAGGTTTCCTCACGATGTTTTCCTTCACTGTAAGACAAGTGGTAATCATGTTATAAAATAATAAACAGAATACATACATATATTATTTCTTTTTTTTTAAGGAATGAGTTTTGGTAATTGTACATATGTAGCTAATAGTTACCTCTTTTTGGGCTTAATTCAGTGCGTCGCATAAATCACATTGTATGGGAGATTCTACATTAAGCACTAATCTGCTTTTCAGATTGCGTTTACCCATAGCTATGAATGACTGAGAAATGTTCAAAATTGACTACTTATATTTATTATAGTAATATAATGGTACTGCCATTATATTTTTTGTCCTTATGTTTGTACCCCCTCATAGCGAAAGCGAGCGAAATGGTTTGGGATCCATGAGAGATTTAAAGCTAAATATTTATCTTTGGCTATTCGTTATCCACCAACAACCAACCAACACACAAACAACTATGAGTGAAAGTTAGTTTAAAATAAAAACAAAACATGCAATTCCTTTAAAGCCATTAACTAGAAAATTGTATTGAATTGAAAACATACAATTTAAATTAATTTAAATCTTACACAGTATGTGTTCTTTTCTTGAATGTTATGAACATAATTTTTCAAATATACGTCCCGTTTTACGGCATGCGGTTTTCAGAATAATTAGCTCATTCGAAACATCAAGTGAAAATTTATTTTAGCTTAGAAATAGGACAATTAAGTCGGGTCTTTAGGGGGATAATTAAGGGCCTTGGTAAAGGGCGGATGAGAGAGACAGACATACAGGTACTCAAAATGTACCGTATAACGAAAAGGGACAGACGATGTAAGTAATACAAATTGTATTTTTTAATGAACTGTCCCGTAATTAAGTTAGCAAGTTCAAAGATTTTTGCAAATGATGGAAAAAGCGAACGTTTTTAATATTTATAAGAGAAATTCTGGTAATGAGAGGAAATTAGGTGTTGTTAATTAGTGGGACCGTTTGATTTTATTTTACGATTTCCAATTACGAATTGGTCCATAACTAAGATAAGGATGTGTTCAACATTATGAATGTTACATATATTTGAACGTAGGCTTTAGGGCCGAACCACGCTATAGTGCCGATCACAGCCCGTTCTCGGTCCGATATCGGTCTGGTAAAGATTTTTTATACAAGAAACGTTGCTGGAGTATGATTCGATCGGAACGTGACTCTTACTGATAGTGTGAATGCACTCATTGCTCCTTGTATAACAATACTTTACAATACCGATATCGGACCGAGAGCGAACCGTGAATGGCACTATAGTGTGGAGGAGCCCTTACTGATCAAAAGAGAAAATTTTTGTGTAGCACAATAGGCAGTTTTATTTATGTTTGTGATATGCATGCTTACGTCATCAGTTTTTATATTTGTATCTCTCTAGGAAGATAACTCAGGATTAAAATGTAGGATTGCTAAGAAAAGTCAGATAAAAACTTTTTATTACAATATTAGCATTTTTTTCTATTTAAAGGAGGAATATGTTGATTAATATAAGCGCACGTGAAATCTAAATACTAGCTCCAATCCAACTTCATTTGCCACGAGGGTGCAACACTGGCCACTTCTACAAGCTGTCAATGAGAATATTTTGACAGAAAAACCTAATAACCCGTGTCTTGAACCCAAGATCTTCGGATTTGCAGTCGTGCACACCAGCCACTATACCAAAGAGGCAGTTAAACTAAAGTTGCCCTATTAACTTGGAAATATGTCGACTCAAAACATTTAAATTAGTCACCGTTCATTCATAAACTTCGGACAACAACGCAATTTTTATGAAATTTTTCTCACCGAGCAGTCGATAGAAGGAACACTCGAACTTGAACGATAATAGGCGTGTCAAGTTCTGCCAATTAATATAAGCGACACGACGCTTTATAAATAAAAATATTATTATACTAGCAGAACCCGCGGCTTCACAGACAAAATATTCTAAAAACTGTAGATTCGATCTCTGTATCGATAATAATGACTATTTCAATAAGATTTGCCAAAAAATATCTAATGTACAGATTCGACTTAGTTAGAATTTTATTATATGTATAGATTAAATTGGCAGAAGAAATAATATGTGTTAATTACAAATAGCCATAGACCTAAATCACGTAAAGATACTCGTACGTCACTGAATGTTAGTAGATCCACTGAAATAGCGTGCCGTTTATCTTGTTGATATACAAAAATTCAAATACAAAATTAGCATCTCCAAAGTGTCCTCAAAAGAAGTGAATAATTCGAAATGGCGTTTTTTGTCAAATCTCTTTTATTTATTACTTTTCGGATGACAAAATTAAAACGCACGTTGTTTCGAATTTGTGTTTAGACAATTAGAATTTGGATTTTTGTGTTATTCTTTGGTTTGACTTAAACGTTACATATCGATGCCACTTTTTGAAGAGGAATATCAGATATTTGTTTGAAAATATGTATCTGTTTTTATATATCAATAGCTTAATAAGACTTATTGAAATAAAAAAAGTGGCAATAATAAATTAAACAATGACAAGATTTATAAGATTTTCCGCCGAACTTTACACTCGACTACTGTATGATACTTAGGTAAAGTAGAATGCGGTAGGTGGCGCTATTGTCAGGATCCAGATATTTTAATTTTATTTTCAAACTCTTATTTATACAAACTAGCATTGCCCGCGGCTCCACCCGCGTTCACATGACCAAAATCCAAATTCTTAGGTTTTATATATTAGTATACTCTTACATTGCAGTTTTTGTATTTTTTCTCAGAAATGAGACATTTTCCCCAGGTAAAATGTATCCTATATGTTGTCCCGGATAACCTATCACTATACCGAAATTCATCAAAATCCCCTCAGTGGTTTTTCTGTGATGCGGTAACAGACAGACAGACGAAAATTCTAAAAACTATAGATTCGGCCTCTGTATCGATAATAATGTTAATTTCAGTAAGATTTTTTCAAAAAATATTTAATGTACAGATTCTTCTTAGCTACAATTTTATTATATGTATAGATTAAGCCAAGAATAGCTTTAACTGTTATTTATGTCATACATACAGTGTAAATTGTGATGTGAAGAGAACACAATACAAAAATAATATAATTAATTGTCTAATTCTAAGCATTCTTTCTGTCTACTGATAGTAACTAAATTCTTTAAATGAAGCGGGTTAATAGCGTTAGAGGGATAAAACCTTTATATGTGTTCATATAAAAAAAAAAAAGTAATTGTGGGATTACAAAACGAGTAAAAATAAGGCAGAGCTGGCTGTTTAATTTTTTATAAAGTAAAAATTATATAAATAATTAATATTAATTATAAAAATTATATAATATAAAGTAAATAATTCTCATTTTTCAGGTTCTATTATGTATTTAGTACATAAAAAGATAGGGAAATTTTTAAAACATATTATTATATATGTTGGAACATTAGCACACAGCACCATCTAGTTCCATGGTAAGCTATGAGACTTGTGTTATGGATACCGGATAGTTGATACACTACACATACATATATAACTTTAAATACATATATATTATAAATATAAACTCCCAATAATTAAAATTTAGTGATATTACATAAACGAGTGTTTAGTGGCCATACGAAGAGGGAATTCGGTCTCCACACGAAACGCAAGACCTGATTTATGTGAAATCCATATAAATGCAATCTGGTTAATTAAGAAATAACGATGATATGGTGGCGAAGGTAGTCCCATGGATTAGCTTATACATGTAAGACCGTGTCTTAGAAGATTTATGGTGGAACGTAATGAAAATAATATATTTTACTCCTTATAAATTCTAAAATACTATGTATGTAAATAGTGTGTTATGCATCTAGAGACCAGACTAATGAGAAAATTAGCTACTACCTACCTACTTGCTGTGCCAGTGGTCGCGGGTTCGAGTCCCGCTGGGGGCATTCATTTATGTGATGAGCACGAATGTTTGTATTTAGTCATACTTATGATATGTATGAATATGTTATAGATACCAGATAGTTGATTCACTACACATATATCTTTAAATACATACATATTATAAATATAAACACCCATGACTGGAATACAAACATGGGTACAGTGGTTATGTGGGAAAGCCAGCATTACCTACTAAAACCCAACAAAACATTCCCCGTCTTAAACAAAAAATTTCATCCATATATGTCCAACAATTTTAGCGAACTAATAAACAAACCCACACAAAAACTTTCTCATTCATAACAGAAGTTCTATATATAAAAATATAATATAAATTTTAGTTTCAACATATTTTCGAAACTATATATATATATATATATATATATATATATATATATATATATATATATATATATATATATATATATATATATTTGTTAACCATATTAATTCATTAATAAGCCAAACTAAATTATAACAAAGAATTCAAACGTCTACTTATTTTAAAAGTTCAAAATATTCGCATGTCAATTCAACATTAATTTATAAGTTGTAAGCTCAGCTTCGCAAGCACTGAAGTAAAGCACGTGTAATAGAAATACTTAGAAAGTTAGAACTAGGTAGTGCAGTAAATTTCTGACATTATTGTTCAAGAAATAGTTAGAGGAAATGTTGTTTTAGCATGGACTTTAATACTTATAATACTTAGCTTGTTGCTTAATTATAGATTATATCAGATTTATTACTTTGATTATAATAAGTTATAGGTAATTAGGGTTCATGCTAGACCCTAGTATCGCTAGTACAATATGAAAAAGTATATAAATGGTACATCTGCGTTTTAGCTAAACCTTTCACAGCTAAACTTATCATTATCTAACATAATTGTCGTAATTGTAAAAATATGGATCCATTATAAGAGAAATTACTTTTATCGCGATATGGCATGTTAACTCGTCGTACTAAGCTCAAACTCTAAACAGCCACACTTTATGGCCTCATGATGGTAATGTTGTTAGATAACTGGATGACCCCGAATCGTTGAAAAAAATGGAAAATCGATGATCTAATGGGTATATTCGATGCTGACTCTTATATTTTTATATAGATCGTTATAGGTTTATAAGTTTTTATGTTATTATTGTTGGTTCAAACACACAACAATATAGTAATATTTGATTATATATATTCTATTGAATTAGTTCGTATTTCTGGTATATCTACTACCCAAATTTTCTAATAAATTAAACGTAAAATTGTAAATTAAATCAAAATATACGTTATTATAATTAATTGAATATTTATACATCACTATTACATTTATAAAATGTAATTAAATGTCAGTATGTAAGTCCTTGAGGAACTTGTCGCCGGCTCGGAAGTCAGTTTTGCTATATATCTAGATGCTTTATTTCATTTTATTGTAAAATTGATATCATCCCATTGGTTATTATTTTATTCTTAGTAAAACATATTATGGCTTATTTGTTTATAAATAAAAATATTGTAATATTTGTTTGAGTTATACCAAGAAACGTTTTTTGGTAATAATGTTTTAACATACACAGTACTCATTTAGAAATTGGTCAAAAAATTATAAATTACTAGCATTGCCCGCGGCTCTGCCCGCGTTCAGATGACCAAAAACCAAATTCTTGGGTTTCACATATTACTATACTCTTACATTGCAGTTTTTGTATTTTTCTCAGAATTGAGACATTTTCCCGTGGTAAAAAGTATTTTATATGATGACCCGGATAGCCAGCTATCATCATACCAAATTTCATCAAAATCCCTCCAGTGGTTTTTCCGTGATGTGATAACAGACAGACAGAGAAAAATTCTAAGAACTATAGATTCGGCCTCTGTATCGATAATAAATAATAATGTCTATTTCAATAAGATTTTCCAAAAAATATTTAATGCACAGATTCGGTTAAGTTAGAATTTTATTACATGTATAGATAAAATATTTCAAAAATGGTCATGGCATACACATTAAGATTTCGTTGAATTGTTCAATAATAACTTTTTATACCAATTCAGAGATTCAATTTTCCCTATAAATGAACCGAACTCCAATTACGTTCATATCAATAATTATTTTTTAAATACACATAAAAAGATATAAAACAAAGCTGTCATTTTGTGCAGCTGTCTGCCAAAAATAATCCCCATTTTGCTTTGAATGAAAATCGAAAAAGAATCTCGCGTTCATTAGCGAAGGGTGTAACTTACATGGGGGACTCCCGTAGGGGTTTATTCTGTAGATTGCATGAAAAAAGTCGAATGCGCCTTTTAAAATTATATTTTATTGCAAATTTTAAATAAATTTTCTTTCAGCTTCTGGAAAATGTAGTTAGATTAAGGATATTTTTTTTAATAGCTAAAAGTGATATTGACGTTAATTACTCGTATTTACAGCACCATCTGGTTCCATGGTAAGCTACGAGGCTTGTGTTATGGATACTAGATAGTTGATACACTACACATATATAACTTTAAATATATACATATTATAAATATAAACACCCTTTACTGGAGTACAAACACTCGTGCTCATCACACAAATGAATTATTAAAAAACCAGCGGGACCCGAACCCGCGATCGCTGGCCCAGTAAGTAGCGTCACTACAAACTGAGCCATCGTTATCTGGTTAAATAAGGAATAATACAAAATATGTTATTGAACGAATACTATCAATTAGTTAAGGATATCTTGGATGAACACTCGTTAGAGCTTTGCCTTGAATTTAATATTTTTTTAAAGTTTTTTTTTTTAGTTTCTAACCTCCGACCTAATCAAAGGTACAGTCCTTAACAATTTATCTATAAAGCAAATGTTAAAAGAACATATATTTAGCATTAAACGAAACGACAAATACAAAAATTTGATGACTTCGAAAATATTCACCCGAGCCGTGTTTAATTTGTACTTGAAGTAAAAACCTGAGGGCACATGAGATGGAGGTTTCGCGCGAAAAGAGAAAAAAAGGCATTTGTTTTGACAGAACGAGGGTCGAACTCGGTGGAGAGAGGAAATATTATGTGCCGAAAATGTTCGCAGTTAGCTAATGGAAAGAAAGTGACTTTAAAAGTGCTGTTATTTAGCGTATAGATTAGCCAAGATGAAGTTTCATTATTGCCATGTTTTGATATTATTATAAATGTGAATGTTTGGATATGTTCGGGCTGTGTGTTTGTTAGTACTTCACGCTATAAATGCTAAACGGATTTAGATAAAATTTTGTACATGGATAAACTATGACCTGGAAAAGCACATAAACAACTAATTCAACTATTATTAATCGCCAAAATTTGACATTTTCGTTACTACAAAAGGACCTGAAAATTGCTCCAGAATTAAGAAAGAAAATTCACTTTCATAATTTGCCAGTGTTTTTACTGTAATAGAAGGCCAAGACAGTTTTTACTATTCTTACACTCACTATATTCTATTGTAAATATTTTATAATTTACTAGGATTACATTAACTCAGCTTGACATAAACCTTGGCCTTTCAAATAGAACAAGGCCATACGTTGGATTTTACAACGTTCTAGCTACCCTCGTGTCATTTCTGAGTCAAAGAGTAATTTGCTTTAAAATTTTATAATAATAATAATGTTGCATTGGTCGTACATATGTATGAAAGATTTGTAGTACTAATCCATACTTAATATTATAACAAGTTTTTGAGGATGGATGGATGCTTGTTACTCTTGCATGCCAAAGACGCGATTAAAAATAAGGAAGAATCGCCAATAAATTCGAAGAAATTAAATTTTCGACTTCATATCTTTGTTTATTGAGTAATAGCGATAATTTGCGATATATATGATATGAATAATAAAACCTATCTATACATTCTTAAATTTGAACATTCAGAGTTCACCATCGTTAAAGGTGCGACGTATTAGTGCGATTGACAATAACTGTACATAGCATTCTATATCGACTTCTATTTACTTACGAATAAAGTTTATATTTCTTAAAAACGCGCAAGGTATACTTTAAGCTATACTAAACTTTGCCAAAGCTTTACAGAGCCATTTATAGTTTATTTGATAAATAATGCTATTTATTACTCACGTAATATTAATTCATTAAAATAAATAATAAATGACGACACAGTAAGTAAATTTATTGGAGTATGTTATTTCATTTCGACTATAAATTAAATTATAATAAAATAAAATTAAAGGGAATGACGTTTTGGAAGTTTAAGGCACAATAATCGCTCCGAGACAAGCATATATTTTGTCACATCTACATTTTAATCTTTGCCCCAATCGTGGGTGGATAATAGAACGAATAAAGAAAAACCTTGTACTGTATCAAGGACTTGCTCAATGCTATCACTTATTTACAAGTATTATGCATTTGCTAGTTGTTGAATCAGCATGAATAAACTTCATTTTTAGAACTTCAATGTCTTTTGAAACATAACTTTTTATTATAAAGAAACTAAATTGGGTCATGCATCTATATTAATATGTAAAGCTAAAGAGGTTGCTGTTTTATTTGTTTGAATGCACTTATCTCAAAATTCACTAGCTTCATTTGAAAAAAATGTAATTTTTTAGGGCTTAAATAAACATGGTACGACCTTAACAACTGAGCAATCTATTTAAATGAAAATGAATATTCGTATGTTTGTCCTCTATGCATTTCTAAACCATTAATCTCATTGTGGTGAAATTCTGGTGAGTTATTCTGTATATGTCTGAGAAAGCTTTTGGTGCAAAAAATTTTTTTTCTTTGGTATCTTTTATGCACTCCTATACTAATTCAAGCTTATGGAAGCACGGTAAGTTACAAGTTATTCATGAATAAACAGAAAAAAGGAAGTTGACGTACTTACTTACATACGTCGTCAGATGAAACCCCAAAAAAGTAAAAATTTCTTGGTATTTATTATCTTTTGAAAAAAGTGAAGCTTAAAAGCTTCAAATCGATTTAACTACCTTTGTATATTAACTCTAGTATGCAAGTTGTATACATACTATGGATTTTGAAAGAATACTCTCAATATGTTAAATACTAGCGACTCATCCTCGCTCGTTACGTGTACGTATTAACGTTTAGTATAGATTTCTCAGAGATGAGATATATGTTGACTCGAATAACCAGCTATCATCATACATCAAAATCTGTACAGTGCTTTTCTCGGATGGGTTCCCAGATAGACCGACGAAAATTCTTAAAACTATAATAAGACTACTACAATAAGATTTTTCAATAACTATTCAATGTACAGATGCGACTAGGAATTTTATTATATGTATAGATATTATCTATTGATTGGTAAAAATGTAAGCTTTTTTGTGTTGTCACACCCTTGGCGTGCCATTTTGATTCGTGCTTGACCGATTTTCATATATTTTTAAGTAGTACAGGCTTTTAATTCTATTACCACTTTAGAGTTCAATTAAAAAAATACATTTAGTTAATTAAATGATAAAAGCAATTTCATCATAGATTTATAGTCGCGTTGGGAATAGCATAAAGAGTTGTAAATTGAAAGCTTAATTTATATGAAAATGTTATAAATTTGTTAATACAAAAGCTTGGAACTATGTCTGGTATCAACTGTTTTTATATAATTACTAAATTTTGCCGGCGATTCTGTTTGTATCGTTTATCTATACATATAATAAAATTCTGAGTTGTCTGTACATTAAATATTTTTTTTGGAAAATCTTATTGAAAAAGACATTATTATCGATACAGAGTCCGAATCTATAGTTTTTAGAAATTTTGTCAGTCTGTCTGCCTGTCTGTGACCGCATTATGAGAACACCTCACAACAGATTTTGATAAAAATTGGTATGATGTCTACTGGTTATCCGGGTCAACATATAGGATACTTTTTACTTCGGGAAAATGTCTCATCTTTGAGAAATCTATACTAAACGTAAAAAAGGTAAGTAGGGACAAAATCGAGCGGAGCAAGAGTGAGTCGCTAGTTGTAGTCCTTAGGGTCGTAGGGTGTTATTGTCTAGTCTTTTTAACCTTTTTTAACAAATAGGTTATATGAGGCAAAAAGATCTTTTAAATAGGACTGGTAGTTCTAGAGATAAGCGCGATCAAATATACGAATAACAAAACTCTTCACTTAATGTATTTATTTATATGAAACTTTAAGTAAAATATATATGAATAGAATTTACCTGTTTATATAAAAATAAAACTCATTCTACTCATTCTACTCATATAAAACCTGTTGTTAATGGTTTCAAAGGGTGCTAGTTGAGTACAAATTATTTCGCCAATGTCACTTGGAATGAAGAAGACACACAACACTTAAGCTCATAAATAGCTTCTAAACAAAAAAAGGGCTGAGCTCTATTGTCTTTGCCAATTTATGTATAGACTAGCGACTCACCCTTGCTTCGCTCGGGTTTGCCTCTAAAAAAACAGAAGTAAATCTATTCCAAGGGAACTAAAATGTGAAAAGAATATATGCTATTCCAGAATATAACCTATATCTGTGCCAAATTTCATCCAGATCCGTTAGCCGTTCTGGCGTGATTGAGTAACAAACATCCAAACATCCATCTAAACTTTCACATTTATATGTAATATTACTACTGGTTGATTCCCCATACTTTCATCCCCATTTTCACCCCTTTAAGGGATGATTTCTGAAACAAAAAGTATTCTATGTCCTTTTCAGGGTCTCAAACTATCATCTTACCAAATTTCATCTAAATCGGTTCAGTAGATTCAAAGATTACCCCCTACAACGTCACAAACTCACAAACTTTACCTCTTTATAATTTTAGTATAGATTAAGATTATATACAGTTTTTGTTTTGGGCTATGTATACATATAATATGTACGGTAGTATATAATAATCTTAATGTCTTAGAAAGCACATTTAAACAAACATTAACAACCTTTAAATGTGATACAAAACTCCATTTTACCTTCCAGGTAAATTTAGATTATTTTCAAAGATTGTCTTAAACGCAACGTAACAAAGATAAAGCAAAATAAAATAAACATGATATTTGGAATTATTTTAATCTGTACCAAATATAATATTCTAAAATCCTTTCCACAAAATATTTAAAACTCAAAAATAGTCTAATTTGAACTCTATTGCAATAGTAATAAGTGTACATAAAACGCATGACTCAGTAACTAGAGCCAGTTTTAATGACCTCTAAACGTTGTGGAATTCTGAGATTTTTGCTAAAATTATCAGGGGTTAGAGAGGTCTAGTGTGTTTGGGCGTTTCACTTGAAATAGACTTGAAAACAAAGCGCGGATTGTAAGAAAATCCCACTCGGGGCTCGTACCTTGCATTCGCTTTACCAAATTACTGAAACTTCATTCAGCTTGCGGACTCTGAGGGCGGGGTGGATGTAGAAAACTGTGGACGTGGTATCTTAAATATTTTTTCGTTGTTTTTACGTTGTCCAATTGTTAAAAAAATCATTCGAAATAAGTTCTAATAATAAGGAAAGTCTTAATATATATAGACAAGATAGAAGAATTGAAAAGAGCAAATACTTACTTCTTTTTTTTTGTTGGTTAAAAATGACTGACACAAAGCCGTTAAAGCTTCTATCAAATTTTCATCAAATTTTGTACTATAGTTTTGTACAGGTGAGTAGGTACTAAGGATATTAAATATAACCATATAAATAATTTATGTGGTTATAGTTTAAATCTGAAACTTCCTATCGGGCATAAATGTGGTATTGCAATGTTAGGAGGCTTAATCTAGTAACGAGAAATCGCAGATTTGAGTTAAATACACATACATTTTTATCTAAAATACATAGTTATTTTTATTACAATAAATGTAGAAATATAACAATTACTAAGAACTTTTCCTGGGGTCCAGGCTTTTTGTGAGGCTGCGCCAGGATCTGTCTTAAGTCCTGTCTTCTATGGGATGTTTTGTTTTCTCAGGTCTCTTTGAATAGACAGCTGGAAGTCTGTTGATCTGCTAATTTCTCCTTTACTGGTACCGATGTTGAGCGCTCTATTCACTAAGTAACCCATCATCACGGCCATACCACCTTAGTCTTCCCGATTTGAGTTTCACAATTACCGGTGACACTTTGAAGAATCCTCTCACGTATTCGTTTTGAACTCTATCTAAGCGAGTCTAATAATTAATTATTAGTGCCTGGGCTACCGAGCTGCGCTCGGAGTTTTAGCCTAATGTATAATTTTGTTTTTTTTTTAAACTAAAAACTTGAATAAATATTAAAAAAAAAAATAAAAGTAAAAACTTTGTATGCGACCGAGATGCGAACCTGGACACCTGTGATTGTTGTTCTTGCACCTTGGCCGCTTGACCACGATGCTTTGATGACCGACCATATTTTGCGTGGAATAATGGAAAAGAAAACTGCATGAACGCGTTTTCTTAGACTAATCTAGATCGATTTATCACCCCGGAAACCCCATGTATATTAAATTTTATTATATATATACGAGTATATACAAGAATTGCTCGTATAAAGATATAAGATTTATAATTAACCAATTAAATACGTAATTACTTAATTTTGCTCATGAAGATATAAAAAATATCTTCGAATGCAATGCCAAGTTTTAAAGAATGCCACCTTTATTTTCGTGGGGTGATGTTAGAATTTAGTTTTATAAACCGAAGCAGGCGGGACGAGCTTAGCGGTTCCGTAACGCCGGACTACTCGACGACTAGGATTTGCGAATGTTACTGCTACGAGTATATTTTGTTTATTTTGAACTTGTTAAATTTAGTCTTTGTGAAGAAGATCCCGAAATTATTGTATGTATGGTAGTAAAAATTAAATATTAATAACGATATGGGTACCTAAATTATAATAGTATTGTGAAAATTAAATAAACAAAGCACTTTAAAAATAATAATAATAATAATAATTTAATTAGGAAGAAAGTTATAAATCTTTATCTATTATCTAAATAAAAATATTTAGCAACATCTAACTGTAGTGCTACGATAGGGTTCTACTGTGGGTTTTTGAAAGAGTGTCACTTTTGCTGTGCTAGCTTCGGATTCGAATCCTGCTGGAGGCATTTATTTATGTGATGAGCACGAATATTGTTACTCTAGTCAGGGGTGGTTTATATTTATAATATGTATGTATTTAAAGTTATAGTACCTGGGCTACCGAGCTTCGCTCGGAGTTTTTGGCTTAAAATGCAATTTTCATTTTTTTAAATAAAACTAAAAACTTGAATAAATATTAAAAAAAAACAATAGTAAAAACTTTGTATCCGACTGGGATACGAACCCAGACACCTGTGGTTGCTTGACCAAAATGCTTATGTCCTAGCGTACGAATTAGCTACCATATTTTGCGTGGAATAATGCGAAACAAACCCGCATAAAAATTCAAAAACACGCGTTTTCCCAGACATAAAACAAATCTAGATCGATTTATCGCCCCCGAAACCCCCCGTATACAGAATATCATGAAAATCGTTGGAGCCGTTTCCGAGATTCAGATTATAGCAGTTCTTGTATATATATATATATATATATATATATATATATATATATATACAAGAATTGCTCGTTTAAAGATATAAGATATGTGTAGTGTATCAACTATCTGGTATCCATAACACAAGCTTCGTAGCTTACCATGGAACTAGATGGTGCTGTGTATTAATGTTCCATATATATTTATTTTTATTTATTCTAGTAAAAATAGCACGGTTAACGTTAGAAATAAAATTGAAACAAACAAATAGTAGAGTCTGTTTAGAAGAAGTAAAATTGATATTAGTTGTGGAACAATTTATTTCGCCTTACACCTAGTAGGTTTAACAAATCGGCGGCTTTCAAACATCCAAACTTATCTTCATGATAACACGGTACAAGTTTTGGTAAAGAAATTCGTATATATACGGTAATAGCGTTACATGTAGTGTAATAAGTCAGAGGATTAAATGATATTTTATTTTGTGTACTAATGACTTACTGTTGGTTTGCTCGGGTGTATACTTTGATGTTAAATTAATTACTAACAATAATATGTAGCGGTATATGGTTTTCCAGGTCGTAGTCTATCTGTATACTAAATTTATCCAAACCTGTCTAGCCTTTTTAATCAATCAATTTCGTCAATCATTTCAAAAACCAAACAATTGTAACAATTAAACATAAATAACGTTATAAACCAACCAACAGACAAAAATGAGTAATTATGTTTATATACATATGTATATATGTAGCTATAATATGACTTATTCTTAGAACCTAATAAGGAAGGTCGTTAAACTTGTTAACTTTTTAATTTCCATGATTATGACAAAATATATTAATTTATTTTAATATTTGATAAATCTAAGTAGGTGAATGATGATGTACCAATTGAAAAGTTATAAATATATTATTAGGATTTCTTTAATCTTTTTCCACTATATTTTTATAGTATAGGTTATTTAAAAATACAAAAATTTGTAACAAGAGGGCTCCAATTTTTGTACCGCGTTGCAATCTCATAATACCTGGCGCTGATAGTTTCGTTTAGACGGAAACTTTTCTTTGTCAGACTTGCGAGTTTCTTACTAGTTAGTTCTAAACTCGACTGCCCACTTGTTATACTTAGTTAATTACTTTGCTACATACATGTGTACTGTATAGTATAAATAAATAACATAAAGTTTGTTTGTGTGTTTGTTTCACTCTAAAATAGATTTGAATGACATTTACTGCACTCTACAAAGGTATTTTTATGTTACTATTAGCGGTATGTCCCTAGTATATAAAACAAATTTATCCCACGGGAACCGTACATTTTTCCGGTATAAAAAGTAACCTATGTCCAGACTATGATCTATTTTTGTGCCAAATTTCATCCAGATCTGTTCAGCCGTTCTCGCGCTATTGAGTAACAAACACCCATCCATCCAAACTTTCGCATTTATATAGAAGTAAGATTACTATTAGTAATAAAATTTGCTAACAGGTGGCGCTGACCGATCTTACCTTCTATATGTCTTTTAGGAGACCAAAAATATTGATACAATAAACAATTGTATGTATTTATTGTGTGTATTCAGCCCTTTTAACGTCCCACTGCTGGGCACCGGCCTATCTTCAATACGAGGGGGTTCAGGCCACAGTCCACCACGCTGGCCAAGTGCGGGTTGACGGACTTCACATTCGCACATGAAAATATCAGAGATGGGAGACCCGGGATTTGAATCCGCTTTACTCAGTTTCCCAAGCGAGCTCGTTATCACTGGGCTACCACTGCTTCGTTTTGTAATTATTACATGAAAGATAAATTCCAAATGTTATAACCAAACATAGTTAAATTTTCTACGCAAATGGCAGACACATTTCAAAAACCTATTCAGTTCATAAACAAACATTGAATATTGAGATTTTCCAATACAAATATCCTTTATAAACAAACAGGTTGTCTCATTATGATTGAATCATGTTAAATTCGAATGCAAATAGAAATTACTTGTGTTGAAACTACAACAAAGCATAGAGTTACAATTACGAGGCATAATTAAATCCTGTAAGTACTCCATTTGAGAGTAAAACTATTAATGTTATTACAACCTATTCGATATAGTAAACTAAAAGCATTGAAATTTCCTATTTACTAAGGATTTAGGGTAAGATTCTATTGAAATCGCATTTCGAGTGTTTCTCTTTGTCGTAGATTTTAAGCTCAGGTGTGTTAGTATTTATACATATACAAATTTCATGATGACTATGATTTTTATAATATTATGTGCCTAATCTATGGTATGGGACTTTTCAATAGTGATCTTACATGATCCTTTTATTTTTAAAGTAAAACTTGTTTAGGCGTGACCGAGGGGTAAGTAAATACCCCTATGAGTATAATAAAATGAGTGTAGCGGAAGTGAGGGTCAAATTTATTATATATATATATATATATATATATATATATATATATATATATATATATATATATATATATATATATATATATATATATATATATATAGCTACGAGGCTTGTGTTATGGATACCAGATAGTTGATACACTACACATACATAACTTTAAATACATACACATTACAAATATAAACACCCATGACTGAGTACAAACAATCGTGCTCATCACACAAATGAATGCCCCCAGCGGGACTCGAACCCGCGACCGCTAGCACAGAAAGTAGGGTTGCTACAAACTGAGCCAAACGTGTCGTCAATTTACAGTTACTGATAAGACGCATAACGCGATGCTATATTATTTTCCAACTACCCACAGTCCAGCCAATATTGAAGTTAATAGCTAAATATGTAAATCTCTAGTACATTTCCTGCGAATCTCAAAGCGATGCACTCACCAAACTAAATAATACAGTTATTAGTAGATCGTATTACCCAATTACTCTCGTTGGATATGCACCACCTATTATAACTTGTGAAAGCAGCTATGATTAATTGTAGACCACTTTGTATTCAGACACCGTATTGTTTGTATACGTTTTTGTATTATTAAAGTTTATAGTTTTTAATTAGATTAATAAAATCTATAAGTACATATAATAAAATTCTGAGTCGAATCTGTACATATAATATTTTTTGGAAAATTTTATTGAAATAGTCATTATTATCTATAAAGAGGTCAAATCTATTGTTTTTAGAATATTTGTCTGTCTGTTTGTCTGTGACTGCATCACGAGAAAACCACTAGATAGATTTTGATGAAATTTTGTATGATGATAGCTGGTTATACGGGTCAACATATAGGATACTTTTTATTGCTGGAAAATATCTCATCTACCCATAGTACCCATAGTAACTTACCTGCTTATACCCGCTTGCCATGTAGTGTAGTCAAGGAATGAGTCGGCAAGGCTACCTAAGCATATTCTTTATATTATTTACTATCGGTTAGAACAAAATTCGGCTGGTTAGCAGAACGGTGAAAAATAAAAAAAATATATTTTTTTTTAATTAATAAATTTAAAAATAGCCTGGTCAGGTTTCAATAGGTAAGCTATTTTAGACGTATTTAGCTATTATTGAAACATTATAAAAAAATTGTTTCACCTGGTTAACAGATCGGTGAAGGTCGTAGTGTATCCGGCTCTTAGACCATACATTTTGGGTTTTTTTTCGTGGTTTTACTTTGAATTTAGTTTCTGACGTTTCGAATATTTTACAACGAACAAAAAAACTGAAAAAATCTTTTTTTTTTGATTTAAAATGGTATATAACAAACGATTTATTGATTAACGAACATACATACATATGCATTTATATTATATAACTTAAAGTGAAACATCAATCGAACACTATAGAAACTACAAGACACAAGTTTCCCCTAGCGAATGTACTTAAGTCAACGATACCGGTTGATCAGGCGGTCAATTTTCTGCCTTCTATTTATTTAAACGATGCGCCAGAGGTATTGCCTGTAATTACGGTTTGTAATCTATACTTAGACAGATTGAAGGATAATTGTAATACGTATTCTATATATTAATTGTTATTCTAAATGCTTATCTAGTGTAGTATTTTTAATTGGGACAATAATAATAATCGCTACAAGTAAAATTATACACTGACGTTGTAAATGCGAGAGAAATCTAAACATATAATAAAATTCTGAGTCGAGTCTGTACATTAAATATTTTTTGGAGTCTTATTGAAATAGTCGTTATTATCGATACAGAAGCGGAATCTATAGTTTTTAGATTTTTTGTCTGTCTGTCTGTCTGTTTATCTGTTTGGGAACGCATTATGAGAAAATTACGGGAAAGATTTTGATGAAGTTTTGTATTAGGATAGCTGATTATCCGGGTCAACATATAGGATACTTTTTACTGCGGGAAAATATCTCATCCCTGAGAAATCTATATTAAACTTTAAATGTTCTAAAAAAGTTCCGTGGTAAGCTACGACGCTTGTGTTATGGATACAAGATAGTTAATGCAATACAGATATATAACTTTAAATAATAAATACATGCAATATACAAATTATAAATATAAACGCCCAGGACTGAAGTACAAACATTCGTGCTTATCACATAAATGAATGCCACCGGGACTCGAATCCGCGACCGCTAGCACAGCAAGTAGGGTCACTACAAACTGAGCCAAACGTGTCATTCTGTGACCCATACAGATTAATCTAGAAGCCTTAATTGTGAAAGGGGAAACAGTTTCAGCCAATAGCACTATTAAACAAAAGCTAACTTGGCGTATTTTCCTTGCATTATTATATAGATGATATCAATTAACATGAACATATATTATCTAAATTATGACTCATTAACTTGTAATTGGAATTCACGCTGGATTAAGTTACCTTTGACGCAGCTCGTTGGAACGTACGGTATGTTAAATTACTTTGCGCGCGATTGAGTTTGATAAGTTAGCGAATACAAAAGACTTGCTGTGAAGGCTTTAACATAATCCGTTGGCTTACTATTACAAGGTTCTATGTTAATTTTAATGAAGTTTAGTAATTTTTACATAGAACTGCGTTATTTTGTTATCGTAAAAAAAACAACATAGAACTATGTAAAATTGAATATTTTGTAGTTATAGTGCCGCTATCTAGTGGTTTGTTTTTGCAAAACTGTAGCTAATGACACATAAAACCTTGTAGCATTAATAACTAAATGAGTACTAAAATTGTAACATAGAACCTTGTAATAGTGAGCCAACCAATTATGATCGAATACGTGCTGATATTTTTTTAAATTACTTTTTGATTACCTATATTCTATACTAATATTATAAAGAGGTAAAGTTCGTGAGTTTGTGACGTTGTAGGGGGTATCTCTGGATCTACTGAACCGATATAGGTGAAATTTGGTAAGAAGATAGTTTGACACCCTGGTAAGGGCATAGGATACTTTTTATCCCGGAAATAATCCCTTAAGGGGGGCGAAAATGGGGATGAAAGTTTGTATGGGGAATCAAGCTAGGGACGAACCTGAGGGATGCGAGGGTGAGTCGCTAGTCTTTTATATACTTTTTTATTTATTTAATTTTAACTTAAATAATTAAAATTTAATTTAAAATAAACTACTGCACATCTAACCTAATAAAAATACATTATAACTAAATTAAATATGATCCTAAGTTACTATCTTAAAGAGAACCACATTAAAACAGAAAAAGAGATTTTACTCCAAATTTACTTATATTCTAAATCTACATTTCCTCGAACCTATGAACAGTATTTCGACCATGGATCATTTTTAATATAAATTAAAATAATACACTTTTAGCCAATCATAACGTATGGGACTCATCAAAAGGAATCAAATTAGCCCAAGCTCAAAAGAGCTATTGAAAAGTTTAATATCCATCACGTAACTCCATCGTAAGACCAGCTCGATATTTATCCAAACTTCACATATTTAAATTTGAAATCGATACAATAATTATAAGAAAAGCTCATATTCCGAGGAGACGAAATTCAACAAAAATAGCAAAGATATAACAAACAGCACCAGCTTCTCAACAACTGGCCGACAAATTAAACATATCTACGAGTATGACTCAATATTCTAGAGCTTTGGATTTGAATATGTAATTCTGAAGGCAAAGTAATAGGACCCCATTGGAACTCTCATATCACGATAGCGTACAGAACTATTCCATAAACATTTAACAGTTTTACACTTGAATATCGCTTCGTATCCCATAAGCATAGTATTGATTTCCAACAAACATGTAGGACAGAGATATTAATTATCGTGGGCAGGCATTTACCTAAATTATGAGCCATTACGCGCGTAATTGGGGGTCCCCTCTGGATTATGTTACGTTTGATGTACCTAAAGCCGTAATATATGATGTGTTTAGGATCTGAGTTTTATTAAACTCAATATGAATGGTACTGAGTGGCAATTTGGCAACTCATATTTTTTTATTGCACCAGATTATTATACCACATAATTAATTCATTTAAATTCTCTTAATAATTTCTTAGATTTACGCGAATATTTGATATTTTAAATAAAACTATCTTTTCGGATTTTTTTGGACAGTACAGACATGTTTGCTGTAAACGTCGGGAACCAAAAATCTAAATAAATCCGCGAAAAAATCCGAAAAGATAGTTTTATTTAAATTCTCTTATTAATGGCTTCAAAGCGTGCCAGTTGAGTACAGACTACTTTGCCAATGTCACGTAGAATGGAGAAGACAATTTATGCTACGTAAATAATTTCATATATTGAAATGCAAATCACTGTCACTCTTCAGCTCACAAACTATCTTAATGCAAACAACTCACAATCAAATACGATATCGTATTTATTATCATATATATATATATATATATATATATATATATATATATATATATATATATATATATATATATATATATATATATATATATATATATATATATATATATATATATATATATATATATATATATATGAATAGGCAAAGGCAAAACAGTCCAGTACCTATTTCTCCTCTGTGTGATAATCGTTTTTTTTTTAAGTAGCTATCAATTTTTTTTTTTAAACATTTTCTTTTATATAGATAATAAATTCGATTTATATATTTGATTCTAATGTTCATTAATGATTATGACAGAATTTCGATCTCTGAGCGAACATTAGTACTAATAAGGTTTCTTTTGAGTATGCGGAAAACGCACTTCGTTTTACTTTTAACTGAATCTTAGACAACTTCCCTTATATATTGGGGGAAGATTTCAATATAGAACGAACGAATTCAATAGAAGAAGAAGAAGAAGAAGAAGAGAACGATTTCAATAGAGAAGAAGAAGTCAATAGAGACTGGACTGAAATTTAAACAAGAAGTAAATAAAATATTTGAATATTTGAAAATTCAAATGTTTTCTATGTATTTTGTGTAATATCATTGATAATTGCTAACTGATTTACATAATTTTTTTATCAGGTTATTCCACTTATAGCAACAATAAATACCATCCTTTATAACTTAACTTATAATATTCAATCGGCAATTCTTTTATATTATATGTATATAAAATTTTGTGTATCTCGGAAACGACTTTAACGATTTGGATCAAATTTTGTATCTAGATAAGGTTTTGCTTTTTGAGTTTGTCTATGAATATGGGAGTCTATTGAAATATTTTGCGAAAAATGCCCATTTACTTTTTGAATGAAGGGAATATCTATAAATTAATGGCTATTATTTCTATAGCCTCCAAAATTTGAAGCATAGTATTATAGTCGACACGCAAAACATATGTTACCAAACAGCTTCACAAACGATATTACTATTCTATAACAACTGAAAATGTCACTAACAATTTTAATGAAAAACGTCCAACCTCTAAATCATTGGGACCGGTCGAGCGTCCCCATTCGAGTGTGTTATCAATTTCCAACTAATGACTCAATTTGGATTCAGCATGAAACGACGTTGATAATAAAATTCATCACAAAACGCTACCAAAAGCAAAAATTAATATTCCAATGACGTTACAATGCTTTATTTCTGTGGACGTGCCTACAGTGGACTTTATTTAGATGATATTTATATGATGTGCTTTTTAATGTATTTGGAAGTATTTTAGCTAAAAATATTCATTCATAAAATATTTTTTTGAGCATCTAAAGTAATTTAGGTGGTGTAGTGGCTAGCACGTACAGCTGTACATCCAGACGTCCTGGGTTCGAGTCCCGGGTCGGGCCAATTTTAGTTATTGAGTCTTTCTGTTTAGTAATCCTCAGTAAAATCCCGGAGTTGGAAAGTTAGCGGTCTTTCACACGTGTCGCGTCGGTCCTGCGCCTTAATTCTCACTGGTCGTGTCGAGCAGTCGTCCCACCGGAGTATGAGAGTGACAGGAATAGAGAGTGTACCTGTGTCCGCGTGTACACTTGTGCACTATAATATCTCCTGCGCAGTTGGCTAGTCTCAATGAGATTGGCCGCCGTGGCCGGAATCGGTCGGGAGGACATTATTATAATAATTTAAAGTTACTTTTATTTACTAATTATATATGTCTAACTGAAAGTTGTACTTCTTTTAGGTTTGCTAGTGTATTGTTTTCTTTTATATTAAAGTTACTCTAAATTTGTTGCAATAACTGACATCTATACATATAATAAAATTGTAACTAGGCCGAATCTGTACATTAAATATTTTTTGGAAAATCTTATTGAAATAAACAATTTTAACGATACAGAGGCCGAATCTATAGTTTTTAGAATTTTTGTTTGTCTGTCTGTCTGCTGTCTGTCTGTTACCGCATCACAGAAAAACCACTGGAGGGATTTTCATGAAATTTGGTATGATGATAGCTGGTTATTCGGGTCAACATATAGGATACTTTTTACCGCGGAAAAATATCTCATTTTTGAGGAAAAATACTAATATGTAAAACCTAAGAATATAGTTTTTGGTCATCTAACGCGGGCGGAGCCGCGGGCAAAGCTAGTTCGGTCTATTAGAAAAAACTTATTAGATATTTTTATATATTTCAGCTTAAAGTATGGTAAAATCTAAGATTTTTTTGCTTGCAGAGTTAAAAGCTAAGTTTAACTAATGGACCGTCCAGTCGCACGTGCGTGACGGAAAATATTTTAAAATATCAAAAAGGTTTTTACTTTATATCAATTTGGTGTAAATAGCTAGGAATTTAATAGCAATAGAATTGAGCAGCTTGCCTATTTATGACAAAATATTATATTCATTTTATCATTAACTTGTGACTTATTAAGGCAGTGATACCGCGCGTGCTTGGAAAAGCGGGTTCAAATTTCGGGTTCAAAAAAACGTTAACTTCTTTTATTTGCTTTTTAATAATAAAAAAAAAACGCACGTGTGTAGTTATGTACGCATGTAAGAAGTTATACTTCTTTGGGGTAAAAGAACTAAAATAGCTAAAGATTTCATTTCGTATGTCACAAATATCTGTTTATAAAAGGTATGCAGCTAACTTCATCATGTCGCTTTTTGGCTGTCGACGTGCGCTCGCATCGTAAAAACTTTACTCTTATAATTTTATCCAAATGCCAAAATAAGTATAAATACTGACGGTATTTATACTATATGCATATACATATTAGTTTACATATTATATAAACATTCTGGACAAAACTCACTAAAAGTTCACTGAAAACTGTATCAAAATCCGTTAAGTCATTTTAGCTCACAAACAGACAAACGTGAATATTATATTAGCGAATTTTCTATACTATCTTATAACATTATTTCTTATAGAAACATTGAAAATATAAATCAGACACCGAATTTCTTATGTTATTCAGATTTGATCTTAGATTACGGTTTGGACGTTAGTTATCGCATTATTATGCGCTACCGTAATGTACGTCCGAGACCGCGAAATATGGCAAATATATGCCAGAGGATATTGAGGGAGAAAACACTTTTGTAAAACTATTGGTGCAGGTTTGATTTTATTTATTTTTGATGTATTTTCTGCTTATATTTTCAAAGGTCGTGGATTCGTTCTTGTATAGTAAGCACTAAATAAGAACCTTTACTTAGGTTTTTACTTTATGTAAAGACTTTTAATAAAAAGTGACGGCAAGCTGTAGTGCTATTTTTTAAGATCTATGTAATACTAGCAGAACACGTGGCTTCGCTCGCGCTAAAACTACAAAAAAAAAAACTCTAAAATGGTAGGTTTCATACAAACTTTCATCCGCTATTTTACCCCTTTATGGGATGAATTTCGAAAAATGCTAAAACACGTATTTAATTAATTGTATTGAAGAGCATTTATGCCAAGTTTTAAGTAATTCTGAACATAAATTCTTTTTGGATTTTTTTATAACGTGTTTTCCTATGGAAAAGACATAATCTCCCGCGGTAAAAAGTAGCCTATGTCACTCTCCAGCCCTCCAACTATCTCCACACAAAAAATCACGCCAATCCGTCACTACGTTTTGACGTGAAAGAAGGACAAACAAACAAACACACTTTCACATTTATAATATTAAGTATGGATGATAGCTGAATCAGCGATTTATTTCATTTCATGTAATTTGCACGAATTACGTTTGCGAATTCAGTCGTCGAGTTACAATAATATTTTTACGGAATAACCGTACGGTTACTTGTTGCATATTACATATATCGAAATTATCATTTAATTTGCATACTCATACACAGCACCATCTAGTTCCATGGTAAGCTACGAGGCTTGTGAAAATTTACTTCATTTCATGGAAGAAAAAGAGAACATGATATATCTATTTACCTACTTTAAAAAATGAATTGCTTGACTACAAAAAAAATAAAATAAAAAAAAATTTGCAGGTCATAAATAATTTAATGTAAATATTATGTTCTTGGAAAATATTTTATTTTAATAGAAAAATTGACGATCTAGAAGTGCTTTTAAAAATGCGGTTAAATAAAGTAAATTTTGATATCAGTTGTTTCGCTATATTAGCATTGTTAGCGCAATCAAACAAACAGACAAACTCTTTAGTAAATAACTATATATATATATATATATATATATATATATATATATATATATATATATATATATATATATATATATATATATATATATATATATAAGTGTATATAATATTGTATATATATATGTGTATATAAATTATATATTAGCATATATGACAAAAAATATTTATTCCGAAAACCAAGTTGCATTCACCAGTACCGGACTCCAGATAATGTGTGAAAGAATAAAAATGTTAGCGCGAGGTGCTAACACTACTTAAATCATATGGACGCAATTTATGGCCTTCTTTATCCTCTACATGTATGTAAATATGATTGTTTCCCTGAATACGAAATGCCTTATCGATTAAATAAATAAATATTTTGGGACATTAACACACAGCACCATCTAATTCCATGGTAAGCTACGAGGTTTGTGTTATGGACATCAGATAGTTAATATACTACACATATATAACTTTAAATACATATATATTATAAATATAAACACTCATGATTAGAGTACAAACATTCGTGTTCATCAGACAAATAAATGCCCCCAGCGGGACTCGAACCCACGAGCATTGGCACAAAAAGTATGGTCACTACAAATTGAGTCAAAGGAGATATTATTGTAAGAGAAATTCATTAGTTTATTGACAAAAGCAATCTATATATAAATAGGCAAAGACAAAACTGTTCAGTACTTTTTTCTCCTACTTGCCAACCGATTTTCTTTTTTTTTTGTTTGGTAGTTATTGACGAGCGTGTATACTTGGAAAACCGAGTGAAGCGGGTTCAAATCCCGGGATCTCTGATATTTTCATTTGCATGTGCATTTTCATTTCTGAGATGATCACTACTTGACTTACGGTGAAGGAAAACATCGTGAGGAAACCTACGTGTCTGAGAGAACCAAATAACCGCTAGATAAAAGGAAATGGTTTTATTAATTATTACTAGCTGCTCAGCCTTGCTTCGCTAGAGACTCAAAACTTTAAACTATAATATTTTTTATATATATATATATATATATATATATATATATATATATATATATATATATAACTTTTTTTTCTTTTTTTCAAAACTCAAAACTTACCTTTGGATGAATCCTAAGGTAAGTTTTGAGTTTTGACGGTTAGAATGGAATAGCTAGACTATATATTAATATATACATATATATATATATATATATATATATATATATATATATATATATATATATATATATATACATAGTTATAATTAATTTTATATCCCATACTTGAGAAATGATTGATTCCCCATATAAAACTTTCATCCCCTTTTTCGCCCCTTTAAGGGATGATTTTCGGGATAAAACTATCCTATGTCAGGATCAAACTATCTCCAAACTAAATTTCATCTAAATCGGTTTAGCGGATTTTTAGTATACCCATTACAAACAAACATACAGAAAAACTCTTTCTATTTATAATAGTAGTATAGATAACTTGAAATAAATAATGTATTATACACATATTTTCGACAGAGAATCGAATGCGAGACTTCAAGATAAGAGTTACGAGATTTTTTTAAAACTATCGAACTGACAATACGTTTGGATCAGTGTGTAGTGATCCTACTTGCTGTGCCAGCGGTCGCGGATTCGAGTCCCGCTGGAGGGATTTATTCTGTGATGAGCACGAATGTTTCTACTCCATTCATGGGTGTTTATATTTATAACATGTATGTATTTAAAGTTTTATATATGTGTAGTGTATCAACTATCTGGTATCCATAACACAAGCCTCGTAGCTTACCATGGAACTAGATGGTGCTGTGTGTTAATGTCCCAACGTATTTATTTTTTATCAGTTTTTATTATTATTTCAAGCATGTATAAAGAAAAGTGTACATTTTAAATTTTCGGTTATTTTAACCGTTCTCCTGCAATCTTTCAACGCAAACACTTGAAGTCAGAGCACGTGAAATACAAGGATAGTTCACTTGAAATATTGTTCAAACTGCGCCTGCTTTCTACTACTTTCATTACTATATTTCTACAGCATATATGTTCATAGAGCTGATAATACCGTATTAAAATTGAAATTAATTATGGGTTCGATTCTCGCTGTAGCTTATTTTTTTATAGATTATACATATCTTTCAGTACCGTTCTATTTAGAATGGAGTAGCGCTAATTAATATCGTAATTGTTTACTTCTGTATGGAAAGAAAGTTTAAATTTTTTTTTTATAGTAGGACGTAATAGTTAGATATGTGTACTTTTCTTCCAAATTTCTAAATTGGTTCAGTCGTTTCAGCATACAGGAGTGACAAATACAAACACAGACACACATACACAGATATTATAGTATAAGATAATTATATAATAAATATATTTTATAACCCAGAATATGATTTACAGCTCCTTATAAATACAATATTTTTACGTGCTTTAGTTCAAATTAGCTGAATACGTGGCTCGCATTTCTTCTAATTTATTCATATGAATCCACTTCTTATTTGCTTTCTTAGTGATCTATCTTAGAGAATCACATTAAGAGAAAATGGCATTAAAAATCCTTAAAAAAATGCAGATAATATGTTTAATAATAGACTTATGGATATTATCAACTGTAGAAACTTTGTATGTACAACATTTTACTAATTTAAAATTGTTATTATCTATCGATTCAAACTAGCTTCGCTCGAGTTCGTTCAGGACGTTTTAGCGGTTAGTATGGAATATATAGACAATTTTTCCCTTCAAAGGAACCTTTTTGGACTTCAACGAATATTTGTAAAAAAAATACCCGACTTGGTCCAGCTGTTCTCGAGTTTTGCGCTTAGCAACACATTTAGCCATTTATTTTTATTTATAATATGTAATTTTTAACCGACATCCAAAAAGGATGTTATCAATTCGTCGGAATCTTTTTTTTATGTATGTTCATCGATTACTCGAAGACGCCTGAATCTATTCGGATTTTTTTGTTTCAAAGGGTACCTATATACTACTTTTTATTTTTTACAGTTTAGTGCCTGGAAGTCGGTTTTTTTTAAGTTTTTTTGCATAATATGTAACCTTTCTCAGTAGACTATTTAATGCAAAAAGTATTATCAAATCGGACCCGACCCCTATTCCATTGACAAGCATGAGAAAAGAAATAAATAAATATACCTAAGCTTTATGTATTAGTATAAAATAGATGATAATTTTATAAGTGATTGAAAATCACAAAAAAGTAACCAATATTTTTTTCCTTTATGCAGTCCTTCTACATATAAACTTTAACTATACCTAAACTCATACGCTTTCATACGCACAATATGCTTAAAAAGGCCACATTTCTCTTCAAGTACTATAGATATACACAATCTACCATACAACGTCTATAATTGTAAAATGTAGAATATATAATTTAAAAATCAAGTTTCTGTGTAAAATCCTCAAATGCAGATAAAATGTTGTAAAATAATATTCACTGACATGATGAATTCAAAAGCTTTACTTCAAAGTGGAAAAACATTTATTTAATACGGTGCACGTTGCTAACATGTAATTATAAAACTTGAAGGAAATTGAACCTCATTTATGGAAAAGTTGCTAGTTAATATAATATGAAACTTACACGATGAAGGGAAATCAAGTTTTCTCTTGTATGTTTGTTTGAGTTGTCTAATGTAAAGAACTATGCAGAAAATTCTTGGCTTTAAGCTCTGTAATATATCTTCTATATATATAATAAAATTCTGAGTCGAATCTGTACATTAAATATTTTTTGGAAAATCTTATTGAAATAGTCATTATTATCGATAGAGGCTGACTCTATAGTTTTTAGAATTTTTGTCTGTCTGTCTGGGAACGCACCACGGAAAAACCACCGAACAGAATTTGATGAAATTTAATATAACGAGAGCTAGTTATCCGGGTCAACATATAGGATACTTTTTACTGCGGGAAAATAATTCATATCTGAGAAATCTATACCAAACGTTAAAATGTAACTAGGGACGAACCCGAGTGGAGCCAAGACGAGTCGCTAGTACCTAATATTTTCTTAAGTTTACGCGAATATTTGCTTAAATAAAACTACTACTATCTTTGAATTTTTTCAAGGTTTTGTTCCCGACGTTTCGAATGCTATACCGCAAATATGATCATAGGAGAGAATACTTAATCATCTAGTTTAACCCCCTAGTTTTGAATCCTATAGACCAACTATGTACAAAGATATTAGAATGCTTCAGTTACATGAAGAAAATAAAATGTACGCAAAAGAAATGCCGTAAGTACGTAAAGATATTATAGTAAATATGTAACACAGTATATATACATTAATAAGAAAAAATAAATTCTTTACCTACTAAGATGATATTTGTATCGACTTTATATTTGATGTTATTTAGGATTACGTGCATATGTGACTGTATGTCAGTCTATCACAGCCCATTCTCCTAATCGCTATACCTTATACCATCACGCTTTTCTCTTGCTTTGCCTTCTCTATACAGAGATTCGGTCGATTTTACCAATATTGCTCCAGCATTTCTTGGTGGCTTTGAAAATTCATTTTATGGTTTTAAAATACTAAATGTAACTTATATTCTATATTCTATCGGCTGTTAACATAATATTCCTTTCAGACGCAAGACAGTGGAACACTGTGTCGAATTCTCGCCACGTCCCGCACAAGCCCCGCACAGACAGTGAAGTATCAGAGCAGATGCGATTAAATTGGAAAACATTCACTCAATTTCCTGCCCGAAAGGGAATCTGGCCTCCGTCGAGTTTGAAATACGGTTCGCAGAAAAATAGTAATAATAAAATTATATTTGATTTTTTATATACGCTAGTTAATTGCATACATTTTCCTAAAATAAAGTATTAAAATTACATGGAGTACTATAATGTAATATGTTAACACTTTTAGTTTTTCCACTATCCCTTCCTGTGTAAAGGATGCAACTTTACGTGATATCAAATTTTCTTGAATGTTTGAGACAATAACCGTTCAATCTGAAGGTGCATCATAACATAATAATGATAATCAATATGTGTGTATTTTATTATTGATGAAAAATAATAATTCTAAAACGAAACAAAATCTATACATATAATAAAATTTTAACTAAGCGAATCTGTACATAAAATATTTTTTTGGAAAATCTTAATGAAATAGTCATTATTAGTGATATAGAGGACGAATCTATCGTTTTTAGATTTTTCGTCTGTCTGTTTGTCTGTCTGGGAACGCATCACGAGGAAACCACTAGACAGACTTTGATGAAATTTGGTATGATGATAGCTGGTTATCCGGGTCAACATATTAGAATACCTTTTACTGCGGGAAAATATCTAATCTCTCAAAAATCTATACTAATCGTTAAAACGTACTTAGCGACGAACTCAACCGAGGCGGGGGTGAGTCGCTTGTAATATAATAAAGCTAATTAAATAACGTTATTTTTTTTTCTCAACAGTACACAAACCACAGATAAATCCATGCAGTAGCCAATAGTACTTGTTTGCTGACGCTACTTCGTCTGCAAACTATTGGTAAAAGCTACGTTTTTAAATTACCAAACCGGCTTCTTTGAATCGATTTGTTACTCTTTAACAGGATCAGAATTAGAATATAACGTTATACTTAAAAGATAGTTAGGTATGAATCGATACATGTATATATATAAAATCAATGTGTGTATGTATGTTCCCTATGAACTCCAAACCGGCTGAAGCGATTTTGATGAAGTTTTCAGGCAATCTACAGATCGGAAGTTTGAACGCGGGTGAAGCCGCGGGTACGGCTAGTAATATAATAAAAATATAAATAAATTTTTGTTCAAAATCACATCGTTGAAAAATCTTTACAATTGATAAATTGCTTTGAAATATATATATATATATATATATATATATATATATATATATATATATATATATATATATATATATGAGTTTTAGCTGTTGTGTGTATTTCATGAAATAGTTTACCTAGCGGATAAAGATTACTCAGGTAATTTTTTAACTCAGTAAATCAAGTTGATTCGCGTGAGATTTAGTTCAGTGGCTAAACAACGGCTTAGGGATGTTTACTAGTTAAAAATACTTTTTCTCCGCTAATATAAGAGTCTCCTTGACAGAAACGTTCATATACGAGTATTCTAAAAAAAAATTGAAATTATAAGTTATTCTAAAAAGTTGTTCCGTTTGGTAGACACTAGAAACATGAAAGTGTTAAGAAATATAAAGTAAATTAAATGCGTGTAAAGCCGCGGGTTTGACCTTGTAAAGTATAAAATCACCTATAATAATAATCCTACAGCCATAATAAATGGTTAAATAATAATTAAAATTAATTAAAGCAAAACTTTTAATAATGAAATTGCAATCATTTTATATCAGGCGTAATAAAATAATATTCATCCAGCTCTTTGTTATTCTTAAATGGTAGTTATTAGTTAATGCATAGACAATACCAAAATATTGAATAATTTTAAATGTTTTATAGCGTCGAAATTGTTTTTAGACGTAACTTTTGCATATACATCTATAGATATAATAAAAGTGTAACTGATAGTTGTCTGTACATGGAAGATATTTGAGGAAAAACTATCGTTGAGGGTCTTTATTTACGCACTAGAACCCAAAACAATCTTTTTTAGAATTTTTGTCTGTTTGTCTGTTTGTCTATGCGTTTGTGCGCGCTAATCTAAGAAACGGATTAACCGATTTGGATGCGGTTTTCACTAATATATTGTGGTAAGCTTCATTTAACATTAACTATTTGTTTTATTTCAATCGGTTCATAAATAAAAAAACTTACGTCAATTTAAAGAATCACCTTGCACCGAACCACAGCGGAGCGAGAGTGAGTCGCTAGTCTATACTAATATTATAAAGAGGTAAAGTTTGTGAATTGTGAGTTTGTGAGTTTGTGACGTTTTAGGGGGTAATCTCTGGATCTACTGAACTGATTTAGATGAAATTTGCTAAGAAGATAGTTTAGACCCTAGGAGGGACATAGTATACTTTTTATCCCGAAAATCATCCCTTAAAGGGGTGAAAATGGGGATGAAAGTTTGTATAGGGAATCAACCTAGGGACGAACCCGAGGGAAGCGAGGGTGAGTCGCTAGTATCTAATATACATACATAGTATGTACCTAATGTTTCAGTCTTTACTTAGTATTTTCTATATATAAAAAGAAAAACATTTTTATTCTCTGTTTGTCAACCGATTTCCTATAAGAAAAAAAATTATGGTCGAATTTCCACCTCTAGGTAAAAACTAGTTCTATTCATAATATTTTCTTAGATTTACGCGAATGTTTGACATTATTAAATAAAACTATCTTTTCGGATTATTTCGCGGATTTATTTTGATTTTTGGTTCCCGACGTTTCGAATGCTTTACAGCATCCATGGTCCCGGGAGAGACTGTCAGTCTCGAAATAATCCGAAAAGATAGTTTTATTTAATAGTTCTATTCAATAAGTTATCGTTTATTATGATTTCACGTTAAAAAAAGGTATAAAAAAATTATAAAATGTAGGGCATAAAATGGACAATGAGCATATTTTTGGAGCCACTCAACTGATTGAAGAGAAATTATATTTCTATTATAAAAGTATTTTAATTTAGAATATTCCCATACAATAAAAAAGTCCCATCCAATTCTGTTGAGCCTTTTTCAAAGCATATGCATAGCACATGCTCTGATATACATAATATGTAGATATACTGTTAGAAATTCTAAAAACTATTTAAGAACCACAATAACCGACATACAAATTAATTCAGTAAAAATATGCAATTATAACATAACAGGGTTATAACACCAGTGTATGTTGAATACCTTTGGCTTCCGCCCGCGACTTCTCTCGCTTTACGATGATAACAATATGTTTATTTGTATTAGCCATTAAAAGTTTCACCTATAAAAATTAATCCTATAACCCAAATATTTTTCCCCTGGACAATAATTAGAACGTCAATCGACCGTAAATATTCTAACCGTCAGTTAAACTGTTGTTGGATATATAAATACTGTATTACAAAACGGTAATGAATATTTTTACTGCAAATAACCGGGCACGTTACGGATATGAAATTTCGGATTTAGATATGGATACGAATGTATGAATAACATTTTATCGGTTTCAGATACGGTTACGGATATGAAATTATTTTGGATTATCCGATAGTTTCGGATAGTTTCAATTACGGATATTACATTTTAAGCAATCTTAAAGGAAAATACAAATAAGTGATGATTTTACTTCATTTGTAGGTTCACACTTAGAACTTTAATATGACTGGATATAATATAGCTAAGCAAAAGAAAAACAAAAACTATCTATACAATGCAAAGGACGCGCGTGGCTAATCTTTCGGTCCGGCTGGACGAGAACTTGTCATAACGTGTCTCATTTTGACTCGACCCCTATCCGAAATCATTCGAAACTTTTATATCAGACTAGCATTGCCCGCGGCTCCGCCTGCGTTCCGATGACCAAAAATATTTTTTTTAGGTTTTACATACTAGTATACTCTTACATTGCATTTTTTGTATTTTTCTCAAAAATGAGATATTTTCCCGCGGTAAAAAGTATCCTATATGTTGACCCGGATAACCAGCTATTTCCCCCCCAACGTGCGTTCACCTTGTCGTGGTGGGGGGGCTCAGTAGTGCCCGGCAACCCAACCGGGCGCGAAGCCAAGAAACGCACAGGGAGGTGGCCCACTTCGGTGGGCGGTGGGAGGTGGCCCTCTTCGGAGGGCGGTGTACCATGCGGGTTGCTCCTGGTACTTCTCTGATAGCAGAGTGGACTGTGGAGCAACCCCGTGGTTGTCGTGGTCTGCTTCGGCAGACCTGCCGTCGGGGCGTCGTAGTTGAATGCGTAAGCGATCCTGCGACGCCCCATTAAGACGGGGGAAGGTTTTGTTGGGTTTTAATGGGTAGTACTGGCTTTGCCGGTGAGTCCCACACCTCGTGCGTAAATGCATTTCCCAACGTTAAAAAAAAAAAAAAATAACCAGCTATCATCATACCAAATTTCATCAAAATCCCTCCAGTGGTTTTTCTGTGATGCGGTAACAGTCAGACAGACAAACAGACACACAGACAAAAATTCTAAAAACTATAAATTCGGCCTCTGTATCGATAATTATATCTATTTCAATAAGATTTTCAAAAAAATATTTAATGTACGGATTCGACTTAGTTTCAATTTTATTATATGTATAGATTAAGTTACAGTTTCGGATACATTTTTATTTCGGATATCCGATAAGTTTGGTTACGGTTACGGAGCACCTATACATCCCTTGACATAACCAAGTGAGCATAACATGAGGTTGTATGGAAATCTCAGCCAGATATTTCAACTTTATTTACCAGATGTATGTTATTATGTGACATAAGCTACTTTAAAGCTATTAAATCGAGTGCATAAAAAAATAATCTTAGCAATAATCGTAAATTATTTTCAAACACAATTCATTTTGACTTTTAATAGAAAAATAAATCTAATTTTTAAGAACTTTAAGCGAGTAAAAGTTTTTGAAAAATTAAAATGGACTTTTATTACTCTTATAATATATTATTCATTAACTTAATTACTGTAGGTGCGACTGGACATGAAAAATATTTGTATGTAGCTGTCCAGCCACATATGTATATACAATGGTGGGAATGTAGGTTAATTTGTTGAAAATTTAATTCATGAATGTTTGCATTAAATATTTACTGTTTTAGAATATTATGTTTACTCATATTTCATATTATTATATTAATTAGTATCTAGTGGTCGATATCCGACCATAATCGTTATTGAAAATTTGAGCCGACAATATTTTAAGATATGAATATCTAATAGGTAAATATGTATTTTACGTATCGAAATATATTAGATTTGCTTTGCATCGGCTGGCACCGACTTCGAAAATATCTGATTAGGTATCTATTCTAAATGAAAACCTCCGTTTAGTTATTTTTTACATTTTAGTGCCTGGAAGTCGGTTTTTTTTTAAGTTTTTATTCTATCTCAGACAATGAACTAATTTCAATATTCTTTTATAACGAAGACACTTTTTCGTGCGCTAATCGCTCTATTTAAAAACCGTGTTTATAAATATAACTAATCTATATAACTTTTGTTTGTGTAACCAAAATAACCATTATTTATGTCTCTAACAGAAAAAAAATAGGACTTTCATAAAAAAATATGACGGCGTTAAACTTTTCGATTTGGTTTTTTTTTCACAAAATCCGTTCTTAGCTATGTCTCCTACTTACATACCTTTTCAAAATGTAGCCTCAGCTTTATATTACAAAGTGGATTCGAGAAGAAAGAAAAGATTCGAGAAAGAATTTTCTAGATGCTTAGTCAAACACTAAATGACCTTTCTGTTTTTTATACATACTAGCCACTTACCCCCACTTTTCTCGGGTGCGTCCCTAAGCTTGAATTGTTTAGAAACACATAAAAGACAAACGTCTAAAGAAGCTTTTGGCCAGAAATTCCGAAATTGTATACAGAATAATCCACCAAAGTTTCATCACAATCGGATCAATGGTTTAGGACCGTAAATAGAACAAACAAACAAACACTCATATTTATTTACATACAAGATGTTTTGTTTGTCTTGACAAGGACAAACAAACACACAATCGAATGTTTAATATTAGAAAGTATAAAATTAATTATTTATGAATAAATTCATATACATTTACTAGTTTCAAACCATCCGTATCCGTGAGAATACGTGATACTTCATACAAATTGTTACGTCCTTATCGCTTTTAACCTTTGTTTTAGGTTTGGAAATTGAATTAATTTAATGAATAAATAAAACGCCATAATGTTTTTAAATGGGAATACGTTTTAATGTTTATAATTGTAATTAAAGTGGTAATTGAGCTTTATGTTACTATGTAACTAACACGCGAATATTATTATGTCAGTTTAAAATTTAAATCTACTGTTGGTATCGCCCTAAATAATAGGCCTTCTGACCGATTTCGGTTACGGCGCGGCGGCCAATCTCACTGAGACCAGCCATATGCGCAGAAGATATTTTACTCGTAGTGCACAAGGGTGTGCGCAAATACAAGGTAAATATATATAAAATAAATATGTCGGGACATTAACACACAGCACCATCTAGTTGCATGGTAAGCTACGAGGCTTGTGTTATGGATACCAGATAGTTGATACACTACACATATATCTTTAAATACATACATATTATAAATATAAATACCTACTCATGACTGAAGTACAAACATTCGTGCTCATCACAAAAGTGAATGCCTCCAGCGGGACTCGAACCCGCGAGCTGGTATAGGAAGTAGGGTCACTACAAACTGAGCCAAAGGTGTCGTCAAAGATTTCTAGTTAGTCTAGTTATAATGAATAGTATGTATATTACTTTTGTATTGAAATTTGTTATTATAAGCAATTTCAGTTGCTCTGTGGTCGACAGAACCCGATTTATTATTTATACGCGCGGTCACGCTAACAGTTTTACACTAAATGTCTAAATTGCGAATGGTCAGCCATAAGTAATTATATATATGTAGCTAATGATAGCATACGATTGCACATTTTCTATATTAAATATAACTAGCTTCTCTTTGTGGTTTTGTCTGTTTTTGTGGGTTGATTTTGTTAACTGTTTGACCACACTTTTAGGGTTCCGTAGCTGAAAGACTAAAACGGAACTCTTATAATTTTGTCTGTCTGTTGTCTGTCTGATGTCTTTAAAATAATGTCTGTATGTCTGTCTGTCTATACTTTTATTTGTCTGTCAGTATAATTAAAATAAATAAATTGTGAACTGGTAAGACACAAGCTATTATATGTAGCAAATAACATTTTGTATATTTAATATTAATAATTGTTTGTTTGTGGTTTTGTTTGAGCTTTTGTGTTAGTTATTTATATGACCAACACTTTTATGGTAACGTACTATGGGAGCTTTGTATTTTATTCAACTGATCATTTTGCAAACTTTTTTGTGTAACGAATTGATTTTTAGGTTTTTTTTTATTGAATCAATTTTACATTTTAGATAAAAAAATCTATTAAGTAAATTATAATTCTCCCTCGTACTGAAGGGAGGCCCGTGCCCAGCAGTGGGGCATTAAGAAGGGCTGAATACAAATTATAATTTTCATATATTTATACAGTAATATATATTTCATGGATAAAAATCTATTTTCTATCTATATAAATAAAAATGCATGTGTGTATGTTTGTCCTCTATGCATTCCTAAATGATAGATCCGATTATGATGAAACTCTGATAAGTTATACGTCTGCAAAGGCTTGTGGTGCATAAAAAGAATTTTTCATTGGATTGGATCTTTTATGTGTTCCTAAATCATTCAAGCTTAGGGACATACGATCGTAAGTGGCTTGCATAGTAAAAAATATGTGTGTTTTTTGGTTTGTCATTTACACAGCTATAAAATAACGGATTTACTTGATATTTTGCATAACATAATTAATGAGCCAGGGCTAATTTAGGCTATTTTTATTCCCGGATTTTGATCCCGTTATCCCGAGATTCCGGTACATTTAAAAAAATACAATTAGGGATGCTACTTTTTCTTATAGACGTCTATTATTATCATGTAAAATATATTGTTTACCGTTAGTCATAAATACTTTTGGTAAATTATAAGTATCTGTAGCAACGATTATTTAATTTCATATTTCGTTATCACATTCGCGTTGGAAAAATTTAAAAAGCAAGCCACGCCAAGCTTACATGTGACTAATGGTGCAGCTACGTGGTACTTTGCTGTTGTAAAGGGATGTGCACATTACAAAAAAACGTTTACAGTGTAGTGTTTCTTAACTACAACCTACTTCCAAATCTGTCCAGAACAAAAATACTCATACATACATCTATACAGATAAATAAAATTGAAGTGTCTGTTTATAATGTTGACATAAAATATTTTTAATAAAAATATATAATATCCTGAGCGATTTCGGCTTTCGCGGTCAATCTCACTGAGACTAGCTAGATGTGCAACGTGCACTGTCTATTCCTTTTTGATACTTTGATACGGCCGGTGAGAGTTAAGGCGCAAGACTGACGGCTTTACTTGCTCTCTGAGGCACGGGGGTGTAACACAACCAAGTTTTATGATTTTATTATAAAGATGTTTTTTGTTATTGTGACTTTACAAATATGAATATAATAGGTTGGGACATTTACGAGACTTGTTTTATGGAAATCAGATAGTTGATAGACTACACATATGTATATAACTTTAAATACATAGGTACATATTATTATAAACATAAACACCCATGAGTGGAATACAAACATTCGTGCTAATCACACAAAAAAAAAGCGGGATTCAAACCCGCGACCGCTGGAACAACAAGATCGATAAAAATCTAGATCACTACAAACTCAGCCAAACGTGTCATCAAAATAGACACTTCAATTTTATTTATTTGTATGTAATATGTAATAGATGTAAATAATCTAAGCAAGTGTAAAGTCCTCCTGCAATTATCGCTAAACGTCAAGTCAAGCAGCCACTGACCAGTGGCACGCGACTGCGATTGATTTTTACACTACTAACGTATTATTATTATTTGAACCTATCATATTCTAGGAAAGTCCAAAATTTAAAATTGATTTCGATGTTTAAAATTTTCATGCCTTAAAGTGGGCATGGAATTTATTTGAATAAACGTCTATAGAGTCTTTTTAGGAAAACAATTAGCTAGAATATTTTTTATAACTACTAGCGACTTTACCTGTGTTCGCTCAGGTGCCTCCAAAGTTCCCAACTTTTCTAAGAAGGTATTATGTCATTATTGTAAAGCATTCGAAACGTCAGGAATCAAAAACCTAAATAAATCCGCGAAAAAATCCGAAAATATAATTTTATTTAAAACTAACACTGCCCGGGTCTCCGCCCGCGTTCAGATGACCGAAAACCAAATTCTTAGATTTTACATATTAGTATATTCTTACTTTTTGTATTTTTGTATTTTTTCTCAAAAATGAAATATTTTTAATAGTATCCTATATGTTAACCCGGATAACCAGCTACCATCATACCAAATTTCATCAATATCCCTCCAGTGGTTTTTCTGTGATGCGGTAACAGACAGACAGATAGATAAAAATTCTAAAAACTATAGATTCTGTATCGATAATAATGTTTATTTCAATAAGATTTTCCAAAAAATATCTAATGTACAGATTCGGTTTAGTTACAATTATATTATATGTATAGATGTCGAATGTTCGCGTAAATCTAAGAAAGTATCCTGATAACACTACTTAACACCGATATTAGCACGCACATACTGACATTTTTACAATTTCAATTCATATTTATTACTATATTTTCATATTTATTTTTAATTTTAGAATCAGTCGACCCAGACAATAAAAAGTTCCATAGAAAAGTCAACCCCACTTTTCACCCTCTTAGGGGTGAAATTTAAAACAAAACCCTTTCTTAGGATACCTACACATCACAAAGAACACACCCTCCTTTCATGTCTCTTAAGACCAGCGGTTTAGGATATATATATATATATATATATATATATATATATATATATATATATATATATATATATATATATATATATATATATATATATATATATATATATATAGATAGAAGATGGTGCGTGTGTATATTAGTTTTACAGAACACTAGCGACTCACCCTCGCTTAGCTTGGTTTCATCACTAGGTTGCTTCCCCATACAAACTTTCATCCTCATTTTCGCAACCTTAAGGAATAATTTCTGGGATAAAAAACTATCCTATGTCCTCCCCAGGGTCTTAAACTATCTTGTAACCAAATTTCATCTAAATCGGTTCAGTAGTTTCAAAGCCTATTCGGTACAAACAAACAAACAAAAAAATCTATGCTGTTTATAATATTAGTATAGATGTAGTCATTTTTTAGCGACAAGTAGTAAGGACGAAAATGAAAATATGTAGTTAAAATTATAACGAAAAAATGTAGAAAACAGAATAACCTTTTAAAAGAGTACTTTAAAAGCTCATAGAAATGTAAACAAAGAGCTTTTGCTTCTTTCAACTAGTTTACTATAAATTATGCACTTTAGAATGCTTTCGAGTACTTATTACGTTACGATATAATGGTTTTTATTCACTTAGCAATTCCTTTTGCTGGATTAACGAACGAATTGCTAAGACGTCACGTCAAACGTTAAATTTTATATTACATTCAAATAAAAATGTATGAAAAATGCGTTTAGTACTTATAAATTTATAATGGAATTAGTATCAAGTTACTTAATTTTCAATATTACTAGCGACTCACCCTCGCTCCGCTCGGTTTCCTCCCTAAATACGTTTTAAAGTTTAGTATAAATTTCTCAGAGATGAGATATTTTCCCGGAGTAAAAAGTATTATATATGTTGACCTAGATAACCAGCTATTATCATACCAAATTTCATCAAAATCTGTTCAGTGGTTTTCTCGTAATGCGTTCCCAGACAGACAAAAAATCTAAAAACTATAGATTCGGCCTCTGTATCGATAATAATAACTATTTCAATACGATTTTCCAAAAAATATTTATTGCACAGATTCAACTTAGTTAGAATTTTATTTTGTGTATAGATTATTTTTTTAATATACATAATATATTCTTATTTGTTAGTTTATTTGTTCTTCTATGTGGAGAAAATGGTCGATGTGAGATTTTGCATAGAGATATATATGTATTAAAAATATTCTTTATATGGCTCATTAATATATTCATACTAATTACTAGTATTATAAATGTGAAAGTGACTGTCTGTTACCTTTCATGCTTAGACCGCTGTACAGGTTTTGATAAAATTTTGCAAGTACATAAATTGCATCCTGGGGACGGAAATTACCTATCAAGCTACAGTACTCCACACTGTCACTTCACTGCACTGGTGTACTGTTGTGGTGTGTTAGTGTATTATTATTATTACTATTATATGGATGACATTCACGAGAAAATTTTACAGTTACAATTCTGGATTCGAACCCGTTTCACTTGGACTTTAAAGCAGACGTCTAATAGACTACGACTGCTACTTACATAGAAGAGCTCATGATAAGTAATTGTGGTGTAACATATTATAATACTTACGTTGTAAACATAATATGTACACAAATCAGGGTAGATTTGCTAAGTGACGTTCCCGTTTCGTAAGGGATGAGTAATGAATTAATTATCTTTCAGCCGACTTTAAACGTAACGAGGTTCTCACTTCGGTTATGTTTGTTGTAGTTTTTAACCCCCGACGCAAAAAGAGGGGTGTTGACGTCGATGTCTGTCTGTCTGTCTGTGTGTGTGTGTGTGTGTGTGCCAGTCTGTGGCATCGTAGCTCTCAAACGGATGGACCGACTTTGATGCGGTTTTTTCATTTGAAAGCCAGTTTCCTTGCGGTAGTTCTTAGCTATGTTTGGTTAATATCGGTCCAGCAGTGTAAGAGTATCAGCTCTTTTCCAAAATGATGTAAGGCATTTTGGCGTATGATTACTCGATTAAGTGCTTCACGCGTGCCAGTGTAATCGTTAAATGACAATTAAATTGCGTAGGTTTTTTTTTAATTTTTAATTTATTCCGTTCTATATTCAAAAAATCAATCAATTATTATTTTTTAAGTAGGGGTGTATTTCAAAGCAAAAAAATAAATAATTAAAGAGTAAATTAAATGAGAATGAAAATAAAAATTTCACTTTTAAACTCAACTTCTATTTCCATATTATTCATTAATTATTTTTTTTTCACTTTGACGTGAAGTACAATGAAAACTTTATTCGTGACATTTCTTTCTCCGAACGAAACAAATTATTTTCTTACATTTCTTTCGCAATTTTTACTGTAGTAATCTGCTTTAGCAATTATACGGTTTTAACAGAGTGAGTTTTTTAAATATAAAATAATGATAACTTGAAAAGTAAATCTTATTATTTAACTAGTGATAGACAAACAATAACAAACCTATCCCACGGGAACTGTACATTTTGCCGGGAGAAAAAGTGACCTACGAGCTATTTTAGACTGTAATGTATGTGTCAAATTTTATCCAGATTTGTTCAACTATTCTGGCGTGATTGAGTAACAAACATCTATCCAAACATCTAAACTTTCATATTTATTATGGCTTTACACCACCTTGACGACCATGGCAGCAACCATGGTCGTCCAACTAAACCATTTAAATTATGTAAGAGATAGGCCCTTAAAAATCTTATTGAAATAGTCATTATTATTAATACAGATGCCGAATCTATAGTTTTTAGAATATTTATCTATCTGTCTATTTGACAGGGAACGCATCACGAGAAATCCACTGGACAGATTTTGATGAAATTTGGTATGATGACCGATGGATGGATAGATAAACCAGAGCAAAGCGAGGTTGAGTCGCTATTTTGAAAGTTTAGACGATTAGAGAACTGCCAATGAGTTCTCTTCATTTTTATTTCAAGGAAAATTCAGAAATGTACATAAAGAAGGAACCGTCTGATCTAAATGCTTACAGCTTACGAGGCTGGCAGGAAATGTTTATTAAACAATTTTGCGTTAGCTAGACTTAGTTGGAGCAGGCGGACTCAATATTATAATCCTCTTATGTCTACGATATACTCTTAGTGCGGGAATAAGATTAGGTTGAAGCTCGAACGTGAAAGATCTTTGAGCATGTTCTTAGTAATACTGTAAATATTACATTGTTTGTTAGTTTGTTAAACTTTCAAAACTTGATGTGGAAATTATGAGCGTAAAGCTCATGAAAAGCTTTCTAACACAAAAGAAAAGCTTGTGGGGTGTAGTTCGATATAAGTAAAACTTGGGAAAGCTAATTATATTAAGCGAATAGTGTTATTTGGTACTAATCAAAACTTTCTTAACCTTGCGAAATGAACTAAATTTCTAATAAGTAGGAATATTAAAATTTATTCATATTCAAACATTTGGAAATTAAAAATAAATGGTACATTTATGTTTTAAATTTTGTGATGTTTATCTTCTCGACATGCTTCTTAGCAGAATTACTGCTGTCTAGTTGTCTTAGGTCTCCACTTTTACATAATTTTTTGCCCCACTGCTGGGCACGGTCCTCCCTTCAATACGAGGGGGATCAGGCCATAGTCCACCATGCTGGCCAAGTGCGGGTTAGTGGGCTTCGCATGTTCTTCGGAAACTTACTAGATCCTCTCAGTCATACAGTTTTCCTCATTATGTTTTCCACTCTTACATGTAAAATAATATTAAGATAATTAATTACCATACATAGTTTAACACCAGCTTTATCTACGTGGTTGTTAACGAGCGCCCGGCCACCCAATAGTAAGCCCACTTACAAAGACTGAAAGTGCTTAATTCATTCCCCACTTTGAGTCTACGAATCAGTGCTATTGAATTTGTGGAGCTTTTAGCTATTAAAAGCTCATAAAATTTTCAATACAAATATCTATTATAATTTATTTTTTATTTCTTTAATATGGGAATAACACGTAATATGCGTTGTCAAACGTTGGATAGTTATATTATGAAAGAAAATATGTATTTTTTATTTGTACAGTGTTATGACTGATAGATCAAAGTTAGCTTATTAAAGTACTTAAGTACAGGTAAAGTCAGCACAAGACAGAAAAACTAATATTTTTGATGTCCTAAAAGTCAGTTATTTAAGTACCTACGAGTGTTATGTATAAAAAACCGTGTACATGTTTTTATTTTATAAACAATCAGAATAAGCATCGAAAACAAAAAATCGAAATGAAATCGCGAAAAATTAATAATTTGTAATATTTAAAATGTCTAATTGTAAGAAAGTATGATTATCACTAGGTCTCTGTAAGACTAACGCAAATCTAACTTTAGATTATACGAACATAGCCCAATATGGTAAATATTTAAACGTAAAATAGTGTTTATGAAATGATTATATAAAAGCGACACCGATATTATTATATTAAATAAAATAAAGGATTTAATCAGAAGCCAGTCTTTACATTGTTTACTTTAACATGTTACGTATACTTAGAATGAAAAAAACTGAAAGTTTTATAAATAAACTAGCGACTCACCCTCGCTTCGCTCGGGATCATACCGATCGGGATCGTATAGATTTCTCAGAGACGAGATATTTTCCTGCAGCAAAAATATCCTTTATGTTGACCCGGATAACCAGCTATCATCATACCAAATTGTATCAAAGCCTGTCCAGTGGTTTTCACGTGATGCGTTCTCAGACAGACAGATAGAGAAAAATTCTAAAAACTATAGATTCGGCCTCTGTATCGATAACAATGACTGTTACAATAAAATTTTGTCAAAAATATTTAATGTACAGATTCGTCTCAGAGTTTTATTATATGTATTGATTATTGTCAAAGCTCTAAAGCTTAAATTAATAAAGAAAAAATACCGATCGAGTGATTTCCGTAGAACATTGATTGTTAATTGCGAAGGAGGCATTTACTATTTAGTAACACACCAGAGCGAAGCGAGAGATTATCACTAGTTAAATAGAATATATATAAAAATATGTCTTTTCTTGAATAAATATGTATATATATATATATATATATATATATATATATATATATATATATATATATATAAATATAAATATAATACTGTATAAGTTTATAATGAACTTAAAGAAAATGAGACAATTTTGCTATGAAATTACTTTCTTTATGAAGTAAATTTTAATCGAATGCCATTTTAAAATATAATTTTTATGTGTTTGACGCGTCCAACAGCAAACACATAAATTAGTAGTTTCATGTAAAAATGGGGCTTTATGCAAAAATTACATCGCCGTGACAAAAAAGTGTATAAATTATATATATTTAAATTTTATAACCATGTATGTATGTATGTGTGTATATTTATCTTTTTTAGTACAATTTGAAAGATTTTTTATTTATTTTAAGAAAATAAAGTATTAGCTATATTGATTATTGATTTTTTTTCAGTCGTAATTAGAAAGAGCTTAAGAAGTGTCAATTATTCTAGACTAAGGATAACCTTAATTTTTTTTTAATATCGATTTAATATAGGCTTAATTGAGTTTAGCTCGCTATATAACTTATGATTTGGACGCTCGATTTCGTATAATACACATAACTCTTGCATTCTCGACCCAAGAAATAGTGAAAGGATAGATTATTAGAACTATTTTTCATATTTTGAAAGAGATCAAGTAGTGTTTGAATATTTACAAGCTTTTATTTAGTTTCACCTGTCCCGGTATGTTTGATGAAAGTCGGTCCAAGATGGTCGGGGGTTTTTAAATTTTTAATTTATTCAGAGCATTTAAATAAAAGCTTGTTTTTAAAAATGTTTTTTTACTACTCACTTTCGTAGTTTATAATCAAACTCAAATTTACAGTAAAGGTGATAGTAGCAGTATAAAATAGACTATACTCATTGCAAAAGAGAGATAAATGACTAAACATTACATTAATTCTAACTAGCGGCTCACCCTCGCTTCGCTCGGGTTCGTCGCTAGGTACGTTTTAAATAGATATAAATAGTTATTAGCCAGCGTTAGCCATGTACATTTTTTTTTGTTAATAATATTGACAAATATTGACATTAATATTTATACGATACTAACGTCACTCAAATGTTTTGCCTTCCCGGAACATCTCTACTAACACTTAAACTTTATGGTATGGTATAAAAGTTCAAATTGACTTTTAAGTATTATTATGAATCTTTTATATGGGAGTATAGAAAAGTGTTGTTTATAGACTTTTTCAGGCATTTTTTTAATTTTTTCTCTTCGTAAGAACCATCCTCGTACTTCAAGGAATATTCTAAAAAAAAATTTTACGAAATCGGTTCAGCTGCTCTCGAGATTTGCTCTTAGCAACATATTCAGCGATTCATTTTTATATTATAGATGAAGTTTTATAGAATTTGGTAATTTTCATCTACAATATTTTTTTTTGTACACCGCACCATGCTCGCGAGTGTAGCAACATCGTTTTCGTGCGACCGTGTGAATGATTAATATACTTATTCCATGTTCCACATTTCAGTGTGAAACCCTCGTTAGCTGTATGCACGTGAAAAAAATACGTCCTTTTAGTTTATTGTCGCTTATCTATTACATAATGAACGAAACCACGAAGGTCTAAGATGAATTATAAAAACAGATGTTGGTTCAAAACTACAAAACACTTTAATTGTTGATATGAATATTGTAATAAATATATTTTATTATTTATGATATTAAATTTACGTTTTTCAGGATAAAAATCAGGAAATCATATCCTGTTCGAATACATATATTTATTTTTATTTATGTTCTAAGTTTAATGTAAATTTTTTGTACTGTTTAGACTTAACAAATAAAAAAAATTATACTAATAATGTTACTGTCTAGTATAGTGGTTGATGTCTTTAGGACGAAGGCAGTGTGTTTGAATCCCGCTCGGGAAAAATATTTATATAGGCCATATTATATTTCTGGGGGTGCCGTATTATGTGTATATTTTATATTATCGTCATCAAAAGCAATCTACAGGAACATTAAGATTGTAGCGTTATTTATTTATTTTATATGTAATTGCATCAGTGGTCTATTGGCTAGCATGTACATCTATCGATCCAAAGGTCTGAAGATCAAGTCCCGGATTTAGTCAGGTAGCTGTAGTCACTGGGTTTTTTTATCAAGAAATTCTTAGAAATCGTAAACTTAGTATTGTTGCATCTCCATGCCTTTGGGCGCTTGTAAAGATGTTGGTCTGCACCTGATATCACTAGATTGGGAGTGACAAAATAGACTTGTACATGGGAGACCGGACCTATCATTAAGATAGTTTTTTTATTATTTACATATTTCAGCTATTAAGTTTCGTTAAAATAAATCTTTTATTTAACCAATAAAAATAAGAACATAAGAGAAAAATCGTTTGTTGTCGACTTAGAAAAAAATTTCAAAAGCTGTAGATAATAAAATATTGCGAGCGGTACCCCTTTAAAATTTTCTATACATTTTGTCGACACGGTTGGCTCAGTTTATAGTAACTCTACTTGCTGTGCCAGCGGTCGTGGATTAGACTCCCGCTGGGGGCATTTATTTGTGTGATGACGACGTTATTTTTGTACGCCAGTCATGGGTGTTTATATTTATAATATGTTTGTATTTAAAGTTATATATGTGTAGTATGACAACTATCTGGTATCCATAACACAAGCCTCGTAGCTTACCATGGAACTAGATGAGTGTGTTAATGTTCCAACATATTTTAAATATATTTTACACCAACATTACTTCATCAGCCAAAGGCCAACTTCGTCCAATGTTAACCTTAACATATTACAAAATGACTTATCATAGATGTGAGACGTATATAAAAGCAAAACAATTTAAAAGATGAATGACAGCTTGAATGGTATTTCTAATGAAGGTATAAATGACAATTAATATAATAAAATATTTTCAACTGCCTCGGTGGTGTAGTGGCCAGCATGTACGGCTGCACACTCAGAGGTCCTGGGTTCGAGTCCCGGGTCGGGCCAAGTTTAGTTATTGAGTCTTTCTGTATAGTAAGCCTCAGTTACAGCCCGGAGTTGGAAAGTTGGCGGTGTTTCACCCCCGTGCCTCGGAGAGCACGTAAAGCCGTCGGTCCCGCGCCTTAACTCTCACCGGTCGTGTCTCGCGTCGTCCCATTGGAGTATGAGAGTGACAGGAATAGAGAGTGCACGTTGTGTCTGCGCGTACACTTGTGCACTATAATATCTCCTGCGCAGATGGTTAGTCTCAATGAAATTGACCGCTTTGGCCGAAACCAGTCTATTATTATTAAGTATCTATGTATAATTTTAATAAAATAAAATCTTTGATACATAAGAAAAAGCAAAATTAATCTATTTTCAGACATAAATATGTATTTGTAACTCATATCTGATCTGACTTCTGACATGAGATTTTACAGATAAAACCAAATCAAAGCCTCTAAAAATAAAAGGGCATTTTTATAAAAGTATAATTAACACTAGTGTCCGACCGAAGGTCTATTTTTGGCCGAAGCCGAAGCCGAAGCCGATTAATCGGCTATCGCCACAACCTTCGGCCGAAGCCGAAGCCGAAGCCGAAGGTTTGTATTCTCTCAGCACTCAGTAATTAATTTTGTATCAATACCTCAAATAACCTCAATATTGAAGGTTTATATTGACTGTCTCATATAGAAGTTGATGATATATCATAGAGATGGTTGGTTTAGAGATAAATAAAAGTTTGTGATTTTGTGATTTACCTACTGGTAAAAAATAATCATTTCTTTATTATGTAATTCACAAATTACAATTAGACCAATCAGTCTTTGTTTTACTCGACTAGACCAAAACTAGACTAATAAATAAAGTAAACAAACACTAACTTCTTAGTAAATAATTAAATGTTGGTCAATTAAATGCACAGTTTAGAAAATATTAGAAATTTCAAAATAAATGTAACAATAACAATAGAACTAATGAGGTAATGACTGTTTTGCAAAAAACAAGTTATAAGAATAATATATATTCTATTTTACTAAGCATATTTGTACTTAACCTTCTCTCTCAAAAACACTCGTTTAAATACACGTACGAACTTGTTTTGATGCATGCAATGTGATATGAATGAATTTATTTAAATTTATATAATTTATATAATATTCCCATAATTTTTGTATTTATTTTAGTTCACTACTTGTATTTGTGTCTATCTTTTATGAAATGTGTGTAACACCTGTAATTAAGGCAGCACTTAGAATTTATTATTTATTGTTATTATATTATTATGATTTTGTTAGTGTATGTCTTGTTGGTGTTAATAAATAAATAAATAAATATTTTGACAGTGACTCCCCGCCGCCTCATGACTTTCGTAACAGTTCGTTCAATCTCGACGGTCGCTCGGACCTTCGGCGAAACCTTCGGCTTCAGCCGGGTTTTGGGCCGAAGCCGAATGTTTCGCCGAAGGTGGATTTTATGGCCGAAGGTGGCCGAAGCCGAAGCCGAAGCCGAAGCTTCGGTCGGACACTAATTAACACGTAAATTTAATTTCTTACATGATATTTCTTTAGAAATAACGAATGAGTTGACATTTTTACAGTAAATCAGAGTTTAACGCGCCTTTGATCTGAATAGCTGTGATGTATTGTTCGCGTTTTGTAAGTTATTTTTGTATTATATTTTGGGTAAAATAATTAATTTTATGAAGTTATTTATTATCAAGTATTTTTGTTTTTGTTTTCAAGTATGTATTTTTTATTATGACATATTCGATATATGCAGGTACATATTTTTCACGAGAAAAAGTTAATAAAAAACGAAGTTTTTTCTTAGATTTACTCGAATATTTGACATTTTAAATAAAAATATTTTTTCTGATTTTATCCGGATTTATTTAGATTTTTGGTTCCCGAGTTTCGAATTAATATGAATTACATGTATGAGTCTCAATACTGTCACTAACATTGTAATGTTACTGTTGATTTCTAAAATATTTTCAACTAGCGTGTCTTTTATTTAGAATATTAAATCATCTTATATTAGATTTTTTTTAATTAAATTATTGAATTAAACCTTATGTTCTAATATATATAAATAATTAAATATAATAATAATTGAAACCTTATAAAACGTCCCACTGCTGGGCACGGTCTCTATACGTGGGCCAGTAATCTTTAGTTTAGTCCATGCTGGTCATATTTGTGTTATCAGAACTCACACATCTTTCTAAAACTGTATATGTGATGTGTAGTTCCTCACGATGTTCTCCTGCATCGTATTAACAAGTGGTATTTATTATACAAAATAATAAAATTGTATGATAATAAAATCAAATCATTGAAGTTATAAAGACCAGTATTTATTTTTAGTTAATTTAATAAGCATACCAGCTTAAAAACACGTAAATAATGAAAATACAGATAAAAATATATGTGTATATATATATATGTGTACCTGTACCTACAGGTATATACGAGTACATCGTTCTTAACAAAAAGATTCGCGTGAACAAGAAAATGGAAACATTACGTCGAAATTGTTTTTCGAAAATCGGCCTAATTTCACGGCTACTTGCCTTCGCTAATGAAAAGAATGGGAATTTTCATGTCATGTGATTGTTTGTTCTGTTTTACGTAATTTTAGTTACGTTTTAAAGTTTAGTATAGATTTCTCAGAGATGATATATTTTCTCGCAGTAAAAAGTATCCTATATGTTGACCCAGATAACCAGCTATCATCATAGCAAATTTCATTAAAATTTGCCCAGTGGTTTTCTCGTGATGCTTTCATAGGCAGACAGACAGACGGACAGATAGATAAAAATCCTAAAAACTATAGATTTGTTCTCTGTGTCGATAACAATGACTATTTCAATAAGATTTTACAAAAAATGTTTAATTTACATATTCAACTCATAATTTTGTTATTTGTATAGATAAAGCTATAGAAATAATCTCATAATATTAGTAATATAGTATAATATGTGTTTTTTGAAAAATTATAATGGTATATTTAATTTCAAAAGATAATTTCTTTTTTTTTTAATCATCTATTTCTGGTAATATTTATAAAAGGATCTTAAATATGTAAACAGGGGCCCATAGCATATATACCTTAAAACTATATATATATATATATATATATATATATATATATATATATATATATATATATATATATATATATATATATATATATATATGATAATACTAACAGTAGCCTATATGTAAGTAATTGTACTATGTGTAAAATAAAATAAAATGAATGTGTATATGTAATATGTATACTAAATTTCATCCAAACACACACACACACACACACACATACATATAATCGCATTTAAAATAGTGGTGTAACAAAGAAATTTTCTTAACTTCAAAGGACAGAAAATTTCTTTGTTATAAAATTACTCTATAATATGCATACGCGTGGTAATGATAAAATACCTTTTATCAGTCACCTGACCCAATTTAAAGACAAAGAACTGATAATCATAAATAACCTGTCAAGTTTTTCCACCATAATTTGGTAAATATGACCGTACACTTGTGTTTTTTATGTTGTTTATCTAAATAATATAAAAATCAATTGCCGTTCGTTCCTCTCCCGGCCGATTTGAACAATTTTTTTTTTGTTTTGTTGGGCGTGTGTCAGGGGTGGTATAGGTATAAAAAAATAGGGAAACTCCGTAAGAATTTCTTGAAAATCGTAAGTTCAGAACTGTTTTTTTTTCATGGGAATCATTTCTTCAAATTACTTTCAATAATGGCGGACTTAAAATAAATATAGACTTATATCACGTGTTCAATTTTACTTTATTTTATTAAATGGAGAATGCGCAAAAAATGGATATTTGTCAGATTTTTTTTATTGAGATATATTTTTCGACAATAAACAACAATAATATTATTCCACAGTGTTCGGTGCGCTTAACAAGCACAGACAGACAACTGTGCAAATATTGACGATGCAACGAATCGTGCTGTTCATGTACTGCATTTTAGAACACTAAGGGCTTTTGATAGTTTTCTGACTCATATTTTAGTAGAAATTATAATAAATAAACTCTTCATTGTTCTTATTAAATGGCATTTTCAGTACATTTACTGAATATAGGAAATTGAACATTTAAAATAAAACTATATTATCAGATTTTATCGCGGTTTTTATTTTAATATTTGTTCCCGACGTTTCGAATGCTTTACAGCAAATATGGTCATGGAGTCTCTTTCGTCCCAATAAAATCCTAAAAGATGGTTTCATTTAAAACTTTTGTTGATTCTACTTTGGTCCCCAAAAATTAACATAGAATATCAGAAATCGTCTACTTACCCTATTGGACCCAATATACCCAACACTTTTTAACAGACTTCCAAAAAGGAGGAGGTTCTCAATTCGTCAGAATTTTTTTTATGTATGTTTACCGATTACTCGAAGACGCCTGAACTGATTTGGATTTTTTTTTGTTTCAAAGGGGTATACTTCCCAGATGGTCCCATATAAATTTGGCACCGACTACGAAAATATCTGATTAGGTAACTATTCTAATTGAAAACCTTCATTTAGTTATTTTTTATATTTTAGTGTCTGGAAGTCGGTTTTTATTTCATTTTTATATGTTTTTATTTTTCCATTTAGAAGTAGAAAGTTTTTAATAACATATTTGATTGAGTCATCTATTTAAAAATAATTAATTGTTGATTTATTTTAAAAACCGATCGATGGATTTCAATAAAATTTAAATGGCACAACCGAGAACCCTTTGAAAAAAATTTTTTTCCAAATCCATTCAGGCTTCGAGTAATCGCTGAACATAATATGTATATAAAAAAAAAGATTCCGACGAATTGAGAACCTGCTCCTTTTCGGAAGTCGGTTGATTAAACATTAGAAACATTTTGATCACACAAAATCAGGCATGTCTAAACTTAATATGCAAATATTTGCTATTAGTAACGAATTGCTTTATCCAAACATCATTTTAGCTTACTAAGGGATTTTAGAAATCAGTGCGTTGACTTGAATTTTGGGGATGGTTTAATACAAAATTGTCATAACTAGTGTTCGTCGAGTTATCAAAAGTTATTTGTCAAAATTATATGGGAATTTACTCAAAGTAAAACCCAGCATTTTTCAATAAATTATTTATTCTAACTTTCTTCCGAATAACTCGCTCACACCGCCTTACGTAGGATTCTCGATCTTGATTTTTTTATCTATTATCCTTTTCTTTCCCATAAATTTGTTCCTTTCACTCAATTTTACGTTCTATTTCCTACAATTTTTTTATTGGCAACACTAAAGCTCCTCAATAGCTATAAAACAAAAAAAAAACGGTTGAAGAGAAGAAGGTACTGAACTGTTTCTTTTGTCTATTTACGTATATATAGACAAAAACATATATATTTTTATTGATAGCATTAAAGCCCGTGAATAAAATAGCTACAAAACAAAGAAAAAAACGGAAAAAGCTGTTAATTTTTGCCTATTTCTATATAATATTTATAGATTACAAAAAAATTTGAACGCATAAATAGTATTGGGTTACAATTTTATATGAATATATTATGGACTAGCGACTGACACTCGCGTCGCTCGGGTTCGTCCCTACTTACGTTTTAATGTTTAGTATCGATTTCTCAGAGATGAGAATTTTCCCGCAGCAAAAAGTCCTATATGTTGACCCGGATAACCAGCTGTCATCATACTAAATTTCATCAAAATCCCTCCAGTAGTTTTCTCGTGATGCGGTAACAGATAGACAGATAGAAAGACAGACAGACAGACAGACAGTCAGACAGACTGATAGATAGACAGACAGACAGACAGACAGACAAAAATTCTAAAATCTATAGATTCGGTCTCTGTATCGATAATAATGTCTATTCCAATAAGATTAGCCCAAAAACATTTAATGTACAGATTCGGCTTAGTTACAATTTTATTATATGTATAGATTAGTAGTTAAAACAAATTAGTGGCTAGACTACGCTATTTATCGGAGGAGTAAGATATTACCTGAACAGAAACTTGATTACAATAGACTTAATAACAAAAACAACAATTTGTCTTGTTCTTTTATAATATTGAATGAGCATTATTCTTGTATATATATTTATGTTGTGTATCTCGGAAACGGCTCTATTTAGAAGTTTTGTATTTAGAAAAGGTATTGCTTTTTAATATCTTATCCGAAAAATGCCGCGTGAAGCTTGGTTACCCAAGTTGTACTTAAAGCTACTAGCTAATCTATACACACACACACACACACACACACACACACACACATATATATATATATATATATATATATATATATATATATATATATATATATATATATATATTATAACTAAGCCGAATCTGTACATTAAGTATTTTTTGGAAAATCTTATTGAAATAGACATTATTATCGATACAGAGGCCGAATCTATATTTAGTTTTTAGAATTTTTGTCTGTCTGTCTGTTACCGCGTCACGAGAAAACCACTGGACAGATTTTGATGAAATGTGGTATGATGATAGCTGGTTATCCGGGTCAACATATAGGATACTTTTTACTGCGAGAAAATATCGCATCTCTGAGAAATCTATACTAAGCGTTAAAACGTAAATAGGGACGAACCCGAGCGGAGCGGGGGTGAGTCGCTAGGAATATATAATAACATGAACAAAATTATATTGTTTGTTTGGTTGACTGACTGTTCAAATGCCCTATCACTGCCATAATTACTATAGGAGGAAATAGCTTAAGGGATTACAATGGATTTTAATAAAAATGCAGCTTAATTTTACTATTAACACAATGTTTATTTCAATCGATAGAACTATTATTTTTTAACTAAAAACTACAAAATTTCTTTCAAAAAGAAATTATGTTGTCATTCCACCATTAGAAGGTGAAATTTTCCTTAAAATTAATCTATTCATAAAATCGGTTCCCAATTATTGGAAAAACATAACATACAAAAAAAAAAACAAAAATACCCCAAACGTATTCGAACCTGAGACTTTGAAAGTAGTCTAGAACATTCCCTATATCGCTTCCGCTACCTCCCATATTTTATACAATAACTTTGGCTTTCAGTAATTAATGATGTGCGGTCAGCAATACAAGCATATTTAGTTATAATTTTCATCGTATTCCATTTTTGATATCAATATTTTGTTGAACAGATCCATAATGAAAAGAAAATGAATCATTTATTTATATTTTAAAAGCTTTTGAATGTTTGTATTGAATTAATAAAATATTCATTTGGAACTTATTTTCAATGTATTTTAAATTTTTTATCTGTGAAGAGTTTTAATTTTGTACCTACGTTTTATTTTTATAATTTCTTGATTACATTTGTCTTGTTCATTTGTATTCTAGAGCTTGCTTTTATATGGCTAATTGATTTTTTCTTTTTTTTTTAATTTTGGCCTGCTTTAAATAACGGGAAAGTACTCAGTTTCAGTGTATATTTTATTGTACCAAATGTAATGAGATATCGTGCCTATTGCAAAAAGAATTCGTATGACATTTTAGTATTCTTGTAGTAAAAAGTAGAAGAGATAGTGAGAACAAGAAGAGAAAAGTTTTTCCTGTTACAGCATATCACTAAGTCGGTTTATCAGTTGAATGGTTTATTAGGCATGCATAAAATACAGTCTAAGAAAGTATTATACAAACAGATTTTTAACGTTTAGCTAAGAAATGAGATATTTTCCCGCAATGAAAAGTGTCCTATATGTTGTATGTATACACGGCTAACTAGATATCATCATACGAAATTTCATCAAAATCTGTCCTGTTTTTTTTATGATGCGGTCACAGACAGACGGACAAAATTAAAAAAAAAAACTATAGATTCGGCCTCTGTATCGATAATAATGACTCGATCCGGGACTCGAACCCAGGTTGTCAGAATCTGCAACTCTACAAACTAATTCTGATCAATAAAAACCTTTTTAGAGTATTTTTATGTTTGATATAGCTACGCGAGAACGGATGAGTAAATTCAAATGGAAATTATTATAGTTTAAATTAAAACAGATAACTGAATTGATTGAGTTGAGCCGATGGACATAGAATGTGATTCAATGGGCTTAAAATGTCAACTCCTATTCTCTTTTATCCAAATAGATTAAAACAAGCATTTTTGACTCAATTTTAACAAATGAATTATAATTATAAATTAAATTTAAAAAAACTCCCTACGCAAATTAATTGTCATTTAATGATTACACTGGCACGCGTGAAGCAATTAATCGAGTAATCAAAGGCCAAAATGCATTACATCATTTTGGAAAAGAGCTGATACTCTTACACTGCTGGAACGATATTAACCAAACATAGCTAAGAACCACCGCAAGGAAACTGGCTTTCAAATGAACAAAACCACATTAAAATCGGTCCATCTGTTTGAGAGCTACGATGCCACAGACAGACACACCAACACAGACAGACATCGACGGTTTTTTTGCGTCGGGGATTCAAAAGAAGACAGTTCTGATGAAAATATCAAACAAAAATATAACAATTGCTCTTCTAAAAATAGCATTTCATTTACAATATTAAAATATAATAATTTTGACTACTTGAATATGAACTAAAATTAACTCAAACTATAGTTTTGCATTTTTTCGCACTTTATTTTGAATTTTAGTTCCTCATGTTTCGAATGCTTTCATATTATGCCTTCGAAAACAATCATGGTCATGAAAAAGACTAAGGTCTTACACGTTTCGAGAATTATTATAGTTATTACAGAAATGTTATTTAAAATGTCAAATATTCGCGTAAATCTAATAAAATATTATTATTTTGTGGTTAGTACACGACAGTTTTGCATAAAGAATGATCGATGGCATCACGGCAGGTGGATAAGCGTAATGAGTCATTAGTGCGTTATTAAGCGAAATGCTTCAAACGTAAATAATTAAAACAGGGAGTGACTTTAAACTCGATTGATACGTTCAATACGTGAAATTTTATATACGATGTATGAACATATGTATATACTAACTAATGACTCACTCTTGCTTCGATCGGTACGTCTCTAGGTACGTTTTGACGCTTAGTATGGAATAGATTTTTTTTTTCAATATTTTTTTGTGAATTTTTCCAATGTTTTATACAGCCAGGACAGCCTATATCCGTATATAGGCTATCCCGTCCCGCTTATCACACGAGCGAAGCTGCGGGCAAAAACTAGTGATGTATAAGAGAAACATACCAACATTTTGTTGGATATCTTATGCTATTTCTTCATAAGCCTGAGGCATTCCGTTACTAGACTGATGGTATATTCAGTTATGTGCAAAAAATTGTATATTTTTATGCTGAATATGAATTTTATTACTTTGAGTGGAACCCGTCTTACTCTAAATCGAAGAGTTTCAACCAAATTATACGGAAAAAAATATGGTCATAATACCTTTAGTTACATCTTTTTTATTTTTCACAATCGATTTAAGCTATCACGCTCAGGTGCAAGTTCAATTCAAAATTCATTCAGCACTGAATGTTTACTGAATTTTATAAGTCTACTACCAGTTCAGAAAGAAGAAGCCTCAGACCAAAAAAAATAGACTTTATTTAAATAACACAATGGTGAAACTGGCGAAAGAAACTCAGCGGGACTCATTTCTTTTTTGTTTTCTTTTGTCTGTTAAAATTACAATATTTATTCTACAAAAATTGAAGTGTAGGAGACTGGAGGAGATCACATCGTTCCCAAGACGTGCCATCTTCTATGAAATCATTAGTGCGTCCCAAAGTTTATTTTGCAATACTTATTACTACTGTATATCAAACTATTTGGATAGCGAATTACTTTATCGTCGACTAGCGACTCACCCTCGCTTCGCTCGGGTTCAACCCTAACTTGCTTCCCAATACAAACTTTCATCCCCATTTTCCCCCCTTGAAGTGTGATTTCCGGAACATAAAATCTATCCTATTTCCATCCCAGGGTCTCAAAATATCATCTTACCAAATTTCATCTAAATCGGTTCAGTAGATCCAGAGATTAACCCCTACAACGTCACAAACTCACAAACGTTACCTCCTGGCTCCTTATAATATTAGTATGATAAAGTACTCGTAACTAAACGGTCAGTTTTCTTAAACGTACGTTCTTTTTTCTATAAACATCACATTTTTCTAATAAAAAATATTTCAAATTACGTTATTATTACATGATTTCTGATAGTAAGCACATTGTTATCGGAATAAAAAAAATGCCTTTAGCACTTAGAGGTGACGTAGCTTCCTGTTAGTGAAATAATTTTCAGATTCGGGTCAGTAGTTTTAGAGTTTACCCGCTACAGACTCCATATAAACTATTCTAACTTAAAGAGGAAAGCTTTATAATAATATATTATTATTACAGATTGCAAATAGTAATTTAGAAAATGTTATGCTTTAGTGGATTTAAGCGAATATTTAAAACTTTTAAATAAAACATACGGATACGGACTTACGGATTATCTTATACTTTTAATTTGATTGCTGATTCCCGACGTTTCGAATGCCCACTAGTAAAAACGAGCGGTCTATACTCAAAAAATTGCGCAAATAATTTCCGAAAAGGTTGCTTTATTTAAGAAAATGTTTTAGAAGATTTCATATTTTCATCTATATAAATAAAAATGAATCATCGAAATGTATGTACGCGCATAGCTGCCGATCGACTGCACCAAATTTGATAATTCTTTTTTTTATATTTCTTATTTATTTATATATTGTCTGGACAAGTTTTGTATAAAAGAAAAACAAACAATTTTTTTTTACTAAAACAAGTTTTTTTAAATCTCATAATCCGATTTAGATGAAATTTGGTAAGAAGTTTGAGATCCTAAGAAGGACATAGGATACTTTTTATCCCGGAAATCATCATTTAAGGAGGTGAAAGTGGGGATGAAAGTTCGTATTGGGAAGCAAGCTAAGGACGAACACGAACGAAGCAAGAGTGAGCCAATAGCTAATATATATTTAGAACTTAAAGTAAATCAGGCGTAAACTGCAAGGAACATGTTAAAGCGACATGTCACTCGTTACACGGTATCAATAATAAAGCACTGACTCACTGATGACTAACTCAGTTAAATTGTATAATCTATATATAAATAGACAAAGACAAAACCGTTCAGCCTTTTTCTCTTTTGTCTTCTTTCATTTCTTTAGCTATTGACGAGTTTTAGTGTTATCGTTAAGAAGTTTTGGAAATAGTTTATTTTATACGACAACACGTTTGGATCAGTTTGGAGTTACCCTACTTGCTATGTCAGCGGTCGCGGGCTCGAGTCCCGCTGGGGGTATCAATTCGTGTGATAGACATGAATGTATGTATTCTATCTGGTATCCATAACACAAGTATCGTAGCTTTAGGATATATTACACATATTTTTAATTTAACAAATATTGTATTTGTTGCCATTTTTGTATTTTTGAATTCATTTTGTTATCTTATAAGTAGGCACTTTCTATAACAACTATGTGTATAATGACTTTTGAGACGTCTAAAACCTCAGTCTCTCCCGTGACCATGGATGCTGTAAAGCATTCGAAACGTCGGGAACCAAAAATCAAAATAAATCCGCGAAAAAAAATCTGAAAATATAGTTTTATTTAAAACGGTTTTTTTAATATATATGTATAGAAAATATAATATCTGTTTATTTATAGATTAGATATCTACAGTGCTTGAATCTATGATCTCCATTATCTGAACTCGTAGCCTAGTTAAATACAAAATAAATCTATACATATAATAAAAGTGTTACTGATCGCTGTTTGTACATGGAAGATATGATATTTGAGAAACACTATCATTGGGGGTCTTTATTTAAGCAATAGAACCCAAAACAATGATTTTTTGGATTTTTCTCTGTTTGTCGGTTTGTCTGTGCGTTTATGCGCGCTAATCTCAGAAACGGCTGAAACGATTTGAATGCGGTTTTCACTAATATATTGTTGTAAGCTTCACTAAACATTTAGTATTTGTTTTATTTCAATGAGTTCATAAATAAAAAAGTTACGTCAATTTAAATAATCACCTAGGGACGAACCCGAGCGGAGCGAGGGTGAGTCGCCAGTACATAAATAAACTCATATCTTCTAAAATTTACTAAAATAATATAAACAAAAGTTTTAGAGACTTAAAGCTTTAATTCTCGGTTAAAGCTTTGTGATATTCAGTTTTAAAATAATCCTGAAACTATGGGTGAATCACACCCGCCCGTCATTTCATCAAGGTCCTACACGTGTTCCTGATTAGTCATAGCTGTTTAACTCCTGATGTAATTTCTTTATTAATTTTATTAAAACACTAACGTTTGCCTATGACTATGCCTTGTAATTTATTTGATTTAAATTACATTTAATACACAGATAATAAATAACTATGTTGGGATATTAACACAGCACCATCTAGTTTCATGGTAAACTAGGATGTCTGTATTATGGATACCAGATAGTTGACACACTACACGTACATAACTATATAACTTTAAATACATACATATTATAAATATAAACAGCAATGACTGGAGCACAAACATTCGTGCTCATCACACAAATGAATGCCTCCAGCAGGATTCGAATCCGCGACCGCTGACATAGCATGTAGGGTCACCACAAACTTAGCCAAACGTGTCGTCAGACTATGACGGAGTAAAGCTACATTACAGGATACACCCAAGCAAGGATAACTCGCTAGTGTTACTTGAGTATCTTAGGAGTAGGTAATATAGGCCAAGTAAATGTAATGACATACAGTTTTTGTTATTTGGTACAGAGTCAGAGTAAAGCCTCAAACAACGAAAAAGAATGATGTATTTCATCGATACTAATATTATAAAGAGGTAAAGTTTGTGGGTTTGCGAGATTGTGAGTTTGTGACATTGTAGGGGGTAATCTTTGGATCTACTGAATCGATTTAGATGAAATTTGATAAGAACGTAGTTTGAGACCCTGGAAAGGACATAGGATACGTTTTATCCTGGAAATAATCTCCTAAGGGGGTGAAATGGGGATGAGAGTTTGTATTGGGAAACAAGAACCCGAGCGAAGTGAGGGTGAGTCGCTAGTTAATCATAAAACAAAAAACAACTCTTTTTTTTTCCGCCCTTCTTCCACTCAAGGTGACAACTTTAGAAAACTCAATTATGTACTTTATATCAGAATGACAACTTATTATACATATAAAACATTTTAATTTTATATAATTAATAATTTATGTATAGTTTATATTATTATTAAGTGTAACACTTGTATATTATTATGTTCACAATGATAAGTTTTAACAAAATTCTCCCCATCATAACAAAATGTTTGACCTAGAAGCAACATAAACGTAGATTATGAATGGGTTAAACAATTTTCATGGTGTATAAACCCATAGGACAAATATGGGGCTATTTTAATCAAAACTTACCGGGCACGGTAAAACTTGAGCAGTTTAAGTTTAAACGGTCTGTGACCGCGTCATTACGCAATATCATTTAGGTAGGATTGTCAGAACTATGATATATGTACATATACATACATACGAGTAACCTTTTATTATATACTAGCAATGACCGCGGCTCCGCCCGCGTTCAGATGACCAAAAATCAAATCCTTAGGTTTTACATATTAGTATATTCTTACATTGCAGTTTTTGTATTTTTTCTCAGAAATGCGATATTTTCCCGCGATAAAAAGTATCCTATATGTTGATCCGGATAACCAGCTTTCATCATATCAAATTTCATCAAAATCTGTCCAGTGGTTTTGTCGTGATGCGGTAACAGACAGACAGACAGATAGACAAAAATTCTAAAACTATAGATTCGGACTCTGTATCGATAATAATGCCTATTTCAATTAGATTTTCCAAAAAATATTTAATGTACAGATTCGACTTAGTTACAATTTTATTATATGTATAGATTAAGTTGTTTTCCTCACAGATACCTTGGATAGCTTGAACCTACCAAGTCAGTATTTTGGCTGTTTGTTCCTACATATACATACTTGCTGTGCGAGCGGTCGCGGGTTCGAGTCCCGCTGGGGGCATTCATTTGTTTGATGAGCACGAATGTTTCTACTCCAGTCATGGGTGTTTATGTTAATAATATGTACGTATTTAAAGTGTAGTGTATCAACTATTTGATATCCATAACACAAGCCTCGTAGTTTATTATAGAACTAGATGGTGTTGTGTGTTAGTGTCCTAACATATTTATTTATTTATATTAATATATTCACATACTAGTATCCCTAAATATATTTTATATTAGTAGCTTACCCTTGCTTCGTTTGGGTGCTCCTGCGTGCTTTTCGCATTTTCAATATTAGGTTTTGCAGTCGATTTACTTAAGTGACTTCATTACATAATTGACATCGAAATAAAACTATCTTTTCGGATTATTTCGCGGATTTATTTTGATTTTTGGTTCCCGACGTTTCGAATGCTTTACAGCAATCATGGTCACGGGAGAGACTAAGGTTTTAGATATCTCAAAGACGTTCTATACCTACTTGTTACAGACAGTGCCTACCCACTATTTCACAAAAATGATTTCAAAAATTCAAAAAATGACAATAAAGTACTTTACAATATTTGTGGATTTTAATTTCTGAACATTAAAAAAAAAAAAATTATAATTAAATATAGCAATATTATTAATTTAATTTTTAGCTGTTATTATTATAAATATTACAATTAAAAAAAATCTTTATTATAAAATATATAAAAATAGTTTTTTTTAATTCATTTTTTTCGAAATTAAAATAACATTTTTGATAACGCGAAGCTATTTTTTTTATTTATCCTTCGACTTTTGCCGCTCATAAAAATTTGCCGCCCCGGGCACTAGCCCCGAGTGCCCGTATTATTTAGCACGTACGAGTGCTATTGTAAATTCAGCGATGAATACACCGATGAAAACAGAAGTAAAAATACATTATTATTTAAACCAGTAAAGCCACGGGTAAAAGCTAGTAAGTATAAATATAATAAGCAGTCATCATTCACAGAGCAACGTCTCTTCCCAATTAAAATATCGAGAAATGCTTAGTCGAGTATTCGATGAAATTTAACTATACGCAATCGAAATTTTTTCGAATTGAAACAATGAAACAAGAATCACTGGATTTTTCATTCAAAAAACGTAACTCCGTCGAAAATGACCATTGAAAAAATTCCGAATAGCATTCTTTCAATATGGCGCCGTGAATTGGCAAAAATTGACACCTAGAGTGTAGGGATCGGGTCGAGGTGAGAGGTACAAGCTGGTTGGTATCCATTGCCGCGTTATTTTATTTTATAAATTAGATTTAAATATTAAAAAAAATCATGATTTTATATAGGGATATCATGTTTTTATGTAAAGGGTAATCTAAGTGTTTATTCATTAATAAAGACGACACGTTTGGATCAGTGACCCTACTTACTGTGGCAGCGGTCGCAGGTTCTACTCCCACTGAGGCATTCATTTGTGTAATTAGCACGAATGTTTGTACTCCAGTCATGGGTGTTTATATTTATGTAGTAATAATTAATTTAAATCTAATCATTAAATATCTGAAGATATTACATTACTAGTTCCTGTTGTTTTATATATTTCTCATTATCCTTCTAAAATTATAGTATATAATATACATATAAAAATATATAATATAGTATGAGTATCTTCTCTTATAGCTTAATTAATGTTTCAAGCTTTTTTCCAAATCCTAGTAATATAATACATGGAAATCTTGACAAATATATAAATAATTGTTAAAAAAGTAAATACTTGTTTTTACTATGTACTTACTACTTTTGATTGACTCAACGATTTTTGAGTGAAAATCTAACTAGAAATAGCTTAATGTCTTGATTGCTAATATAGATGCTATTTTTAATCAAAATGCAACAAAAAAAAAAATTTAAACAAATATGAATTTAACGCAATGTAAGTAAAACATAACGTTTGGACTCAAGCCCATATATGCATAGTTTGAATCGCAAAGAGCAACTAGCTCCCGAGTGACCATCTCTGCTGGCAGCCATTCTACAACTAGGGCTAACAAACGGCCTTTGAACACTTTACCAATTAAATTCAACCCTTATTCCAACAAAAATAAGAGTCACACTTTATTAATTGAACAGCAAATGAAAACTTGTATACAGTTTATACAGGAAGTGTTAATATTGTAGAAGAGAATTGTGACCAATTTTTGTGATGGTGCCAAAATGTTGGAAGTTGTTTTTGTAAAATTATTGTTCTTTATAATATTTTAAATTAAATAATAAAAGTTTTAATTAAAATATAACGTTTTTACTGCATAAATTATTATTATTTAATGTACTATTAAATATATGAATTTTATAACGCCTGATACTTCGATGAGTGATTAAATTTCCTTTTTGATTTGAGTCCATTCTATAAATAATATGACTAATAAAATGAAAATTAACTTTATTCAGTGATACTTTTAAAAGAACTTTTGCATGAATTTTTTTTCTTTCAATATTTAAGCTTATCAGGCAGTTGTAGTCCAATGGTAACGCGCTCGCATGGGAAACCGAGTGAAGTGGATTTAAATCCCGGGTCTCGTACTTCTGATATTTTCATGTGTCAACATGATTACCATTTGTCTTACGGTGAAGGAAAACATCGTGAGGAAATCTGTACGTCCGAGAGAACCTAGCAAGTTTTCGAAAGACGCGTGAAGACAAGACCGCACTCAGCCAGCTTGGTGGGTTATGCCCTGATCCCCCTTGCATTGAAGGGAGGTTCGCCGTCCGTGCCTAGCAGTGGGACGTTAAAACAAGGGTCTGAATACATACATAAAACTTTAGGGAATTTTATTACATTTCTAGCTATTCAAACACCATCTATAATAAATATTTAGTGTAAACAAGAAATAAATTTGATTGTGCCTAAAATCTAACTAGAATGCGAGAGCTGTTAGTGTAAACATAATAAATTATTTGACTTTGGTCATTTATAGAGCGAAGATATATTACAATATTATATTCGCTCTTTTTATGGAAACCTATTTTAAAAGCGAGATCTTTTAAAAATTAAAAAGTAAAGGGCATTTTTGCTACAAAATTGAAATACCTCACATTGTTAATTAACGGTCATTCTATATTGGCTTTATTAAAATGATTTTCACTATATTCGATGCGGATACGACACGATTTTGCTTATTAGTAAGTATTAGTATAATTTACTCTTTCTTTATGCTTATTTTTACACACACACACACATATATATATATATATATACATATATATATATATATATATATATATATATATATATATATATATATATATATATATATATATATATATATAAATGTTTTATTTATTTATTTTCTATTTTTTACTAAGCCCTTTTTAACTCCCCACATCTGTGCACAAGCCTCCCTTCAATACAAAGGGGATCAGGCTATACTCCACCGTGCTGGCCAAGTGCGGAGTGGCGGACTGAGCATGTTTTTAGAAAACTTGCTAGTTTTTTTAAGCATGCAGATTTCCTCACAAAGTTTTCCTTCAAGACAAGCAGTGTCAATATTTAAAAAGTATAATATATACTTTAAGCATATTGTGAACATTTTACATTAAGTTATTTATATAATAAACATCACAATCAAGATCAAACGCTTTATAGCCACCGTATGTCTAATAATCGTTACTTGCTAATTAAATATACGTTTAAAAATACATGAATATAATACATTAGATGTAGTGTAAAATGCGTTGAGATTACGACCGAGTTTGCAACTAGCGTTTCACATACGCTTCTTCGAGTACGCTCTATATATCAAGTTAACTTACCCTCATGAGCTGTACTAACTGCCTGACTTTTATACCGTACGATATTACTTTACGATTATTGATCGTATTTTATTATTTCAAGTATGTCCATTTTACGTGTCATTGGCGAAGCAACCTATGCTCAACTGACACGCTTTGAAGGCATTAACAAGAGAATTGAATTAAAATAAATTATTTCAAGTGTATAATTGATAAATTTTATTTCTTAATATTAAATTTTACTATTGATTTTTAATAGAATTATTAAAAATATTTACGACTTTATATTTTATAACCTCATATTTAGAACACATAAACTTTATAGCTGGTTTTTACTTCAATTATGATGCAAATTATTTTGATTTTATTTCAGTAATTTGTCATTGTATAAGCGAAGTGCAATTATAATCATTTAAACCTATAAATGAACTGTATTGAAATAATATTTGAAATTGCAAGCGACTTTTATATAGGATTTTTTATTACAATCCATATATCAGTTAGCTTTGCCTCATGATATATCCTAACGATAACGACTTTTATACTATACGATATTAATACAAAACTAATGTATATTTTTTATCTCATAACCTACAATATAGATAATATTACTTATATTATCTATATTGTAGCTTATTTTTGTCGGTTATTTTTGTAAAATTTAAGTTTAATTTGAAGTATTTGTAATTAAGAAATAATCTGTAAATTTATTTATGTTTATGACATTATAAAATGTATTTATGTTATCTGTATAAATATTTTTACGTGACAACAAGTGATTATATATAGGTTTGCCCAAAAGGCACTCCTAGAAGCCATTGAATATATAGATTTTTTATTTTGTTTTCCACTTAATTGTTTTTAATCTAGTCTAAGTCTGGGCAATTTAATGGTACTTACCTGTTATTTCTTTTAATATTGTCATTTTTGCGGCTTATCTTAATCATAGACGACTGGGTGTAGGTTTGTCTGTGACATAGACATGCCTATACATGCCACAGACAAACCTACACCCTACTTAAATGTAGACACATTAGCAAATTATATAGACTTAAATCAGGGCCCACGACAGATTTCAGTAGTCGTCCACGCTAAAAAACCTTAACTTCGCGGTGAACCACATACCTTCGCCAACTCCGCCCATCAATCTATGCTCTCCACAATGAATGGACAGCCTCCAAGCACAACCAACTTTTTTAACACTACATTCTCCTATTTTAAACCTTATTCCAATAAATATAGAGTACAAAGGTAAGCATTTTTAACATCGTCAAGGCGGATCGCGAGTCCAAATTGATAGAGGAAATTTTATTGTGCTTAATGAGGGAATTGAAACAGATAGAAAAGCGAATGGACTTGGAAGATCTCGTCGATTGTGCAACGTATTGCTATTTTTAACCCGTTCCCAAAGAATAAGGAGATATCTACTATCATCTTTGTATAGTTTACAAAGTAAGAAAGAGCGCCTTTAAAGTCACATTCATCTCAAGTAGAAGTTGTAGTTTCAAATCCTTGATACTTGAATTGCCGATACAATAACTTAGTTTTGCATACTTTTATTATGAAGATCTTTCTGTTTGTTTTTGAAAGGCTTAAACAATTATATTTAACTGTGTAAATAATATTTTATATTTTCTCTAAAAAAAGTTGTTTAGGTTTTAATAAAATAATTGTACCTACTTGTAAAAACTTTAAATGAAATTCAGGTTTTCTAGGTCTAATTGAAATTGCTAGGTAAAATGAAAATGATAAGTTTAATAATTGTAAACCAAACAAAACCACAATGACACAAAGTCACATCCAAAATAACTAGTAAGTAGAAGTCATCAGTAAAATTATTATAACAATTATTCTAACGGTTAAATTCTAGCAAATATCGTACATATATAGTCATAAACCACAAATACAAAGTAAACATTTCACCTTAACCAACGTACTTCATTAAACCGTGGTAGAGTTAAAAAAGTTGGCAACTTTGGTGCGAGACCAGACCACAATACGTTGGTGTTTTAATCTGGAAATTTTTCATTTACACCATACTTGTTTTGTTACTGTTTTTGTGCAAATGGCTAGTAATAGCTATTGGCTATAGGTATTAAACTAACAAAAAGTCACTAATTTGATTCTTGTTTGGAACTTGTTGCACTTAAAATTATATTATGAAAATAACTCGTGAACTTGCCACTAGAAAAGATTTTGAACTATGGAGGTGAAAAAAATTGTCATCTAACGAAGCAGAAAATTACAATAGATAATTCATTACTATTAATATAATAAAAATAATATATTTTTTATAACACTTTCTAATTTTTCATTGTAAATGAACCACTATGTAATTTGTTAAATAAATTTTTATTAGTTATTTTTATCAACCATTCCAATACGTCTTTTGGTCCAAAACGTGACAGATTTTTTGGTATGCTGCTACAAATTTGAGAGTAAAAAAGAGGCATATATAAATGATTACCAAATGCTTCAAACTAAGTTGTATTTCAACGAAATCTGAATTTCGAATTTAAAATACATTGTAATAATAATATTATAGTACACATTTATCCACACTTCTCTTATGGAGACCATAAAATTAAACGATTTCACATATTTTTGTCGTACTTAATTGAAGCCAAGATTATTTACAATGTTTGTAAGTTGATCCTATCAATGATCATTCATATGATTAAAATTTCCTTATTAAGACGTAACTAATAGACAGGGTCAAATGGCGACGGCTGTGCAAAACTGGTAAACGTTGAAAATTAATTCGTTACATTGCTTTGATAAATTTACATTTACATACTATAAGTATGCCAATTTACATGTAAGTTTATGTCTTACTAGCTTTTTGCTGCGACTCCTTTACCTTACATTTTTTTTTAATTTCATTTATTCAGTTATATGTAATTTAATCCTTCAAGCTCATACTCTATACTAAAAAATAACCTTTAACGTTATATATATATATATATATATATATATATATATATATATATATATATATATATATATATATATATATATATATATTTACTCAAGTCTAGTGTGTAATTATTTATCATGTATGTTGCGAGGTTTCAATAAATAGGTTACAACTTATAATGCTCCAACTCAAGAATTTTTAATTTTTGAGAAAACATTCCAACCTTAAGTTTTTTTTGTATAATACTAGCAACTTACCCTTGTTTCGCTCGGGTGCGACCCTAAGCTTGGATGGTTCGGAGATGGATAAAAGACAAAATAAACATAAAAAAATTGAATATTTTTTCTCACTGTAAAAATAACCCACCAGATTCTCATCACAATCGGATCAATAGATTAGGAACGCATAGAAGACCAACATACGAACATTTTTTTTTATATACAAGAAAATAAGTATTTTTACAGAATACGTATTTTTCCATATTTACATTCGAATAATAAAACCGTAAAGAAAAGAAAAAATCTTTAAAATCTTCTATTTTACTACACCATTCATTTATATCAGCGCCAAAAGCAATAGCTAACAATAGAAAGGTCTTATTGACTATAATCTGTAACATGTCGAGACAAATCGGCGGAATCAGCGCGTTTAGTTCTCGTCAGAATCTTCTATGCCAGCCGCATCTCAATACAAATAGAAATTTCAAGCGCTTTAACAGCGCTTTTGTATCATATTTTATTTGTATTTTTTTTACGTTATGTTAATGATCGAATAAAAATTTGGTAAAACTATTTCTCGTACCTAATTCTGTTTAATTTTAAAGGAGTACATTTTTTTAAGAGTTATTTACTTTCAATAAAATTCAATTTTCTTTTAAATAATTTTAAATAAAACTATCGTTTCGGATTTTTTTTGCGGATTTATTTTGGATTTTTGATTTTCTTGTTAATAGTTACTTGATCTTTTATTGTAGTCGTTGGATTCTATAGCTTTGTAGCGTTTGATTTTTGTGAACTCACTTTAACTATCATTAAGACCTAAACGAACGACTTAAAAAAAAATTAAGCTCTTTACAGCTCTAATTAGTGTCATATAAAATTTTTATTTCTATTTAAAAAAAGAAAATAATATTCTAAGTAAAATTACGCAATAAAGCTTTAAAATTCATTTATAAAGCGCTTTACCGCTGCTTTGGATGTACAGATAACTCATTCATGTCACGCCTGCTCCTGGAATGACAGGTGCAGTCTAAAAAATAGAATTGATTCTGGGAGTGAGGGCACGAGGTAATATATATAACCAGTTTCATTTTATTATCTTTTATTATTATATAAATTAGTAGTCATTTCCCGTCGGTTTGTTTACATATTTTTTGTTATTTTTTTATATTGAGCTTCTTAAAGGTCAAATTATGTCTTATATCGTATGTACAGCATAACATAATAATAACACATTTATTTTTATTATAATAAAATATATACATACATTATATTGTATAAAAACTTATGTTTATCAAGAAAGCTTTTAGAATAATTTTATCTATCTATAAAAACTTTTTACCACACGACCATTTCTAATTAAATCCTTAGCAATACGCAAAGCTAATTCTAAACAAAAATAAAACATACGACCAAATGCAAATGGGAGTGGAAGTTTTATTCAGATGATGACTTTTCAGCACGAAAGACGGAAAAGTGTAAAGCTTGGGTCCTTAGAGCTTTCTCAAGCTTTCAATAGAATTAAAACAGTAATTAGTGGTTGTAGAAAACCTGCAATCGTTCTCGTCTTTTTCTATCTCCTGATTTTGTAAAAGGGGTTATGGCTATATCATACGTTTCAAATTATATTGAGGTAAACACCTTATATGCATATATAAATCTATATATAAATGGCAAAGAAAAAATATTTCAGTGCTTTTTTTTATCTGTTTGTCAACTAGTTTTCTTTCTTTTTGTTTAATAGCTATTGACGAGATTTAGTGTTATTAATAAAAAAATATTACGGTCGAGTTTCGACAACTAGTCTTAATTATTGTAAGTAAATTCTCGTTTATTGATAGGAAGTTCCTTCACCTGAGTTCTAAGTTAGTTAGTTTTTGTACAAAACGTACTTTTATAATTGACATAGGTACTTACTACGAAAGTACCGACCATTTTCTTAAAGATAATAAATATTAAAATATTAGTGTGGTTTTTAAAAAAAAATGAAAAAAAAAATGCTGAAAGTTGAAAACGTAGTAAGTCTTGATGGAAATTATCATCAGCAATTTTCATCTCTCGAACTTTTTAAAAATATAAACTTTCTTCATTTATCCCTTTTAAGGTATACATTTTTAACAATTCTTTCTGAGTGTACTTTTGTTATATTATAAAATATTTTGGAAAATTTTATGAGAATCAGTGGTTAAGGCTGTACGTCGATTTTCATTCAGTATGAGTTAGAGTTTTTTCAAATAAAAATAAAATCTATTTTCAAGGAATTTGGACTATTTTTCACTGAAATACAACACGATTGAAATAAGTGAAAATTGGTTATCTTATAAAATATTCGCGTTTTATTTGAAATCAACTACAGATTTTAGATTACATAAAATTATTTCATATTATTTTCAAATATTGCTGGGAGATAGAGCACGGATTGAGTTGAAAGTTGATTTATTTCAAGATGTCGGGCGTGTGGCAGCTTATCTCGCTTTATAATTATTATAGTTTGTTTGGATTCTTATAACAAAAAAAAAACTAGAAAAAGCGAATATGTTGGTGCATTTAATTGAAATTACTCCTTATACAGAAAAACTTACATATATATATACAAATAAATGAAATTCAAGTGTCTATTTGTAATGTCAAAATAAAAGATTTTTATTAAATGCATATGAAATTATATACGGTAGGTACTTTTAAGAAAAGCACAATTTTTTAATTTTTGCCTGTCTGTTTGTTCCGGCTAATCTCCGAAACGGCTGGACTGATTTTAACGGGACTTTCACTGGCAGATAGCTGATGTTGCAAGGAGTAACTTAGAAATTTGGGCTATTTATATGTTACAAAAAGAATAAGCCAAAAATTCAGCTCAAAAAAATTAAAACGTACCTAGAGGCGTACACGAGCAAAGCGATGGTATAGTAAATATAATTTATATATTCGTAGCTCAATGTACTGATAATCTTTAAAGCTTTTACCTTATGAAATACTAGTGACTCACCCTGGATTCGCTCGGGTTCGTTCCTAGCTTGCTTCCCAATGCAAACTTTCATCCCTATTTTCACCTCGATAAGGGATGATTGCCGGGATAAAAAGTATCCTTCCCAGGGTCTCAAACTATCTTTTTATCAAATTTCATTTAAATCAGTTCAGTAGATCCAGAGATTACCCCCTACAACGTCACAAACTCACAAACTTTACCTCTTTATGATATTAGTAAAGACTAGTGAAGTGAGTTAAGCAGACTCCCTGCCATTGACCTGTCCTTTGGAAAGTGAAAAAAATTTGGATATCGACCAATCTAAGAACTAACCAGTTCACTCCATAAGTACACATAAAAATCATCAAAATAGGTCAAGCTCCTAAATTGAGGATAAGAATTACGACTCCGGTATTTTATATATGTATACAGACAATTTCATTTTAATCAACAAATAATTATATTTATAACTCTTGCTGAATTTTTATCGATAATGAAATGCTAAATACTTTTCCTATAAACCCCTTAAGTTTATTCTTTTGTCATTATTTTTAAAGTCTACATATATATTATTTACTTCTTTATAGAATCCTTCTACAATCTACATACTAGCAACATAGCCTCGATTTGCTTGGGTGCATTCCTAGGCGTTTAATATTAGCCCATATTTCACTTGACATAGTATTATGTATATTAAATTTCATTCAAAATTGGTTCAGCTGTTTCAACGTGACCGGAACAAACACACATACAAACTTTTGCATTTAAAATAGTCATACAATTGTATTGTATTATATTTAGCTCTTTTTGATGTCCCACTGCTGGGCATGAGCCTCCCTTCAATACAAGGGGGCATAGTTCATCAGGCCATAGTCAAACGCTCTGGCCAACTGAGAGTTGGTGTGCTTCACATATCTTTAGGAAACTTGTTAGTTTCTCGAAAACATGCAGATTTTCTCACGATGTTCTCCTTCACCATAGGGCAAGTGGTAATTATGTTGGAAGTGATTGAAGATTTGATGAAAATATCAGAGGTGCGAGACCCCGGATTGGAACCCGCTTCACTCGGTTTCCCAAGCGCCTTACCACTGAGCTACCACTGTCTCACGGTTGAATGTTTATATTAATTTATGCTTGGATGGTATTCAGAAAAGGTTTAGTGATATTTATTATCAATTGTAATAAAAGTAGGTGACCTGCATGTTCCATATAAGCCGCGATGACTTAACGGTTAGCATACTTAAGGTATGAGTATATGTACAATTGCTTGTGATACATTGCTGTTTCTGTCAAAAAAATATACTATTTGTTTGTTGGTTAGATTATACGGCTGTGGATTTTAAGGTAATGGGTTCAACTCTCAGATTTGATCGGAAATGTCTGATTTTGTGTTTAGACCTTTTACCTTGTAAAAATTCGAAGTCAAAGGTGAAATGGAAATATTTTCCACTATTAACATCCACACTCCATAAGTAATAAATTATACGGATTCGGATATCCGAATTACATACTACTTACTCATTCTTACAAAGTTTGAAAATTCAATACTTAGAAAAAAAAATTAGAAAAAACATCGTATGTTACTTTTATACAAGCATAGGTTATTTACTATACGTAAAAAAAATGCAACATAGCTGGTTTTAAAGTTTCTGTCATCTAAAGTCGCAAACCTTTTAAAAAATATACCTACTAGGTACTTACCCTCACTTCGCTTGGATGTGTTTTTATAAAGGTGAAATTTGTATTTACAATCTATACTATAATCTATACTAATATTATAGAGGCACAGTTTGTTTGTTTGTTTGTTTGTTTGTTTGTTTGTTTGTTTGTTTGTTTGTTTGTTTGTTTGTTTGTTTGTTTGTTTGTTTGTTTGTTTGTTTGTTTGTTTGTTTGTTGTTTGTTTGTTTGTTTGTTTGTTTGTTTGTTTGTTTGTTTGTTTGTTTGTTTTGTTTGTTTGTTTGTTTGTTTGTTTGTTTGTTTGTTTGTTTGTTTGTTTGTTTGTTTGTTTGTTTGTTTGTTTGTTTGTTTGTTTGTTTGTTTGTTTGTTTGTTTGTTTGTTTGTTTGTTTGTTTGTTTGTTTGTTTGTTTGTTTGTTTGTTTGTTTGTTGTTTGTTTGTTTGTTTGTTTGTTTGTTTGTTTTGTTTGTTTGTTTGTTTGTTTGTTTGTTTTTTGTTTGTTTGTTTGTTTGTTTGTTTGTTTGTTTGTTTGTTTGTTTGTTTGTTTGTTTGTTTGTTTGTTTGTTTGTTTGTTTGTTTGTTTGTTTGTTTGTTTGTTTGTTTGTTTGTTTGTTTGTTGTTTGTTTGTTTGTTTGTTTGTTTGTTTGTTTGTTTGTGTTTGTTTGTTTGTTTGTTTGTTTGTTTGTTTGTTTGTTTGTTTGTTTGTTTGGTTGTATGTTTGTTTGTTTGTTTGTTTGTTTGTTTGTTTGTTTGGTTGTATGTTTGTTTGTTTGTTTGTTTGTTTGTTTGTTTGTTTGTTTGTTTGTTTGTTTGTTTGTTTGTTTGTTTGTGTTTGTTTGTTTGTTTGTTTGTTTGTTTGTTTGTTTGTTTGTTTGAACACGCTAGTTTTACGAACTACTAATCTAATTTGCTACTATCCATCTTTTAGCAATTCATTTAGCAATATTATTAACAGTTACGTGTTACTCCAGATCATATTTTATCTTTATACAAAATTTTATCCAAATCTGTCTAACCGTTTCGACATGAACAACAAAAATGCAAACAAACAAACAAACTTACACATTAATTGTAACAGTTGATTTTCTGTAAACATTTAAAAATCCAGTAATGTATAGCGTACGTGGTTATTTCTTCTCGCCATCTTAACCGGTGTAAAGGCAGACGCGGTAATGATCTGCGGCGCCATCTAGCGGCATAACGGGCCCTTGATTGGTTAATTCATGTTTGCACCTTCATTATAGTCAGGAATCGGGCCGGCAGTTTAGTTTTTCCTTTGATAATAAAATGTTTTAACGATTCTAATCGCTCACATACACGTATAAATAGTATGAAATGTTAACAATTTAAACGCCGTTTAAAGTTATATGCGTATGTTTTGTTTGTTTTAATGTTTGTCCATCATTTTTTTATGACCATTTTGATATCAATAACTTCGATTAAATTGCTGATTCATGTTTGTATAGATTGCATAAAAATTTTTTTTTTTTTTATAGTTGCGTGTTAAATTTTAAATTATTTTTTTGAATATATTAGATAGATATCTGTATAAATATTATAAATGTGAAAGTTTGTGAGTATGTATGGATGTTTGTTACTTTTCACGCCAGAACAGCTGAATAGATCTGGATGAAATTTGGCACAGAGATAGATTATGGTCTGGAATAGTACATAGGCTACTTTTTATCCCGTAAAAATATACGGTTCCCGAGGGATAGATACGTTTTTGTTTCTCTATAATATAGTTATTTATACTTCTTTAGCTGAGATACAAACATAGGAGAGAGAAAAGACAATCATTTAAAGTATATCCACATTATACAATATCTCCACCAACCAAAACCCTCCAAAAACCAAAAAAAATATTACATAACAATTTTTTAACGAACAGTTAAAATCAAAGGGTCTCAAAAATTTCAACATAAGAAATAATATTATATTTTAAATAAAACTATCTATATGGGAGGGTCCCGTGACCATGATTGCATAACTGTAAAGCTTTCGAAACGCCGGGGACCAAAATCAAAATAAATCCAGAAAAAAATACGAAAAGATAGTTTTATTTAAAAAATCAAATATGGCGAATATTTGATATTTTAAATAAATCGAAGAAAGTATAATTATAATATTATAGTTTTAGTTGATGTAGTTTTATTTTTTACTTAGGTAATGTTGTTATAAATTTATATCTAGGTAGTCTTCATCAAGCAAAGTCGTGCAAGTTAGCTAAATTTTATTTACTTGAAATTATGGTAAAAGCATTCGCATATTGCGTGTAATGAAGATAATATCTATACATATAATAAAATTCTAACTCAGTCAAATCTGTACATTAAATATTTTTTGGGAAATCTAATTGAAATAGACACTATTATCGATACAGAGTTCGAATCTATAGTTTTTAGAATTTTTGTCTGTCTGTCTGTCTGTCTGTCTTTCTGTCTGTCTGTCTGTCTATTACCGCATGACGAGAAAACCACTAAACAGATTTTGATGAAATTTAGTATGATGATAGCTGGTTATGCGGGTCAACATAAAGGCTACTTTTTACCGCGGGAAAATATCTCATTTCTGAGAAAAAATACAAAAACACAAAAACTGCATTGTAAGAGTATACTAATATATAAAACCTAAGAATTAGGTTTTTGGACATCTGATCGTAGGCGGAGCCGCGGGCAATGCTAGTAACCAATAAAAGTGGTAATGAGTTGATTTCAACTATTAAATCCTTTTCTTGTGTTTAACGATCTGTTTATATTTAAGAACAATTTATTCACAAAATAGTATTATTTTTATTTACTTTTTAAATAAACATACATACATTTAAATTAATTAATTTAATAGTATACGAATGTTTGTTTCTGTGATATTTATATGATTGCGTTGAAATTTCAGTTCTTTTGTGCGCATACTTGCTTTCTGCTTATTGGGTTCTTCCAGAGTTCGTTTGTTTTAATATTTGTGTGTTTGTATGTCTGTCATTTTACCCTTGGGCAAAGTTATTTTTTAATTTGACATGATAAATAGGCATATTCTCCATATAGGTAAGATAGTAAGAAGTTTAACAAATCGTATCAAATACTCGTTGATACGTGTTTATAAAATATGTGACCTAAAAATAACCACTTGTTTTGAGGTACTATATGTAATATATAAGATGCAATTTAATTGGTTTGTAATTTAACGCCGTGAGCTTATCCTTTTCTAAAATCAGATGAATGTAATAAAATTATAGAATTTTTTATTTCTGTGCATCTTTTGATCATTAAAATATTTTTCTTTACCAGTGATTCTATACTGATATAAAGACAGATACGGTAATGATCTAGGTATAACGGAACCTTAATTGGATATTTCAATGCAATGCAGGAAATGGTTTGTATTTAGCCATTTTTAACGTCCCACTGCTTTGTAACGACCTCCCTTCAATACGAGGAGGTTCAAACCACAGTTCACCGTTGGTCAAGTGGTCGAAAAATTGCAAGGTTCTCTCAGACATGCAGGTTTCTTCAAGATGTATTTCCCTCACCGCAAGACAAGTGGTAATCATGTTGGAAATGATTCGCATATGAAAATATCAGATGTGCGAGACCCGGGATTAGAACCCGCTTCACTCGGTTTCCCAAGCGAGCGTGTTACCATTGGGCAACCACTGCCTTACAAATGTATTGTATTCAACCCTTCTTAACGTCCCACTGCTGAGCACGGGCCTTCCTTCAATATGAGGGGGATCAGGCCATAGTCCACCACACTGGCCAAGTGCGGGTTGGCAGACTTCTCATGTCTTTCAAAAACTTGCTAGGTTCTCTCAGACATGCAGGTTTCCTCACGATGTTTTCCTTCACCTTAAGGCAAGTGGTAATCATGTTGAAATGATTCGCACGTGAAAATATCAGAGGTGCGAGACCCGGGATTTGAACCCGCTTCACTCGATTACCCAAACGAGCGCGTCATTACTGGGCTACCACTGCTTTTACAAATGTATTATAAATTAAAAAATAAATTATTCAACTATGCAAATAATTGTATTACAAATCCCTCCAGGTAAATTTCTAAGAAATTAATTAAAATTTTAAGAAATCTATTGTTAACTGACACCTAGGGGTGTCCACGGTCGTGGAGGGATTAAAGGCTATAAAACTGTTTATGAGAAACACACACACAACAAACAACACACACTTGACCTAATTTATCATTTGCAACAAAATTCGCTGAAATGTGCAAAATTGGGAACTATTTTGATCATGAATTATGTATTTTCTCCTCGTGTCGCATTTCAGCGTCTTTAGGCCTAATGAGGGAATGCGTGTTGACGGGTTAATCTCCACATTGTTTAGTCACCTTTTGCGAAATGCAAATTTATTTATACTCGTACCTATTGTAAGATATTTTGTTTATCGGTGGCATTTATCAGGCTTTGTATTTTATAGGAGCCTCGAAGATCTACAATCGCAAGAAAGATTATATTTGTAAAACGGGATAATGTGTTGCAAGCTCAATAATTTTGTACGTATCGTATACGTCATGACTGATTAACTAATTTATTATAAGTGATATTTTCATGTGCGAATCATTTTTAACATGATTACCACTTGTCTTAACGGTGAAGGAAAACATCGTGAGGAAACCTGCATGTCTGAGAGAACCTAGCAAGTTTTCAAAAGACATGTGAAGTCCGCCAACTCGCACTTGGCCAGCGTGGTGGACTATGGCCTGATTCCCCTCGTACTGAAGGGAGACCCGTGCCCAGCAGTGGGACATTAAAAAGGACTGAATACAAATGTAACAGGTATGTAAATATAAAATAACTACGAAATATTTTTCTATATAAGTAATAAATGTTGTGACATTAACACACAGCGCCATCTAGTTCTATGGTAAGCTACGAGGCTTGTTAATAAATTATCATTTTATTCTTGCTACTATTACTTTCACTAAAAAAAACTTGTTTAAATAAAATAAAAATCGACGTTAACCCTAAAAAGGATGAAATAGCTGAATAATATTTTTCATAATATACGATATTCATTAAAATAATTTTTTTTTAATGGCTTTGAATAATATTTTTTATCACATTTGAAATTTGTATTGAAATTTGACATAAGTGTTTAATTTTTTTGAAATTTAAGTAAATTGAAAAGTTTGTGCTAAAATTGCTGAAGAAAATTTTTTTTTCATAAAAACGCTACAAGAAAAATGAAATACCAACCTAAAAAATCATTAATTTTAATTTCATATTAAAAATTTAATCAGTGAATTATTAAATATTGACATATATTTATATATATAATTCTTCTGTGAGTGTGTTTGTCACTGAACTTCTCTCAAACGAATGGACCGATTTTGATGAAATTTTTTGTGTGTGTTCAAGGGGATCTGGGAATGGTTTAGATTCACAATTTTGTCCAAAAAGTTTGAAATTTTCAAATTAAAGACGTGTAGACAGGACAACGTCTGTCGGGTCCGCTAGTATATTTATATATAGAAACCCATTTGTTTGTCAAAGGTACATAATAATCTTCATATCAAATACATCTATTTATATGGGAATTTACTGGGAAAAACGAGTATGGCTACACCACACCATCTCTTTTATCTTTCATAATACAGCTTTATTTTAGGGATTTCCCCAGCACTCTGTCACGTGGAAAAGTGATGATTAAAGACAGGTAGTGGAACCCCACATGACACATCAATATCAAATTCAAAGCCTTTAAAGGGCAACGCGACTGTGAAATTAGTTGCCTATTCGATAGCTTGTGCCATGATGAGTCGGTTTGTTGCACTTTGTTCCTGAAACATATGACGTAATTTATATATAAAATTGTTTTTGACTGTACTCTTTGCTATGGTAGTGTGTTATTATATTATATTTCGTAATAATATGTAATTGAATAATAAATCTGTAGTCATTTTCACAAGGTCGAAATTCCAAAAAAATTTGAAAATCTGTTTGCCTGTCTATTTTTACCAATTTTCGAAATGGTTAAACTGATATATATTTTTTTACCATCGGATTGAAAACTCCAACGTGAATAAGATAGGCTATGTGTGTGATGTTTATTATTTACTTCTTCACGCTATAATGGCTAGATAAATTTGGATGAAATCTGCACCTAGATCGAGGGTAAGCCACTTGTAAATAATAAACAAAGAGTTTTGACATTAATTACTTTGATTGAAGTATATTATTAATGGTTTCTATATCCGCTGAATTTAGAATAGATTAGAAAAAGGAGTACCAACCTAACCAGACTATTTAAATAATTTATTAGAGAAAGAACCCAAGTGGAACGTACCTATATGCTATATTTGAGTTTGTCATGCCCGGGGCTGTTATATAAATTCGATATAATAAACTCAGGATTATGCTTTAGGAGTATCTTATTGGTTGTGTATCTATATTGGCACCGATGAATCTATATGCCATAGAGCTAATATATGTACTAATATTTACTTCGGTGTAGGAATTATTATTAACTGCCTTGGTGATTTATTGCCTAATATGCACGGAGAGATTCGGAGATTCTGGGTTATAGGTCTGCATCCAAGTTTAGTTAATGTGTTTTTAAAAGAAAGTTTTTAATAATGTTCCAAACTTGAGAACTTGACGGTGTTTCTCTTGGCAGTGATAGCAAAGTAGTAATGCGCTTGATTAACGAAACCAAGTAAAGCGGGTTCAAATCCCGGTTTACCTCTGATATTCTCCATAAACCCAAACCTCTGATATTCTCATTTGCCAATCAGTGGGACGTTAAAAAGGTCTGAATACTATAAAAATTAATTATTCCCGATAATTTGCGAAAATATCGCATATAATATGTTAAAAAACTGAAATAAATTTCGTCTTTTTAAATTTAGTTGATAATTTAAAATGTTATTATTACACTGAATAATTTATACTTGACCTTAATATGTTTGCGTTAAAAATCATTACTACTTATCTTATCCTCCATCTCATTCCTTTGCGTATGCACCATTAAAAGCAATTAGCTTTAATAAGAATTTACAACTCGACTTCAAAAAAAGTTTAAAAATAATATCAATTTTAAGTAAAAAATAACTACTATGTATAAATGATTAAATTTAAATTGTCATGTTTTATCTAAGTGATATAAGGTCGAATTTTGACCACTAGTAAATCAACCTGTATAATAATTAATCGACATATATATATATATATATATATATATATATATATATATATATATATATATATATATATATATATATATATATATATATATATATATATACACCTGTTTCTGCTCGTCATATACTAATATTGATAATTTAATAAAAATATAATAATACGTACAAGCTTTTCTCTTGGGTTCGCCCGTGAGTTTTGCTCCGCTTCAAAGGTTGTAGGACTTTGGGTCCATATTTCTGTTCTTAAAAATTTATCTATGATTTTGTTGGTAGACACCATCTGTAATAAGTTTAAATACGTCAAAACTTTAGTCTTTCCAGTAACAATGATTGCTGAGAAGCGTTCGAAACGTCGCGTTAGGAATAGTAAAAAGTCAAAAAAAACTTGAAAAATACCGAAAAGATAACTTTATTTAAAATGATCTCAGCCTCTAAGTATAATCAATATAGATGTAAATTATATCTTCTAAAAAAATAAACAAATGTAGTGAAGTAGATCAACTATTATGCAAAAACGTTTGGCTCAGTTTGTAGTGACCCTACTTGCTGCGCCAGCGGTCGCGGGTTCGAGTCCCGCTGGGGTATTCATTTGTGTGATAATCATGAATGTTTGTACTCCAATCATGGGTGTTTATATTTATAATATGTAAGTTATATATGTATAGTGTATCAACTACCTGGTATCCATAACACAAGCCTCGTAGCTTACCATGGAACTAGATGGTGCTGTGTGTTAATATCCCGACATATTTATTATTATTATTAAAAGAGGTATAAATATTTTTGGCTGTTGTATTTTATCCCCCTACTTCTAGATGTACATAAAAGATATACAGAATCAATATCTAGTTAGCTCTATTTGATGTAATATAAAATTATAAAAATTTTAAAAAGTATGTATTGAAATAGAAAACTTTGATAAAATATATTTAGTCAGTACTTTCAAATAAATTTTAATTATATGAGAAAAAATTAGAATTAATATACTCGTACATATACACTATACAATATACATAGGTCATAAAATTTTATTGATTTTAATTTTTGAATCTCTCATTATTTTTAATAAAAAGTAATAAAATCTGTGATAATAAGAAAATTACAATCAAGAACTCTTCTTAATTAAGTATTTGACTGAATGTAAAAAAAGATGGTAATCAATTCGATTCATTTTAATGCATGTATCGCTAATTTTGAGCGAATTTCATTTCATTGCTCTTTTTTAATTAGTATGATTTACCTCAAGTGTAAGTATTAGACATACAAGTCAGTCTTATAATGGTTGATCTATTGAAGATATAATTATCTATAATAATACTAAAGTCTGATTTTTAATTCCACAGAAATATGACAGCTGTCATTCTTTGACAATTCAGATATCATAAACCTTTTGTGCTTTGAATTTTTTTAATGTAAAATAACAAAAAATATGAAACAGAATTAAATCAAGTAAACTATATGTATGACATTGTAAATAGTCTTTTGTTTTGTGAATTCAATGCACGCTAACTATAATGTAAATTTTTAATGGTTAAATGACTAAAACAGAGTAAAACAAAATATTTTACAAATAAAGGGGTTTTCCAAAAAAGGCTTGCAACCTATGGATTATTGGACAGGGATTCCTGTAATAGAAAAATAATTTCCTTAATAATTATTATATAACAACTTCAATAATATGATAATAAAAAAAATAATTACCATTCTAGAGTTGTCAATAATTTTTAAGTCTTAGTTTTTCTAATTTGAAACCTTGACTTCAAGAAAGGTTTATTTTTTTATTTTGCTAAAATGCTTTCCATCTTTAGTGACAATGTTTCAAAGTTAACAACACTTCTGAAATGTCAGAATTCCGTCGATTAAAAATCAGACTATAGCTTTTCCCGAGATTTATATATGTATCAATTCGCTCCAAAGAGTCGTAGCGCTATGTTAAATTAGTTATAGCCATTTTCATTAAGTCCATACTAATATATAAATGCGGAAGTAACTCTGTCTGTCTGTTACTGCATTAAAAAAAATCCACTAGAGGGATTTTGATGAAATTTGGTATGATGATAGCGATAGGTTATTCGGGTCTATATATAGGATACTTTACCATGGGAAAATATCTCATTTTTGAGAAAAAATACAAAAACTGCAATGTGAGAGTATACTAATATGTAAAACCTAAGAATTTGATTTTTGGTCATCTGAACGCGGGCGGAGCCGCAGGCAATGCTAGTTTATATATATGTATACAAGAATAATAGATGTATATCGTGTATTTCTTAAACGGCTCATACGATTTGAATCATTTGTATTTAGATAAGGTTTTGCTTTTCAAGTTTATCTATATAGGTCTTTTTTAAATAAAAAAAAACGTAATTCTTGTATATTTTCCAAAAACGTCGAACGTAGCTCGGTCACCCAGGTACTTGGTTAAATAGATATACAAACATGCACAAAGCCATAAACATAAGCTAGTCAATAATAAAATAATATACATATAATATAATAATATACATATAAAACTGAAAAAGATTTTAGCAATTTTCATATCGAGTCCTGCCTCGCATAACGGCCTCCACTTAAGCGAATTGTGGAACTAATATATAAATTCTGAAGTCAGCGGTTTCCAAGTTTCTATATTGGAATTAATTTGATCGGCTTCATAATTTTGTTTCAATGAAGCTTATAGTCCTTTGTAGTGAAGGAGAATGTAATACATTCGTAGATCAAGAGGATGACTACCCTTCTTGATCTAATTATTTGGTACTAACGGAAGTTCAGGATTGGTATTTCCATTTGTGGGCTTAGTAACTCCTTAAAATGTTATAGGGCACTAGCGATTCACCCTAGCTTTGCTCGGGTTCGTCCCTAGGTTGATTCCCCAAACAGATAACAAACAAACTTTCATCCCGATTTTCACTCCTTTAAGGGATGATTTTCGGAATAAAAATTATTCTATCTCCTTCCCAGGGTCTCAAAGTATTTTCGTACTAAATTTCATCTAAAATGGCCCAATAGTTTTTGAGTTCATTCGTTACAAAAATATAAATTTTTCCTCTTTATAATATTAGTGTAGATTATAACCTAGACTAAGGGTGAGATTCGTAGTAGTAACCTCAAGTCAAAGTCGTTTTTCCAAAGTGAACTTGACATTCCCATGTTTACTATCAATAATTTTGATTTCTTAGTCATATATTTTAATATACTTAGTTTTTTGATGTTTGGATGTTTGTTACTTAATCGCGCCAGAACTGTTAAACGGATCCGAATGAAATTTGGCACAGAGGACATAGGCTTTCCCCTGGAAAAGTGTATACATGTGTTGGGAAATGCATTTTCGCATACCATATGATATAAAGCTGGTTATATTTGACAGATCGGCTAGAAAAGCCAGTAAATACTACCCAATAAAATCCAACATAACCTCTTCCATCTTAATGGAGCGTTGCAGGATCGCTTACGCACTCAACCACGACGCCTCGATGGCAGGTCTGCCGAAGTACGAGTACAATACAACAACCATGTGGTTGCTCCAAACAGTCCACTCTGCTATCAGAGATGTACCAGGAGCAACCCACATGTCACATCACTCACCTAAGTGGGCCACCTCCTGGTGCATTTCTTGGCTTCACGCCTGGTTGAACTGCCGGACCCCACCACCACGACAAGGCGAATGCACATTGAGGGGAATTGTATTATCACATAGTAAACCTGTACTTACAATGTTTTAAACCCATACAAAATTAAATACATGATAAATAATGAGATTTATATAAAACCGTGCAAAATAATAACAACATTCATTTTACAATTCTCCTTTAAAACAGTTAAATGCACGTCGAATGCTATTTAAAAATTCATTCAAAGTACAGTCGTCCATTACTCAGTACTAGTGTGGGGATAAGCAACTAATTAAAAACAAACATAGACGGGACTATTTACTTTACTTTCGAGCTATAAGAAACCTCGCTTATTAACTTATGCGGTTAACTGAAGTAGTATATCAAAGTAATTTTGTACTTAACTATCTTCAAAATGTTCTTTTTGATTTAGTCTATATGTACTAATTTTATTATAAATGTCAGAGTAACTGTGTGTCTGTATGTTACCTTTTCATGCTTTAACCGCTGAACAGATTTTGATAAAATTTAAAAAGGACGTAGATGATAATGAGGACGGATATATAGCTTAATTTTGTTTCGTTATATCGCTAATCGTGCGAGTGCAAGTGAGTTTATACCACAGCGGCCATGACTAGCCTGTATCTACTATCTGTGCACAACATACTATAGTGCACAAGTATGCGCTCAAATTCTAAACAAAGTGCACTCTTTACTCCTTTCACACTAAAAGTCTGGTGGGACCGAGAATTTCATAAACCAAAATCCAACCACACCCAAGGCAAAACTCGAACCCAGATCGTGAGAGCAATCGTTTGGTTGTTGTGGTCTGCTTCAGAAGGCCTGCGGTCGCCGTCGGGCATGGTGGTTGAGTGCGTAAGCAATTCTGCGACACCCCATTGAGACGGGGGAGGTTCTGTTGGGTTTTAGTGGGTAGGTCTGGCTGTTCTAACCAGTGAGTCCCATATAAACACCTGCAGGCATCCAGGTTGTATGCGTAAATGCATTTCCAAATGTTAAAAAAGGATAGTTATATATGCATAAGGATGGTTAGAATTAATTCAGCCATTTAAGCGTACTAACGAAGCAGACAAACAAACATGCGAACATGGATATATAGATATTTGAATTGTTTAATATTAAGTATAGTTTTTACTCATTTAACTTTATGGGCTTAGTAAATTGTATAACAAATGGTGTGAAACTCACGCGTGGATGCTACGAGTAGTGTCAACCTATAAATAGAACTGTAACAGTATTAAAACCGCACTCTATTTCGACAGTAACGTTTGAATTGCGCGTAAACCTGTGAACTGTGACACTGTTTATGGCTTAAGGGTAATAATACACTAAAATATATATCTATCTATAGCATTTATTAATTACTAGCTGAACCCGCGGCTTCGCTCGCGCTAAGACTACAAAAAAATCTCTAAAAAGATAGTTTCATACAAACTTTCATCCCGTATTTTACCCTCCTATAGGATGAATTTCGAAAAATACTAAAACACGTATTTATTTAATTGAATTGAAGACCATTAATTAATACCAAGTTTCAAGTAATTCTGATCCAACTATCTCCACACAAAATATCACGCCAATCCGTCACTCCGTTTCGACGTGAAAGAAGGACAAACAAACAAACACACTTTCACATTTATAATATTAGTATGGATTTATATTATACTTAAAATGATACATCCAAAAAAATTTTAGTTTGCCAAAAAGAATGGGGTATGTCACTTGTACGTAAAAAGCTAATTAATTAGATGGAAAAAGTTGATGAAGAAACATAGTATTATTCAGTCTGAGACATACACACATGTCTTGTTCTTACTGTGACTTTTGCTATATTTATCTATGTTTTTTTATATTTATGTGATTGCTTCATAAAAACTTTTTTGACACCGACTCGATAGGATAGGTAGGTGTTAGATCTAGAAGATTTATTTTCTGAAGATTCACAAATTAGCGCCTGAAATTAGCTATTTTACATTATAATATATAATTTTAAAATATCTTTTGACACTCGAGTCACCAGGACGAAATATTTGTCACTAAAAACGTATGAATCATCAAAATCGGTTTAGGCGTTTAGTAATTATGAGGGATCATAAGTTCGGGCGTACATACATATAAGTCGACACATAAAACCCTTCCTTGAGCTTCGTCGTCGTGTAAAAAAAGAATAAGATGAAAAAGTTTTAATTTTTACAATAATTTAAAATCATTTTAATAATATATTTATACCTTATCTTTATCCATGTATCCATTGACCCGGATAACCAGCTATCACCATACCTCATCAAAATCCCTCCAGTGGTTTTTCTGTGATGCGGTAACAGACAGACAAAAATTCTAAAAACTATAGATTCGACCTCTGTATCGATAATAATGTCTATTTCAATAAGATTTTCCAAAAAATATCTAATGTACAGCTTCGGCTTAGTTACAATTTTATTATTTGTACAGATTTAAAAAATATATATATACAATGAAATTTTGGTATGAACAATATTGTATGTATATAACATTGAAGAAGATTAAAAGATATAACTTATCAATTTGAGCTCTCTTAACTATAATATTAAATCAGGTCTTTAAAACCCCACTTCTGGACACGGCTATTTAAAGTAAGGCCTTTTAAGGCAATCGTTTATTGCACTGGCTAAATGCGCGCTAACTTAACTGTATGGCGATAGAAGAAAAACTGATTGTTGTATTCAGTCCTTTTTAACGTCCCAATGTTAGGCATGGGCCTATACTAGGGGGATCAGGCTATAGTCCACCACGCTGGCCAAGTGCGGGTTGGTGGACTTCACATGTCTTTCGAAATTTTGTTAGGTTCTCTCAGACATGCAGGTATCCTCACGATGTTTTCCTTCACCGTTAAGACAAATGGTAATCATGTTGGAAATGATTCGCACATGAAAATATCAGAGGTGCGAGTGGGATTTGAACCAGCTTCACTCGGTTTTCCATGCGACCGCGTTGCCACTGGGCTACCACTGCCTCTAAACTGATTCTTACCTTATCATAATTATATTAAATAATAATGACGCGATCACCTCTGTATTGAAGCGAGGCCCTTGTCCAGCAGTGGGACATTTAAAAAGGCTGAACACATACATATCTATACTAATATTATAAAGAGGTAAAGTTTGTGAATTGTGAGTTTGTAAGTTAACTGAACCGATTTAGATGAAATTTGGTAAGAAGATAGTTTGATACCCTGGGAAGGATATAGGCTACTTTTTATCCCGGAAATCCCTTAAAGGGGTGAAAATGGGGATGAAAGTTTGTATGGGGAATCAACTTAGGGACGAACCCGAGCGAAGCGAAGGTTAGTCGCTTGTGTATAATAACTAAAAACATATATATGTATGTACATATATACTTTTCAGTGACAGAACACCCTGTGCCTGACGTTTCGACTAGATTTGTAAGTGACAAAAAACGAAGTCGATCTCAGTCTTTTGTCACTTACAAATATGTATATACGTGTATAATAATTAATAAATATATGTTATATAATTATTATTAAACGTAGTGTTATATGATAGTTATTACTTTTAAAAAGATGCGATGCCACGACAAAAGCTAGTATGTAACATAACAATGCTGAAAATAGAATTCTGCCTAAGAAGCTAAAAGATAAGGCAATTTTATTAATCGCAATCAGTAGAGAGCGATTTGTCAGGCGAGTAGTTAGTAGCGATTATCGAGACAGTTAAGATAGATTTATTTTGACAATAAAAGTAAACACCAGCTCTCTACCGCGCGCCATTAGTGGAAGGGATTGCCTGTTAGTATGGCGCAAGTCATAACATGTTGTATTTTTACTAACTATTAAATATTGAGTTTATTTTTTACTAAGCATTAATAGTCGCTTTGCTTCTGGTTCGTCCCTAGATAAAAACAAATGTGTCCCACGGGAACCGTACATTTTTCCGGGATAAAAAGTAACTTATATGCTATTCTAGACTATCCATTTAGCTGTTCTGGCGTGAAAGAGTAACAAACATCCATCCATCCATTCTCACCAACTTTCACATTTACAATATTAGTATAGATATGGATTTCTAAGTAAATGTTAAATATTGATTTTATTTTTTTATTTCTAAGGTAGGTAATTATTAGATATTGAATTTATATATATTTGGGTAACATAGTCAAATCTTCATATACTTCAAAGCATAAAAAAAACTTCAAAGTTGGCAAATTTTCTGCCATTAATAACTACAGATAACTAAATTTCTTTCTATAAAAAATATATAATTAATACATAAATAAATTGAATAATATTGTACTACTAAGATTTTCCACTAAAATTAGCATTTGTCTGTTTCTGATGTTTTCTTACATTTTTTATGGAAAAATTGTATAAATAATATTTTTTGAAAGACGAGCACTCTGCCTTCGCTTTAGAAAAAAAATTCTAGATCCAGTCATTGAGGCTGTAAGTTGTATGTATAAATACCTATGAATGAAAAAAAAATTAAGATTTTTTCAAGCTTTGTGTAATCGCTTTGCTCCTTTGACTTAAACGTGAACCATATTAGTTGATGGCAGGGTCAGGGTTTGGGGATATGTTTTGAACTTACGCCTCCGTTCAAATGGTTTGATTGTCAGTAGAAAATGGAATGGACCGGAAACTTAAAAGAAAGGGAGAAATTTATCCTGGCAAATGATTTCTTAGGATAAATCCCAAGACGGATAACTTATAATGGAATTTTATGAAAGTGAGTTGTTTAGCACAATGAAACAATAAATGTATATCGTAATCTATCAAGTCGTTTTGGTAAGTTTTTATTAGGGGATAGGTGGCAAAATATTATGTGAAGTGATTATTTTGTAAACGTGAGATGCTTTATACGAACAGTTGATATTTACAGCACAACACAAATATTAATAACACGTACCCAGCATAATTTGACGTTTTTTGTAAATGATAAAAAAATGTGTTTTTAGAAAAGACACTTATATAGATAAACTTTGAAGGCAGAACCAATACAAAATTTGATCCAAATCGTTGGATTCGTTTTCGAGATACACAAAATAAATTTATATATCTACGAGTACATATATATAAGAATTGTTCATTTTATCATCTTATCATTAATTGCTCAATAAATATTATAAGAAACAGTCTGTATAATTGTCTTCAAATGGTATTTTTATTGTTACTTTGAGTACTAATTAAGCATAGTTGAAGAAAAAACCTCTAAATTTATTGAATGAAGAAGTAGTCGTAGTATACCATTGCCAACATATTTGCTTGAAAATCCACTCTAAGCTTGTACAAACTAAAATGAAGATTTTCATTTTCAAATCTAATTTTCAAAAATCATGAATTTCTGAAAGGTTGCGAGAACCTACATATTTTTCGAAAGACACGGGAAGTTAGCCAACATGTGGTCAGCGTGATGGACTATCACGGCCTGTTCGCTTTCGTAATAAGGAGAGGTCTTTTCCATAGGGACGTTGAAATGACATTAAATATTATTATATTAACATTATTATATGTATTACAAAGTTACAAGTTTGCACAAATAGGTTTTAAAACCAAAAATATAGATTCACCATACAATTCAGAAATTTCATTTCGAAAAAACTATGACCTTTTTGTACATCAAAGCCTGTTATTCTATTTCGTGGCCAAGTTTGCTTTAAAGCATTCGAAACGAAAAAATAGTTAGTCAAATATTGATCTATAATCTAAACTAGCATTACAATAAATAATTTAACAAACAAATAATAAATAATAATGGCGTCCTAAAGCCTAGATCACTGAACTAAAAACTATTTATGTCCATCTGATGATCACGTCTGAAGACCATATAAAAACCATGTCATAACAATAAAAATCAAAAGCGTATAACAAATGCTTATAGCTATATTTCCTTTGCGATGAATAGCGTTTACCGTTTTTTCATCGTTAGCTATAAATGAGAATGGCTAAGAATTCACTGTTGAACAGTAGAAGCGAGTCATAAAATAGTGGGATTAGGGTGGACACACTTTCGTAGTATCGTGGTCTCTAAATTGTCGATTTTCATAAAACTTTCTTAGATATAGGCGAATCTTTTCGGATTTTTTCGCGGATTTATTTTGATTTTTGGTTCCCGACGTTTCGAATGATTTACAGCAATCATGGTCACGAGAGAAACTAAGATTTTAGATGTTTCAAAGCCATTATAAAGTTGTTACAGACACCCACAAATAACAAATTGAATTCAAAAAAATTAAAAATGGCACCAAAGTACCTTACAATATTTGTTAATTTTAATTTGGAACATTTTTATAATTTAAAGACTTACATACAGACGGAACTTAAGTGATTCCTGTAGAACATTAGCTTAAAAAAAGTTAAAAAAAAACATTCGAAAATAATTTCAAGTATTATCTTGTTAGAACTGTTTTTATATGATTTTCATGATTGATGAATATTGCTTGCTTGCAGTTGAACACGTCCACAATACATCGCAAAGTGTTTGTAGAAATATCTTTCGCCGTTTTTTAAGGTAGGCAAATATTTATTATTAGAATGCCGCGCGCTTGTTTAGTGGCCAAGTCCTAAAACTTACAACTAGCGCTCCCACAGGCCATTGACGGAACTATAAAAGTGTGCCGTAATAAAATGGGTCCCCTTAGTCGTTGCATACATCACTAATCATTTGTACAATATACATTGAAATACTGCCATCAAAAAGCGCCTTTGAAAATGCAGTAACGGATATGGACTTAACCTATTTATTATGTATATACGTTTATTTATTAAAAGTTTTAATTTTATAATTGAATGACAATTTATAAATATCACACGTGGAACCTATGGATTAAATGCTCCATGAGCTGAATTGACATATATATCATACATCCACCAACTTTCTAACTCTAGTCAATTACTAGATTATATTTTATAGATGCAGTACCTTCTTTGCCTCGAGCCAGGAATCAAATCCGGTACCACCATTCACGTCCTTCATATAAGCTAGTTATCCGCATAATAGTTACAATATCAACATGACAGTTATAATACGCGTATACATAAGTTGGAGTTTATTCTGTTCTGACGCCCTTAGAGGTGCAAAATATTTGATGGGCCATATATAACTTTTTACGAGTTGATGCGGCGTAATTATGTTATATTGTTTTCTAACGATCCAGCTTCTGAAATGTTTACCTCTTTAAATCGTCGGGTTTATTCTACTTGTTATATAGGTCTGTAATAGCTTTACTATTGTACAACGATGTCAAATTTTGGGCCTCGAAGAAGATTCGGTATTTGCAAACTGTACACTAAGTATTTCGTTATAATATTTATAAACGCGTGTTGAAAGATTAAATTTAGGGATGAAAGATATTTCTATCGTATGATCCTACTAAGCCACGATGAATATTTAAGTAATATGTTATTATACAATAAGCAATGGATTATGATGATTTTCCATTGCCATAAAGATGATTATGAACAGCAAATTCCATATTTCTTACTTTAAAAATAGCTAACTTCCATGTTAACATTTGTCCCTTATTTGACCCATTTAGGGGATGCATATTTAAAATAGTTTCTCAGCACTCTGTATCATCATTAGTTCCTATGCAAAATTCTGGACTGGACTTATAACGCCATAATTTTGCGCTGTATGTCAGTCATTAATAGGTTTGTATGAAGTACTACTAGATTATTAATACTTTGTATATATATATATATATATATATATAACGTTTTACAAGCATCTCCATCAAACGAGGAAGTAAGTATAAAAAATAACATGAAATTAACTCAATAAAGGTATTTACGTTTTAATATATTTGTATTAACTTAGAGTTATTTTACTTCGCTATTTGAATTACAGTTTCATGTTACATGATAATTTTTTGTAAAATTAAATTCCACGTTTACACAGCTAGTGTTAATAAGCTGAACATATCCCTTGCATTATTACGTGAAAGTAAAGCATTTGTACGTATATTTTGTTATATTCTGTGTTTACATGTAAAATTCTTTTTATATTTTACGCTAGATTTCGCCTCTGGCTTCGCTTGAGTGTATCTCGATAGAATATGATAAATAATAAATAAGCGCGAGTCTGATTTGCGCACGGAGGGTGTATGGTGTAGGAGAGTGTACAGTAGTATGAAATGTTAAATGTTTGTTTTGTTTGACAATTAATTTGAAAATTATCTGAATAAGTATCTATGTATTTTAATTTTCGTAGAATTATTTTGAGCGACAATTTAACAGCCCAATGCGTGAAACGGAAAACATCCCAAATTTGCAAAAGGACTAAAAACTTTTTTTTTCAATTAATATTCGTGAAAATTATTTTGGAAGATTTTAATTTCATAAATTAGATTTTGAGCCAATCGTTAGCGAATTGAAACATCGAAAGAGGTATAATTCGAAAGACCATTATCATTAAGACATATCATTATGATTTTATCATTATTTTCTCGTGATGCGTTCCCAAACAGACAGACAGACAGACAAAATTTCTAAATACTGTAGATTCGGCCTGTATCGATAATAATGGCTAGTTCAATAAGATTTTCCAAAAAATATTTAGAGTACAGATTTGACTCAGAATTTTATTATATGTATATATATATATATATATATATATATATATATATATATATATATATATAATTGTGCTATTAATGACAGTACGTTAATTATTATGTATATATATATATATATATATATATATATATATATATATATATATATATATATATATATATATATAATATATATATATATAGATAATAATTAACGTACTGTCATTAATAGCACAATTCATATTTCGGATTATGCTTAAATAAGTATTTATTTAGCCATTATAAACAAATATTGAACTAAGCCGCATTACAACCATATTAACAATGTAATTCAAATTATTTCAACGCCTATTAATTCAAATCTATGAAACGAATTTATTTCAACTAGCACTGTATTCCATTGTAATAGAGATTATTTTTCATCGTCAATATTATGGTACTAAAATCATTTGGCAGATGTATCCTTTAGTTGATCCTGAAAGGGTACATCAAAGGATATATCGAATGTCATTGATGCGCACAACACTTTGACGCAAAATCCAACCCTACATTGCTATATAATTATATTTTCAATACAGGCATTGAATTCAGGTATTATAGTTGTATTAGATTTGAAGCAATCGCACATGCCGCGTTTTGGGAATATTTGGTTTATTAATTAATTATTTTATGTCAAAAGCACACAGACTTTCTAATAACTTAAAACTACTAATTGCATTTGTAGGGTTTTTTTTTTTAATTTTATGTGTTGCCTACAAACTGCTTGAGATATGAACTATAAAAAAAAAGGCGAAAATCAAGGTCAAAATAATACTAATTTTTTTTTTCTTGTAAGGAAAAGACAGAAAAATTTTTATCCACGTGAGAAATAGATAATAGTAAGAATAGATCTAGATAATATTATAACTCCATTCTCCTATTGAAGCCTACATGGCGTATTATGAGGCAATATTTAGCAACATTATAATTAGGGTAGTATCTAAATAGATGAAGTTTTAGTATCTATGTGGCCCTCTTATAAAGATACAGATATATGATTAGAAACAAGTGTGTACCCAAACTTTATGATATTTAATGTAATTATATGTATAAAATATTAAAAACCATTTCTTTCATACATTTATTCCATATAATATCAGCCTCAAAAGTCAAAATACTGACCAATGAAAAAAATTTGGTAATTTTACATATATTTATGAGCAAACCTAAAGCTAATAAAAATTTAAATTTTATAATTACGTTACAATTCTAGGCAGAGGTAATGCATCTGGTTGGTTCCTTAAAGACAGGACAGCCGAAGTATTATTTAATACTAAACTTTGTCCGTAGATTCTCTCGCATGGTAAGTGGGTCAGGGATCAAAGGTAGCCCATCTTCGTCCCTAAGGTGCAATTCATATCCTTGCCAAATTTTATCGAAACCTGTTCAGCGGTTTAAGCGTGAAAAGATAACAGACAGACAGATAAATAAATTTTCCCTCTTAATGATATTTGTATAAACATAAGCTTATCTTAGAATTTCCTCGATTTTAAAAATCATATAAAAAATCTAGATTTTTTACATTTTCGCTTTGTTAATTTCACAATGGAAGTCAACAATATGGAATTTAATGACTGTGCCATGGTCGATGCATGTGTGTAATTACTATATGGAGCTTCGATTGAGGGGTATTAACTGCACTCTGGTATTTTATTTTGCTTTTGTTTCATGAACGGTTGCGGTATATTTTCGAACGGGGCTTTTGGTCTCAATAAGTGCTTCTAGTGGACTGTTGAATTTTTGGATGGACTATACAGGTTTTTAGGACTTATGTATGACTAGCATTGCCCGCGGCTCCGCCCGCGTTCAGATGACCAAAAACCTAATTCTTAGGTTTTACATATTAGTATACTCTCACAATGCAGTTTTTGTGTTTTTGTATTTTTTCTCAGAAATGAGATATTTTCCCGCGGTAAAAAGTAGCCTATATGTTGACCCGGATAACCAGCTATCATCATACCAAATTTCATCAAAATCTGTCCAGTGGTTTTCTCGTGATATGGTAACAGACAGACAGACAGACATACAGAAAGACAGACAAAAATTCTAAAAACTATATATTCGGACTCTGTATCGAAAATAATATCTATTTCAATTAGATTTCCCAAAATATATTTAATGTACAGATTTGACTTAGTTAGAACTTTATTATATGTATAGATTTATTTTGTTGATATTATTTAAGTAACGTTGTTGTTAAATGGCTTAAATAGCTACATCAGTAGCTAAATTACAAGTGACTTATCCTCGATCCACTCGGTGTTTCTTTTGGTACCTAACAGAAGAAAGTTCTTTCTCCTAATTGTTCTGATTGTGGAGTTGTAGGGGATGTATACCACATTTCCATGGAACGTGCTCGTAGCGAACCCCTTGTATCACAATTAACAGATAAATCAATTGGAATATGTAATATATATCTTGCAAATGCTACTTCAGAGTTAGCCAAAATTATGTATAATATAGATACACATATTATTTAAAGAAAGAGAAACTAGATAATATTATTATAACTAATGTATAAATTATAGATAGATATCATAATAATAGATATTTGACGACACGTTTGGATCAATTTGTGGGGACCCTACTTGCTGTGCCAGCGGTCGCGGGTTCATTTGTGTGATAAGCACGAATGTTTGTACTCCAGTCATGAGTGTTTATATTTATAATAAGTATGTATTTAAAGTTATATATGTGTAGTGTATCAGCTATCTGGTACCCATAACACAAGTCTCGTAGCTTACCATGGAACTAGATGGTTCTGTGTGTTATTATCTCAACATATTTATTTCTTTATTATAACTAATGTATATATTAGAGTATTTGTTTAACCTACCAGAGCAACAAAGTCACCCAAGTGACTCAGCTCTTAAAATGAGAATAAGAAAAAAAAGGTATTTCTCAAACTCATAAAGTTGTTACAGCGTTAAGAAATAACAAACACATCCACAAAGTTTTGTATTCATAGTAATATAATTGTGACTGGGCTAGTTTATTTGAAATTTAAATGATTCTCCGTTATAAGCATTAGGCAGAGTACCGCAGGCAGTCGATTTAGTGATCTCTTAATAGTTGCCTAATTTGAAACAAGGTAGACTCAAAGCTCGCTAAGGTAAATACAGGTAAAATTTGAATTATATGAATTCCTAGAGCTTTGAGCTTTCACAGTTTAGTTTAGTATGGACGGATGAAGTTTGATTGTGAATAAATATATACTAGGGAGGAGCTTTGACTTGAATAGTGGTAAGTTTGCGATATAGTTATTAAGGATATCTGAGACTATTTAAGACTGATTATATACAACATATAATCTTGATAAAATTGATCATCATGCCAAAATACACTATTTAGAGGTGTCTATTAAAAATAATTGTAAGTTTGTTCTACTCAAATCAAAAATCCATACTTAATATTAGAAATGTGAAAGTAGCTTTATTTCTTACCTTTTCACGCTTAAACTGCTGAGCAGATTTCGATAAAACTTAGCAAAGACGTACAAAAAGTTTTTTATAAACGTTAAAGTCCGCAAAACTGAAGTAAGCAAGAATGAAGTGGCCTAAATCAAGCTTCAGGGAAGATCCGAAAATTATATCAGACGTAAAGAAAGAGAGAGATGTAGAAAAGAGAGAGAATCATTATTATATTAACTAAATGAGAGGTTTTCTTATTCTTTACAAAGAGTAACAGTATAAGCTGTTAATATTATATTACAAATTCAAAAATCAACTTGCTAACTTACACCGAGATAAATCTAGAATGAAACATAAATTTCGAGTAGAAAACTATTCCAAACATAAATTCTAATTCAATCTTCACAGAATCTCGTTCACATAATATTACAATACGTGCAAAGAATATTGGAGTGCAGAAATTGAAAAGCACTAATGTTATTATTGAGATTTCAAAAGGCCACTGCTTCTCGGACGGTGACAAATACGTCTCAATAAGTGCGATGTAGACGCGCCGGCCTTCTGTTCTCTGATAGGGTTGCCGTTTTTTTTTAGTAGAAAATAAAATGTATAATGAAAAAATAATAATTTATAACCCAATTTTTTATTTTCTAAAATTTTTTTTTACTTAATACATGCACATGCATAGACATATTAGAATATATTTAAATTATAAAATAAACATATATTAAATTTGAATCTGAAGTTTAATAACTTACCAGCTTATAAAAAATACATGCAAAAGTACAATACAATACTTCTTTTTGTTACTGAATAGACAACTGAAGTACTTCACTCTAGTTCTCCATCTTCATCAACTTTCTCTGGTTTCTACACCAAACTCGCCAATATAACGAGAGTACACTATACGCATTAGAAAAGGCAACCACGCAAAACCCCAAAACGTAATGAAATCTCTTGAAGACTACCCCTAGTCACTAGTAATTTAACTATTCGTAACGATAAATTGTTAAATATTTCAAGCCGTCAACAATGACAAATCTTTTTGTAAATAAACAAATTAAAAAAATCACGGATAAAATGTCGATTGTGTTGAGATAAATCATATGAAAAAAAATGATCAAAGTGGATCTTGGCACCCGACACTACAGTCTGGAAGAGCAAAAGAATAAACGATGACGACACGTTTAGCTCAGTTTAGAGTAACCCCAATTGCTGTGTCAGCGGTCGCTTGTTCTAATCCTGTTGGGAGCATTCATCTTTTGCTCATCACAAAAATGATTTACTCTAGTCATGGGTGTTTATATTTATAATATGTATGTATTTAAAGTTTTATATGTGTAGTGTATCAACTATCTGGTATCCATAACACAAGCCTCGTAGCTTACCATGGAACTAGATGGTGCTGTGTGTTAATGCCCCAACATATTTATTATTTATGAAAAAAAGCATTAGTATGGTACATTTAAAAAAAAAATATTTGAAACCCTAAAATCACAACCCTAACCCAGACATTCGCAGCTCGTACTTTTAATCTCTCTTTATTTTCTGTCCGTACAAGAGGGTGTTGTGTGTTTGTCTTTTGTTCAGCGATGCCGGCTGCCGACGCGAAAATCTGTTCTGACATTTATAAGAAATATTTTATAACAGTGCGCGTACTTACGTAATAGTTTTCTATTAATGAATGCCTCCACACTTCTTTTGTGAGAGCTTTTTTGGTAGTGGTAAAAAAAAGTTTTCACAGCAATCGGTGCAATGTTCTAAATTGGTTTTTATTAGCTTTTTTTTTAGCTATGCATTCAAATATTTCGATTTCCGATTTCTGAGTCAAGTTTTAATTTTCTTCTGTCACACTCATTTGAAGTTTTATAAGTATATGTCAAAAGCATATATAAGAGAAGAAGACTAAAATACAATAATTTGATACCTATATACTTCATTTGGTAATATTATTGTTTGGTAATTAGTTACCTTCATACACATTTTTCCCCTAAATTTTGGTCGAACTTGGTAATCTTATTATTATAAACTTTCATAATTGTCAGTAACTTTCTCTATCATAATATATTTAAGCTACGCTACGTCTAACTTCTACATTTGCGTGACAATAATTGACTCTTAATTGTATGAAAATGGCCGTTTGCATAAATAAGGAGTAAGCAAAATCAATATTACTATCGATTTTTCTCATAAAATAGGTTTTATGATAGTAGGAAATGTGAAAATTGTGCAAAAATTACCTGTTTTCTATACACTGAGTTCATCGAATATTTTTAAAACTGTTGGATTTGCATGAATTTAAAACAACTCAACAATTTTTATTCGAAACTTTATTTAATTAGTTGCTGAAATAATAGTTGCTTTTGCAGATAATCAAGGAGGTTCAAACAAAATTATAATTCAAGTGAAAAATTCCAAAAAATGTGGAGAAAAATACTCACAGCTACTTTTTCTTGTTTATTCATGTTTTATACTTTTTGCTTGTAGTTTCACTAGTTTCGTTGCAGTTTATAAATAGTTTTTTTACTGCAAATGAACTTTTACCCCAATTTTCTATCCTACAGTGAGAGTCCCATTAAAATCTGTTCCTCAATTTTGCAGATTAGCTATATAGTATATGTAGATAGATACATGGATAAAGATTTTCTAAAGGTTATTTGGGATTTGGTATTGTATACATCATTGACATGGGTCGGTCTCTAAGAAAAGATTTTTTGAGATTGAACATCTAAGGGGTGAGAACAGGGTTGGCTTTATATTGGAAATATTTTTTTGATCAAAATTGTAAGCTTACTTAGTAATTCTAAGCTCTAAACCTCTAAAATACACCTCAGTTTTTTCAAAAAATAAATATAATTCAAACAAATCCGCGAATATTCTTAGTTGACTATGACTATGTTACCTACAATAGTACTTGGGTTAATAAAAAGACTAATAGATTCGCAGATTAATTAATCTATACATATACTATTCTTTATTGCACTTATATGTAAAATACAGAGATTCACAAACAATAAAATAATATATATATATATATATATATATATATATATATATATATATATATATATATATATATATATATATATATATATATAATACTAGCATTGCCCGCGGCTTTGGCCGCGTTCAGGTGACCAAAAACCAAATTCTTAGGTTTTACATATTAGTATACTCTTACAATGCAATTTTTGTATTTTTTCTCAGAAATGAGATATTTTTCCGTGGTAAGAAGTATCCTATATGTTGACCCGGATAACCAGCTATCATCACACCAAATTTCATCAAAATTCCTCCAGTGATTTTACTGTGCTGCGGTAACAGACAGACAGACAGATAAAAATTCTAAAAACTATAGATTCGGCCTCTGTATCCATAATAATGTTTAATTTAATAAGATTTTCCAAAAAAATATTTAATGTACAGATTCGGCTTGGTTACTATTTTATTATATGTATAGATAATTAATTGTAACTGAGTCGAGTCTGTACATTAAATGTTTTTTTGGAACATCTTATTGAAATAGTCATTATTATCGATACAGAGGCCGAATCTATAGTTTTTACAATTTTTGTCAGTCTGTCTGTGACCGTAACACAAAAAGCCATTGGACAGATTTTAATGTAATTTGATATTATGATTGCTAGTTATCTGGGTCAACATATAGGATCCTTTTTAGTGCGGGAAAATATCTCATCTTTGAGAAATCTATACTAAACGTTAAAACGTCATTAGTTTCGAAATATGACGAGTGTCACAACCCCTGAAATTTTCGTGTGCAAATATCGTCATCGTGTGGAAACCTGTATATTTTATGGAAAGACCCAATTAGTTTTCAAAAGGCGTGTCAAATCTATCAAATCACACTAATTGGCCAGTGTGGTGGACGCCCTTTCACATTTAAGGGAGGTTTGTGCCCAGTATTTTTCTAAATTTTGGATGTTAAAAAAGTTTAATTTATATTTATTATATAACCTATACTAATGTTACAAACAGAAAAAAAAAGTTTAAAAATTCTTTCACCTATCAAAAGTTGCATTATCAGGGAGTAACATGGGCCCTTTTTTTTCAAAAAAAAAAAAATAGATTCCCGTGAGAATTGCGATAATGTATTCTAAGGTATCAATATTTTACCTATAATAGATGTTATTTGGTGTGCGCTGCGAAAAGTAAATCTATACTAATATTATAAAGAGGTAAAGTTTGTGAATTGTGAGTTTGTGACGTTGTAGGGGGTAATATCTGGATCTACTGAATCGATTTAGATGAAATTTAGTAAGAAGACAGTTTGAGACCCTAGAAAGGACATGGGATAATTTTATTTAGGAAATCATCCCTTAAGGGGTTGAAAATGGGAATAAAAGTTTGTACGGGGAATCAACCTAGAGACGAACCCGAGCGAAGCGAGGATGAGTCGCTAGTTAATCATAATTAGCGAATCATTCAATCATCTCAGCTCTCACGGTATCATCAAAGCAACAAAGTGACTAAATAACATTCAAAAATAAAACCTGAAGCCAACTAATTATGATAAAAGAAAATCTTCATACAATGACATGAATCATGTTGGTTTGAAAAATTAAACGCATTTACGCAGTTTTACTGTAAGTGGGACGTTTACGCGTAATTTATAGTTAAAGTCAGAGTTCCGCATAATATAATGTAATGTAACTTGATATTATTTGTTTGTTTATATTTTTGTTACTATTGTTTGTTTATAAATCTTTGTAAATATCATGTATAAAAAGGCAAAGACAAAAGACACAATTCAGTACCTTTTTCTCCTTTGTCAACAGATTTTCTTTTTTTTTGTTGCTTAGTAGATTTTGAACTTTAATGTTACCAGTACAAAAATGGTAACTGTTAGTTTTTTATATAGATAGGTAAATATCTACATACATATTTTACTCAAATTTTCAGTAACGATCATAATAGAATTTCGATCACTGGACAAACCTTGTATAATTGACGTACTATTTTATGACATTTTTATAAAAATAATGTAAAATTAAAGTTTTTTTTTTTCATATTTTTCTGATTTAATAATTATCACCTACTATTTATAGACAAAAAAAAATATAAAAATAAAAAAATCAAATAAAATTCATTAGATCCCTTATTGTACTTCTAATATATTGTTCTACCAGAAATAAATAATACATAGTCATAAACATATTCTAACAATATTTTTCCAATATTTTTTTGTAGCAAACAACGAGTGTGTAAGTATATCTTCATACACACATATTTGCTAACTGGCAAACTAACATCCCTCTTCAATTAAGACACTAAAAAGCAAACTGTACCCTAATATGTCTGTCCGCATGTTTGAACACAATGCATCGTAATTGCAGTGCATAATTAATAAAAAGATGACTCAAGTCTTTGTCTCTTTGTAGCGTATCTTTTAATTTATGGACGTAGACTGCACGCGGAACAAAAGGGCTTAAAACATGTGTTTGAAGCAGGTTTTAAGGTAATTTTAGTTCAAACAAGCATTTTATATTTTGTTCTATCGAGTACTATTTTTTTACAAAACTACCTTTTCAGATTTTTTCGCGAATTAATTTTGATTTTTGGTTCGCGACATCGTTTGATATGTCATCCACAGCTTTAGGAATTCTTGTATCAGAATCTGATAGATCCTGGTCTGATCAGTGGTTAATGTTAATGGCAGATTTCGGTCATGGCTGCCAACCTTCCTTCTAACAAGTCATGTGTGGATGAGATATCAAGTATAGGTGGGTGACAATTCGATACAACCAGTAAGAGATCAGGCAAGACCGACTGCATTACGTGCTCTCTGAGGTACGAGGGTGAAATGCTGCTAATTTCCTTACTCCGGGTTGTTACTGAGACGATCTTTACAAAAATAATGTAAACTAATGGACCTGATGATGGTGTATCAATTTGTTTCTTGCTTTGAAATTATAATCGAATTCAAAATTTATTTTAATTTAATAGATTTTTATAAGAACTTTTCAATTTTCAACTTAATTTATAGAAAGCCGATTCGTACGACACTAAAAGACCAGAAAGGAGTTCTGCTCAAAAAGCCAAACGAGAAACTCAACAGTTGCTTTTTTAAATGTTACAATATTTTAATACATATTTTTATCTATACATAGTATAATAAAAATCCTAAATGAGTCAAATCTGTACATTAAATATTTTTTGGAAAGTCTTATTGAAATAGTCATTATTATTGATACAGATGCCAAATCTATAGTTCTTAGAATTTTTATCTGCCTGTCTGGGAACGCATCACGAGAAAACCACTGGACATATTTTGATGAAATTTGCTATGACAATAGCTGGTTATCCGTACCAATATATAGGATAATTTTTACAGCGAGAAATATCTCATCCCTGAGAAATCTGTATTAATCCTTAAAACGTAACAGGGACGAATCCGAGCGGAGCGGGGGTGAGGTGCTAGTTTTTAAAAAATTATGAGGAAGTAAATTAGTAAAACTTTTTTAATTATAAAATGTTGAAAATTACATTTTATGAAAATTATGTCTATAAATAAATAGGCAAACATAAAACAGTTCAGTAAATTTTCCTTCTCTGTTTGTCAATTTTTTTTTGTTTAGTAGATATTGCGAGCTTTAGAGTTATTAATAAAACATAATTTGTAAACTTTTTATGAAGATGGGTAAATTTTATTCATATCGTACGTTTTCCACATTTTCAATAATTATTGTAGTTAAATATCGACTAGTGGGCAAACAATAGTATGTATAAAGTCATCATAATGTATCCATATTTGTATCCATAAAAAATATCATACTCGTATATTCACTATAAATTAATCGTAACAGGACGTTTGCAATTGTTACAGAATTTAAGCCATATTCCAGAAGGTAAGTCATAGTTTAAAAAAACCATAGTCAAAACCATGTTGGCTTATTGTGACTTTCTATGTTCAGACGTGCAGGTTTCCTCAGTATATTTTCCATCACTGTAAAAATCGAGACATGGTTAATCATGTTGAAAATGATTCTCAGATGAGAATATTAGAGCATGATACATACGAGTAGAATAGTGCGTGACTCGGGCCTAGAATCCGGTTCATTTAGTTTACCAAGCAAACGCGTTACCACTGGGCCACTGATTCTCCTCTTCATTCGATATGGCTATTAGATTTTTTTTAATATTATATACCTATTCCCTATTGCTCTCAAAGAACGAGTATAAATGTTGGGGCATTAACACCCAGCGCCATCTAGTTCCATGGTAAGCTACGAGGCCTGTGTTATGGATACCAGATAGTTGATACACTACACACATATAACTTTAAATAAATACATATTATAAATATAAACACCCATGACTGGAGTACAAACATTCGTGCTTATCACACAAATGAATGCTCCCAACGGGACTCAAACCCGCGACCGCTCGAACAGCAAGTAGGATCACTATCAACTGAGCCAAACATGTCGTCAATATATAGTTAGTTTTATCATTATGCACAGTTGGAGTTTTATATTATTATAATTTATAAGTCTGATAGAAACAATGTACAGAAAAAATATCTGATGATATAGCTTTGATGTAATTGAGATAGACCTTTATTTAAAATAATATCGATACAAAAATTCGAACCCAAATCTAATTTCCTCGTCAAATTACCAAATTGAAATTATGGTTCCACTCAAAGCTTTATTTACCTTAATTTACCAATATTATTGCCAACAGACGTACTTTAAACACTTCCATCTAGTCAGCCACGTGTTACTGAGTGTATAAACATCAACCAAGTGAACTGTGTAACAGGTCGTCTGGCCGTCGTCGGGGTGAATGGCTAGTGCAGAATAGGCCCCGTCGGGTCAGTCACTCCGGTCTGGTGAGACATACTGCAATGGAAAACGGTTAATATCATCCCTTTTTCATATTTTTAGATTATAAGAAAGTCAAAAAGATAGAAACTTAGAAGATCTAGATTTTGTTTAGTTTTCACATATTTCTGTAACGAATAAAACAGTGTTATAGCTAATACATAAACCTATTTTTTTAATTTATAATCCATTTGTAAGAGATATTATAGTACACAAGTATACGCGTAGACACAAGTGCACTCTCTATTCCTGTCACTCTCATGCTCCGGTGGGGCTACTACTCGACACGACCGGTGAGAGTTAAGGCGTAGGATCTACGGCTGAACGTGCTCTCCGATTCACGGAGGTGAAACACCACCAACTTCCCAACTCCGGGCTTGGCCGGGAAAGACTCAATAACTAAACTTGACCCTACCCGGGACTCGAACTCAAGACCTTGAAATGGGCAGCCGTACACGTTAGCTACTACAACACTGAGGCAGTTAATGAGATTTAAGGGGTTATATTAACCCCTTAGATGCAGTACAGTGCAGTAAATTAGATTTAATGCAAACTTCTTCAGCCTGAAAGGGAAGCAAATATACACATATGTATGTACATACATACATATAAATATTTATAATAGTAGAATGTATTATATATTTATTATTATAAGTCCAAAACATTTATCCTCTTATGGTTTCAAATGCTACATCGTGCGTCTCGTAATTGACATCTCCATTGAAATAAGTACCAGTATGGAAATAATATGTTTGTCGGAGACGAGTCATAATCACAACTAATCGGAACGCGAGCGCCACCTTTTTGGGCTCGACAGAGTCTACGTTGTGACACTCGACCGGGCTCGGCTGAGTTACGCTTGGTCGGTCGCACAGTGAACACTAGTAGAAACTGTCTTGCGTTCTGTATTGTCTATACGTGGTAATAGTGAAGTGGTATATGGCTGTGTAGTGAAGTGCTGTGTAACTATGTACATAGTGATTATTGTTAATTTGAAATACAACTTGGATTGCATCGACTTTTATTTGAACCAACACTTCCCATATAATGCCCACTGTATAAGTCATGATAAAATAATGGAAAATAATAGAGAAAATTAAATGCAGCTTCGATATCAGAAGCGGGATCAGTGTTGGTTCAATTGCAAAAAGAACTAACTCTGAGTGAACAATGACGTGCTATGTTTGAACAACAAAATGTCAGTATGTGATATCTTATCGAGGCCTTGCAAATGCTTCAAACGAAGAAGAACGTCAAGTTACGCGAGTTTGACCCTGACAATATGGATACGAACGCAAGATCTTGGTTTGCGACTGCAGATTTGTGTTTTGCCAAATACCCTCCATACGGCGGCCAGCTTGTTTTAAGTCAGTAAGGAATTAAAAGGATAAGGGTCGACGTGGCTATCACAATTTGTTCCAAGGGAATAACATAGGAAGAGTTAAAGTTGATTTTCAAGGCGAGGTTTGTTTCCACCGAGACATTGGCCGGTACGCTAATTAATTTTAACAGTGATAAACCAAATGAAAAAAGAAACTCGTTACGTACGCAAATCGCCTGATGACGTCACTGACTAATCGTTGGAAAGACGCCAGCAAGAATCAGATAGCAATTGCGACTGTCCTTGCTCACTTATGTCAGTTTAATTCGAAATTACAACGATTGACCTTTACTACGAAAATTGCTTCGCGAGATCGACTGCAGCAGGAATTGCAAGCATTCTCACATTTGAAACGCAAAGCTAGTTTATTTGATGATTCCTCAAAGTGCTGTTAAACGAGTCAAGCTAATGTTAAAATGTTATACGTGCGGAAAAGTGGGTCATAAGCGGTAAGAGTGTAGATGGAAGGTAAATGACAGCGTAGAACGACCTTCGATGACAGCAACTGCATCGCAGCCTGCAGTGGAAGTCTCTGGTGTGCTTCAAATGTGGCAAGCCTGGTCACATCGCGCTCCGCTGCATAAGTAGTGCCAGTCAAGTGGACGGCAGCAATATGGGTGCAACACGAACGGAACGACGCTTGGATGTATGTGTTGTACAACTATCTTCAAATGCTCAATGGCGTAGAGGTAATCTGTATTGCTTTTGTTATGATCATGATGCTGAATATTCGTTAGTAAGATAACATTTAGCAGTCAAATTGTGTGGTTAACGATTTAGTCCTTGCAATTTCTAGTATTGATCAAAACGGAATATTGAAATATTATGTTTTGCCTAATTATTAGTTACAAAATGGTATCATGATAGAACATAAGATATTGAAAGGTTTTCTATTAACATGACGGCTATAAATTCTTTACACAAAAATTCTAGTAGGTCATGTACCAATATAGGTTGATGTAAATAATGATCATCATGCCAAGCAAATGTTTTAATGAAGTCGTTGGAAACCGATGTAAGCATTCTGACGGCCGTAGTAGTGTTGGCCGTACTAGTAACTATTACGTAGTCATAGCCTGGTAAAAGTCGGTCTTTTGAGGAAGCTCAAACTAAATAGACCGTGGGTGTGTGATGTGCGTTTAGTTCTGGCGGAGGTCGGGGTCTGTTATGACCATAGTGTGTAGTCATCGAGAGGATGATACATACGGTGATCTCGTAGTGGATGCACCTGGATTGTGGAGCAATTGTGATTGCTGGTTGGCTTGTAAAGCCGTGGCCTAAGAGTGGTTTACAGAGGTGCTAGTAAATTTGAAAATTAGTTTGATTGCTGAAGTGTTGAATGATGTTGGTACATGGCTCTGGATGACTGACGTTATTAGTTAGATTAGAGATAAATAGTGACTTGGAGTTAAAATAAAACAAAGGGTTAGCGTTAAAGCTTTTCGTTAGAATAAAGATGATTTAGATTCAAAGTTAAGTTTTATCTGGTCAGGATTGACCGAGTCGAGCAAGTATTTTCGTTGATTATTTGGTTGCAGGCTAGCACGCGGCTACGGGCTAACACACGAGGGCGTGTGCATGCAGGATGGCCGTGTCGGAGACGAGTCATAATCACAACTAATCGGAACGCGAGCGCCACCTTTTTGGGCTCGACAGAGTCTACGTTGTGACACTCGACCGGGCTCGGCTGAGTTACGCTTGGTCGGTCGCACAGTGAACACTAGTAGAAACTGTCTTGCGTTCTGTATTGTCTATACGTGGTAATAGTGAAGTGGTATATGGCTGTGTAGTGAAGTGCTGTGTAACTATGTACAAAGTGATTATTGTTAATTTGAAATACAACTTGGATTGCATCGACTTTTATTTGAACCAACACTTCCCATATAATGCCCACTGTATAAGTCATGATAAAATAATGGAAAATAATAGAGAAAATTAAATGCAGCTTCGATATGTTTATTTAAAAAAAAAAAACTTAGTCAAACTTGTAAACCGTGTGTACATTTTATTAGATACATAACTATCCAAACTTCCAGACAGACAAATGAATTCACAAGTTCTTGAAACTTGAACTCAGGCTTTAGACTGTTTCTGATGGACTTATACATCTTGATATTCGATTTGAAACGTAACGTAATAAATATGTACATATATATTGTAAACTAGTGATGTACTCTCGTTTCAATGGAGTTAGTTTAGATTTAGATTCTTATTATTACATTACTAGCGAATTACCATTACTTCGCTCGAGTGTGTTATAGATGCTACCCTCTATGTTAGTATCCCATGTAATAGTCTATGTACTAAATTTCATCTAAATCCATCTAGTCGTTTTAGCGTGAAGCGTGTTACACACATACGTCTATAACACGCTTTACGCACCGCGCAGCGGCACAAGTTTAGTATATAGGACGCGGCCCGTGGAGAAGTGGATGATGATGGGGAAATCAAATATATAAAAAATATTTTGAAGAAGCGAAGGAGTTAAAAGTTATGGAGACTTAAAGTTAGAATATTTCCATACATTTCTATACCTAAGTCATAACAAAAGATAAACATACCTTTAACGAATAGTAAATATCCTTTTTCGTGTAAAATCCATACTTTCATAACAATTAAGGCCTTATAATTGTATTAATATTTTGATAACGTCAATAAAAACAATAACCTCAACAAAATAATCTTAAATTTTGACAAAACTGATAATTTCTAGTTTATATACCGCTTTCAGGACAGAACAGATTATGGCTTAATATTTTTTGCTCTTTTTCATAGTCATTTCTCATATTATGTTATAGTAGTTATTAGTTTTTGTTAATTTTCGTATACGTTCGTTTCTAGTATTTTGTTTTAATAGTATTACTTTAGTTTTAAGTGTTCTTAGTGTACACCTGCCCATGCATGGTCATGGGAGAATTGCTATCTAATTTTTTTAAGACCATAGACTGTATTTAAAACGAATTATAAGGTTACCATAGACAATAGACGTGTACAGTATAAAAATCATATGTTAAGGAGAGTAAAATCAGATCAGATGTAAATAGATATATCTTTTCAGTTTTTATCATATATTGAATATGAAATTTTAATAATATGTCGATTATAACGACTAGTCAAGAAAGTAATAATATGAGAATTACTCTAAATAAAATATGTTGGGACATTAACACACAGCACCATCTAGGTCCATGGTAAGCTACGAGGCTTGTGCTATGAATACCAGATAATTGATATACTACACATAATAATATAACTAAAAACAGACATATTATAAATATAAACACCCTTGACTGGAGTACAAACATTGGTGCTCATCACATTACTGAATGCCCCCAACGGGACTCGAACCCGCGACCGCTGGCACAGCAAGTAGGGTCACTAGAAACTGAGCCAAGCGTCGTCAAACATAAATGTAACATTTCTACCTTATCTAGGTATTCTAAGTAGAAACCGGCCTCTAGTAATTAACACCGCCGCATAGATCATGCTGAACTCCACGAAGTCCGTCGTCTAACTTCTTCAGATATGCCTCGTTTACAATGTACATAGATATACAAAATCTGTCTGTATATATATTATGCAATGCGATTAGTTAAATAGAAATTACTTATAGTAAAGCATATATTAATCTTAAATTTTATGGTAAGTCATAGCGTAGCAAAGTGGCTAAAAGGTGTTTTCTTTTTGTTTTTTAATATGTACCGAAACGTATGATAGTTTTAAAATTCATTACTATTCTACAATGTTCATAGTAGAACGTTATATTATAACATTAAGTATAGATTTCTGAGAGGTGAGATGTTTTCCCGCAGTAAAAAGTATCCCATATATTAATCCGGATAACCAGCTATCATCATAACAAATTTCATCAAAATTTGTCCAGTGGTTTTCGCGTGATGCGTTCCCAGACAGAGAGACAAAAATTAAAAAAAAAAACTATAGATTCTGCCTCTGTATCGATAATAATGACTATTTCAATAAGATTTTCCAAAAATATTTAATGTACAGATTTGATTCAGTTACAATATCACCACATGAATAGATGACAATTTATCTAAGCCCTAAGATTAGCAACTCTATTTCATTTCCTATCTTTATATACTGAAACCGCTTAGTACTTTTGACCTAGCAATATTTTAGATAGCTTCAGTTTCTAAGCGCCACTGTCATATGGGGAGCTTAACTCAGCTGTGGACCCGTCAGCTTACGTTGTTGGCATAATTCAAGACTGAGTTACTTTAGTTAGTATAGTTAGTGTCATGTACACGTTTTCAGTTGTAAATTAGAATGGAAAATGTTTTGATTTTCTTTAAAATTATATGTTTTAACATAAAATTTGAGATTTTAAATATATATGTTAATTAATTGATCAAATGAAATAGATGAAGTGGTTACAGTAGAAGTTTATACGTTGGAAATCCCAGGTTTGAGTGCGTTCATATATGACATTCTAATTCTTTTGTCTTGATAAGAGTCGAGCTGTTGAATGAAAGTAATCTATATACTTACTTTCAACATCAGTATTTATTCATTATATTTAATACTAGCATTGCCCGCGGCCCCGCTCGCGTTCAGATGATCAAAATTCTTAGGTTTTACACATGAACGAATAAGTCACTGGACCAGACATATAAGCGGACGTACCTTTATCTGTCTTATTAGTAGCCAGGAAATTTCAGCCTTTGTCGTTTGTTTTTTGCGTCAGTCTCAAGCATTTACTTGTCAACAACCAATCTGCCAAAAATGACTAAATGTTCTGTTAAATGGTGTAAAAACTATAGCGGCGGAAGCAGCACTGTTTCTTTTCACTTGTAAATACATTATTTTATTACATTTATTGTTATTTATCACACAATTTAATAAAATTGTAAAATAAAATGTCATATTATCCAACTATGTTAAATATAGTCGATATTTCTATGTATTGTTGACATCTGACAACCATCATAAAATCCCTGGATTATACCATTCAAAACAAATGACTAAACTGTCGAGTGAGTCCATTTGACATCGACTAGTGCTTGACAATGTCGAAAAATATATCGATATTTGACGAAATGACTGAACGAATGATGTTATTTGTATAGTACAATAACATAAAATACTTTTACACAGTATCCTACAATCTGATGACAATAAATTTATAAAAATATTTTCTAAATCAAATAAAAATATAAATGCATAAATTATAATTAGTATGTGTACTTACCTAATTTTTTATTTTATTTTATACCACAATTATATACTTTGGAATTTTATTCCATTCTAATAATAATAAAGATTATTTTATTTCAACACATAAATTACACAAAATTTTAGATTTCCTAGGGACCCTTCTCGAAAGAGAAAGTGGGTAGAAGCAGTTCGTAGAGATGACACCTGGATTCCAACGAAACACAGCGCAATATGCAGTGTACATTTCGAAACTGCCTGTTTTAATAACAATGCAAAGAAGCAGAAAAAGCTCGAAAAAGATGCTGTTCCAACATTGTTTTTACCTATATATGTGAGTTTATTAAGATGACTTACTTTAATCATAGGGGTTAAAGTATGAAATTGCCGATTTGTACTGAAAAATTGAAATTCGTGGCCAGCGCGGTGGACTATAGCCTGATCCTCCTCGTACTGAGGGATGCCCGTGCCCAGAAGTGGGACGTTAAAAAGGGCTGATCATGAAACCTATTTACATAATTTAAACTTCTATAATTGACTAAAAAAATCATAACAATGTCCTACTTATTTTAGTTTAATTAAAATATAAATACCGGAAGCTTACCTCACCTTCATTCTCCCTTTATTTCCTTTGTCTTACAGCTTATTTATGATACGCCTTTTCTTTCCCATTCGAAGGTTCTGGATTTGATTGTCGGCGCAAAATCAAACAATAATGTGCTAGCAATAAACTTCTGGGTTTAAGCGATTTGTAATAAAACACTTTACCACTTGCACTAATTATTTAACGTTCACCATCCAACACTCACTTTTTCACAATTTGAAATCACTTTTTCTTTTTCCTAATTTCACAAATGTAGGTTAAGAACTGAGCAATATTAGGACAGTGTCACATTTTTATAAACTACCCGAGACAATCAATTAACTAACATAGTTAAATAACAGAATCAACAAAAACACTTTATTTAATTAAATTAGCTTAATATTTTTTTAAATAAGTTTATAATTATTATCTATACAAAATAATATTTATTATATATTAATGGAATATACACCCGATATTCATTCGTTCATTAACATTATTATAGGCCAACAGAATGTTGCCATCAATGCCATCGTATTTATATAAACCAAATTAATAAATAATTATTATTTAACACATTATTACTGCCTCTTTAATTCATTTATATTAATTTATTATAATAAAAACAGATATTTTAAATTAAAAGATGTAAAATTATGATGACTATGCTAACCAATGTCTAAAATGTCATTCATTCGTTCATCGATATATGTATTTTATCGATTACTTTCAAGCACTAGAAATATTGTATTGTGTACCTGTGTGTATAATAATGTAATAAAATCTTTGTGTGCGTTATGCGTCTTTTGGTTGAACGAGTTTTCATACATTTGTATTTTATGTCTCGTCCAGTGGTTTATTCGTTCATGGTTTTACATATTAGTATACTCTTACATTGCAGTTTTTGTATTTTTTCTCAGAAATGAGACATTTTCCCGCGGTAAAAAGTATCCTATATGTTGACCCAGATAACCAGCTATCACCATACCTAATTTCATCAAAATCCCTCCAGTGAATAATACTTTCTTAGATTTACGCCAATGTTTGACATTTTTAAATAAAACTATCTTTTCGGATTATTTCGCGGATTTATTTTGATTTTTGGTTCCCGACGTTTCGAATGCTTTACAGCATCCATGGTCACGGGAGAGACTGAGGTGTTACATGTCGGGAACCAAAAATCAAAATAAATCCGCGAAATAATCCGAAAAGATAGTTTTATTTAAAAATCCCTCCAGTGGTTTTTCTGTGATGCGGTAACAGACAGACAGATAAAAATTCTAAAAACTGTAGCGAAGAATATCATCACGTTAAACCATACAAAGAGAAAGGCACAGGCAAAGGTTAGGTTACAATTATAGTATACCTAATGTGTATTTAAAAAAAAACTCCTTCATATTAAAACTAGAAACATATAAAACATATTTTAATATTCTACCCATCTATACAGATAAATAAAATTGAATTGTCTGTTTGTAATGTCAAAGAAATAGCTATTTACTAAATGCATATGTAATTGTATACGGTACTTATAATAAAAACGCATTTTTTTCAATTTTTGTCAGTCTCTCTGTTTGTTCCAGCTAACCTCCGAAACGGCTGGAGAGATTTTGACGGGACTTTTATTAGTTTAGCTAATGTTATAAGGAGTAACTTATGCTCGATTTCACCAACGTCACCTAAGTTTAAGGGATCCCCTAAGGATAGTTAGGGGGCTGTTAGGGGACAGTTTCACCGACAGTTAGGGGTCAATTAAATATTAAAAGGCCCCCTAATTTTAGGTGCTCGAATATGGGCTTAAAGACGATCGTAAAGCGAAATTTAATTTAGGGGCCAGTTTAGGGGATTTTTGAGCTGGGGATCCCATACGTAGGTGGTAGCTTATGGGTTGTTGGTGAAATCGGGCATTAGCCTGTTTTTATTTTAGAAAGAGATTTAGAGTTCCGCTGAAAAAAAATTAAAACGTTTCTAGGGACTCACCCGAGCGAATCCAGAGTTAGACGCTAGTTTATATAATATAATATGTAAATGAAACTATGTTATCTCTTAATGTAAATAAAACTCACATAACTTTAATAGTAATACTTTAAAACTAAACGAGTCTATTAAGAACGTGCATTGGAACGCTTCCTTGTACCGGTTCGTATATTCAGTTAGAATGTCCAGAGAAATTGTTGTACTGGTTTTAATTATTCCATAATATTGTACACTAAAGTGTACTATACATAATAATAATATAAATGCGAATGTAAATCTGTCTGTTTGAAACCTATTAATAGATATATTAAACAGAATATACGATAGTTTTATCCCGGAAAATTTTCCCTTAAAGGGGTGAAAAAGGGGATGGAAGTTTGTATGGGGAATCAATCATTACTCACTCAAGTATATTTTTTTAAGTATTTACCTACCTACTTTTCTATACCTATGTATACGTATAGTCTATCTACTTCATACTAACTGTTAAAACGTACCTAGGAACGAACCCGGGCGAAGCGTGTGTGAGTCGCTAGTATTAATACTATAAATGTGTATTTATCCATCTGTTACTTTTTCAAGTTAAAACTGCTGAACAGATTGTGATAAAATTTTGTAGGGACCAAGATTTTTTCACGGGAATGGGCGTAGCAACCTTTTGTTTCCGTTACACTTACCCCGCGAAACGTACCTAAGGACGAACCCGAGCTAAGCCAGGGTGAATCGCTAGAACTATATAAATGTGAAATTACCTGTGTGTTACTTTTTCAAGTTAAAGCTGCTGAACAGATTGTGATAAAATTTTGTAAGGATAAAGATTTTTTCACTCGGAATAATATAGGCTACCTTTCGACCCTTTACACTTACACCGCGAGCGAAAACGCGCTCAAAAACTAGTCTATTTTTTCATATGTGTTGTGTGTTCGTAAGATGCTCAAGAAAAAGCGACATACGTCATAGTATCAAATAAATCGGAGTAATAGACTTACATAAAATCTAAAGTCAAAAATAATGATACTTTATCAATGAGGTTTACTTGAAAGCGTAAATTAATTGCAAACACGTTTTTCACTTTTGGACATTCTTACTATCAATATTTAAAAAAATTTAAGAGTTTGACTCTACATACATTACTCCACTGAATGTCAAGAGTTCGATGCCTGAGCAAGACAAATAATATCATACTGACTATACAAATATACCTATACAAGTAGTTTATTTGAAAAACAAAACAGTATCCTCCAGTCGATGGGGTATCTACCCCATTGTTGAAAAAAAGAAGTAACTTAATTTTAGCTTACAAGGCACCCTAAAATTTTCAGGTTTTGCTAAATCAGACCGCAGGGGTGAATCTAAATTAAAGGGCGTCGGTAAACCTTTTTTCGTTTTTTAGAACAATTCATAGAGTTTAGAGGTTCCTGAGACGGTAAAGGAGAATATAATGAAGGCAGCGATAAAATTTTGTATTATTTTTTGGTGTACATATATTAGCTTTTGTTCGGTGGCTTTGTTTGTATTATATTTGCATTACATTACTCGAGTAAGAGTAAAAAAACATAAAACTCAAAAGGACCTATATGTTACCATTATCAAAGAATTTGAGTGTTTATCTTTTTTTAAACAAAAAATTATGTAATACTAGCATTGCCCGCGGCTCCGCCCGCGTTCAGATGACCAAAAACCAAATTCTTAGGTTTTACATATTAGTATACTCTTACGTTGTAGTTTTTGTATTTTTCTCAGAATTAAGATATTTTCCCGCGGTAAAAAGTATCCTATATGTTGACCCGGATGACCTGCTATCACTATACCAAATTTTATCAAAATCCCTCCTGTGGTTTTTCTGTGATGCGGTAACAGACAGACAGACAAACATTATAAAAAAAATAGATTCGGCATCTGTATCGCTAATAATGTTTATTTCAATAAGATTTCCCAAAAAATAATTAATGTACAGATTCGGTTTGGTTACAATTTTATTATATGTATAGATTTCATAGGCATCGTTTAGTTGTGATTATTTTATTGAATTCTAAGAAGTTCATTTAGGTTTATTTTTAACTAACTATTTTCTAAATCTTCCTCGTATTTAAGATTGTTATTAAAATATAATTAAAGCTCTATTTATTGGTAGCTAGATTTTGCCCGCGGCCATACACTTGGTGGGTGCATTTAATCAAATTCATTTTCAAATTCTCTCTTTTACCACCATTTTTACCCTTTTTGTTCTGAAATGTCATAACAGAAAAAGGCTGTCAAAATTTTAGTCCGTCAGTAGTTTAATCAAGTATATTTTTTTATATAGACTAAAAATATATATTTTACTTAAATTAAAATGTGTCCAATTTATGAGCCTGTTGTCAGAATTCAGAATGATCAACTCAAGACGTTAGCGTGCAGATGTTCCAAGGAAATATGGTATCTATTTATAAAGACGTTAGAGATTTAGAGATGATAAACGTGATGAAATGTTTACGTGAAGTTATTAATGAAATTAATAATTCTGAAAAGCTTCTACAAAAGTACCAGTAGCAGTTAGTGTTCCAAATATCTACACATATAATAAAATTGTAACTAAGTTGAATCTGTACATTAAATATTTTTTGGAAAATCTTATTAAAATAGTCATTATTATCGATACAGAGTCCGAATATATAGTTTTTAGAATTTTTGTCTGTTTGTCTGTCTGTCTGTCTGTTACCGCATCATGAGAAAACCACTGGACAGATTTTGATGAAATTTGGTATGATGATAGCTGGGTCAACATATAGGCTACTTTTTACCGCGGGAAAATATCTCATTTCTGAGAAAAAATACAAAAACTGCGTTGTAAGAGTATACTAATATGTAAAACCTAAGAATCCGGTTTTTGGTCATCTGAACGCGAGCGGAGCCGCGGGCAATGCTAGTTATAAATAAATATGTAAGGGCATGAACACACATCGCAATCTATGTAGTTCCATGGTAAGCTACGAGATAGACATAGAGACAGATAGTTGATACACTACACGTATATAACTTTAAACACAAATGAATGCCCCCAGCGGGACTCGAACTCGCGACTGTTAGCACAGTAAGGAGGGTCACTACAAACTGAGACAAACGTGTCGTCAAATTATGTTTTTAATTCTTGGTGGAAGGGGTAAAAAATGGATTAATATGAAGTGTTGTCAATGCTAACATTTCTAGTACTATTTGGGTCTAGATTTAGAATAGTATATTAAAAATATATCAATTTGTAAGCAAATAAAAATCTGATGATTTTGATGTACCTATATATGTACATTTTTTTAACCGACTTCCTCAAAAAGGAGGAGGTTCTCAATTCAGCTTTATGTTTTTTTTATGTTTGTTACCTCAGAACTCCCTCATTTATGAACCAATTTAGACAATTTTTGTTTTGTTTGAAAGTGTATACTTCCAGATTGGTCCCATTTAAACTTCAAAAAAAAATACCACCCCTAAGAGTGGAAAAATAGCTAATAATGAATTTAGGTTAAATTCATTCACTTCTAATTGTCATATTAACTTGAAACTTTCCAAGTGTTTCTATTTCCGTTGATAGTACAGTGGTTCGGTATTGCTGACCTGATCTGATGGTAAGGCCAGAAGGTGGATAGGTGGAACTCTTCAACGGCTAATAGTAGATACTTTGAGTTTGGGCTTATTTTGTTTGGTTTGACAAGCCTAACACGTTGGAATTCTTACTTTGCTACTACTGTCTACACTAAAAAGGGAAAAATGAATACTTTTTAACAAAAAAATAAAAACCAACTTCAAACAAAAGCACTAAAAAGTGAAAAATAACTGATTGGTCGTTTTCATTTACTATACATACCTAATCAAATAATTTCGAAGTCGGTGCCAGCCGATACAAAGCAAAGAACACATATTTTTTACTTTTTAGGGCTTTTGTTTGAAGTCGGTTTTTATTTTTTTGTTAAAAAGTTTTTATTTAAATCTTAACCTAATTTTTACCGTAACCGATACCATTGAATATTTTTAATCAGTTTTCACGACAATACATGAAAAAAGCAGTAAATTAAAGTAGTGAATAAAATATAACTATCGATATGTTTATTAATGTATGTATATCATTTATTGGACTAGAACTAAGGACCTCCGTGTCTGCAGCTGTAAATGCTAGCCACTAGACCACCGAGGCTGTTAAACATTTTCACATAATATTAGTATAGAGTAATTAAGAGCAATGTTGGAGGCATAAAATAAAAAAATGAACAAATAAACACACCATAAGCGTTATTCATAGCAATTATATAACATCAATTACATATTAAATACTGTATAGTATATTACACAAAATTAGAGCAATCTAGGCTTCTTCCAGTACACGGTCAGATGCCAATCGAAATACAATACATTCAAATTAGTTTTAACCAATCGTTAACATCTTTTAAATGTCTTATGGCTAAATTCAACTGTTTTACTATATAATAGAGTTTATTTTCGTGTGTAATACATCACAAAGGGCTGTAAACAAGCGGCGTGAGTAGCGAGGTGTGAAATGAAAGACTAATTTTATTATGAACAAAACAATTACAATAGAGGCACAGTTTGTAAGGGTGAGTGGCCACTAGTGGATAGTTCGAAGCGTAAATTCGTGTGAAATCCTTTATAATTCTTGTATAATTTAACGAAATATAATAAAATTGGGATATATATGCCTATATAAGGAATTATATAGAAAAAAAGTGTCATAGAACTAAACATGAAGTCAAACAATAATATAATTAAATAATATACTCGTATCTAATATATAAAAATCTCGATGTTTGTGGACTCCTTCGAAATGGCTCGATTTTAATGATTATTTTCTGTATATGTGGTAGGTATGAGTTTGATAGGTCGTAAAGTATTTTTCACCAACCTACCCCCACCCCCCATTTTTTAATCGCGATTTTGGTATTTTTGTATGAACAATACATATATAAATAAATACGCTCTGTACTACATAAAGCCAAAGAATTTTTTTTATAGATTGAACGTGGGCGTAGCCGCAGGTTCTGCTAGTATATTATGTAAATAGCATACATAACTCATAATCAGTGGACAAACATCTTTATAATGAACAAAACAATTACAATAGAGCCAGTCTCTGTAACAGTTCGTTTAGACTGTTAATCACACACGACATTAATTTGATTTTGCTTTGTTGAAAGCAATTTAATGAGATTTGGTGAAGTCGTATAAGTGTTAGTAAAAAAGTATTTAATTTTTAACGAGCTTTAAATATACATACATTAAAATATATTTAATAAATTATGGCAGTAACCCAATTGTAACGAGCTCGCTTGGAAAACCGAGTGAAGCGGGTTCAAATCCTGGGTCTCGCGCTTCTGATAGTTCATCTGCGAATCATTTTCAACATACCTACTACATGTTTTACGGTGAAGGAAAAAGTTGAGAGGAAACCAATCACCTGCATGTCTGAGAGAACCTAACTAGTATTCAAAAGACATGTGGAGTCCGCCATCCACACTTGGGCAGTGTGGTGAACTAGGACAAGGTCCTGTTCGTATTCTTCAATTTGGAGAAGGCATATGCTCAGCGGGCAAAGCTTAATTGAAAAACTTAACAAATAAGTCCTTTTGAGATCCCACTGTTGGGCAAGGGCCTCCTCTCAATAGAGGCCATTACGAAGATCAGATCATTTTATGGCATGACGTATTAAAAAGAAATAGAATTTAAGTTGTTTTTGTATCAATATTAAATATTATAATATCTAGAACTAAAAAAAACTCTTATAATCATATTCAAAAAATTTATTTCCTGAGTTATAAGCTATATTTTACTTAAAAATAGAGCCGCGAGAGAAAATTAATACATTAAACTACCTAAAAGACAAAAAGCTACAAATTATAAAAAAATGCAATCTAAAAATAATACGGTAGTTTAAAAGAAACATTGAATTTCATCTAAGAATGAATGTGAATGATTGAATGGCGTCTAAGGGTCCTGTTATTGGGTACGATAAACGAAAGGGGATAAATAAAACATCCGTCTGTTACAGTGACAACGCGGTCAAATGAATAATTCAATAGATAATCACTGTGGAAAGATCAAAGCGGACTTACGAATGCGTAATTCTGTATTGAACGAACGAATGAATGAAATAATTTGTTTGAATAGCTGCTGTTATAATTTAAGGCTGTTTTTTATGTTTATTCTATTAAAAATGGCGACTCTTTTGATGGTTTTTATTGATAATTTTCTTTTTCAGGGATTCAAATTAAGCTTATTATTTTTATTTAGAAATAAATTGTTCAGTCATTTCATGTTACTGTAAAAGAAAAGTAAATAAGAGATTTTACTTGTGTTTATTATTTAATGGCAAAATTATATATAAAGAGCTACTTCTTACCCCTTGGTTCACTCGAGTGCGTCCGTAAGTCCTTTTATATTTTATTTATAATGTTCTATATAGGTAGCACCAACTTTTGTCAAATTTTATTACTACCAATAGCCCAGATAGGCGCTCTCTGTAACATATATATATATATATATATATATATATATATATATATATATATATATATATATATATATACATGTGTGTAATGATATGTGAGACGTCTAAAAGCTTAGTCTCTCCCGTGGCCATGATTGCTGTAAAGCATTCGAAACGTCACGTCAGGAACCTAATAACAAAATAAATCGGTGAAAAAAATCCGAAAAGATAATTTTATTCAAAACATTTATACCTAATATATGAAAATAGTAACTAGCCTGATAATTATTATGTATTTTAATAAAACAAGTATTTATGAATATTATCTTCATAGAAACCTCTTAACTTTAGAAAATTCGAATGAGCCTCAAATAGCAAAATTTACTAGTAGTCATTGAAAATTTCGACTATCCTGCCTCTATTAACAGATTAACTCGATGATATCAAGTCATATTATCCATTTTTCTTATGATTAAATTATAAATGAACTAGCGACTCACCCTCGCTCCGCTCGGGTTCGTCTCTGGGGGGAGGACCACCCTTATCCTTATCACTTAGGGGTATAGAAAATAGATAGTAGCCGAATCTCAGACCATTGAATACGCATATAAAATTTGGTAAAAATCAAAATTTAAACGAACCTAAGGACGAACCCGAGCGAAGCGATGGTAAGTCACTAGTCTAAAAATACAATGTGCAATGTAAATCTGTTCTATTTTTGTATGAATCATCAACCTCACTAGAAAATGTATGTAACTTAACCTATTTACATCGAAATTAACCCGACAAAGTTCTTATGTATGTCAATGATCTATTTTAATCATAATTACCATTGTATTGTATGCCCCATAAATAAAACATAATATGTCAATAATTCCTATCAATAACTCGCTTGCTATGCGCCCTTACTTCGGACAATGGATTTTAATATAGAATTCATTTCATTTTATGATAAATTACTTATTAAATAAAAATTTATACGGACTTCATAATAATCTTAAAATGATTTGTGAGTGTTTTTTTTGCTATTTATTGTTATGTATATACAAATGCTTTGGAAATAAAATATAGTTAGAAAATTTAAAAAAAAAAACAGATTGCAATTATTCCATTTCTAAAACAGATCTCTTTCAGCCATACTAAGAAGTGGTAAGTTTTTAATAAGGCAATACAGTTAAAGAAAAAGATTATATACATATAGATTATTATATGTATGTATGTCTAATTTAAAAAACACGACAATTTATTCATATTTGGGGAGAAATTTTGCGAGTGTAGCGTAGCGTTGTTATTCAATCGTGGTGACATATAATCAAATAAAATCAACTCGTAGGCTACAGTTAGTACTAAAATTTGCCAAAAGGTGATGCTGCCTGTACGTACCTAGGTCGCCTTTGAGGGAAATCAACGGTAAGTCACTAGTATGTATGTATATATGTACATATATTTTGTATTTAATGTAAAAATTCGAGTTACTAGATGTTAGCACACGGATTTTAAAATTGTTTTTAGCCTTTTTAGCTTTCCACTACTGGGCACAGGCCTCCTCTCAATTTAAAGAGGACCACGCCATAGTCCACTGCGATTGCTAAGAGCGTTGACGGACTCACAAATATTTCAATAAATAGTTAGATTCTTCTAGACATTCAGGCTTATTATGTTTTACTTCACCGTTGAGTATGATTACCTCATGTTGAAAATGAAAACTTTAAAGGTACCAAACCAGGTAAGAACCTATGTATATTTCGCTTGATTTTCCAAGCGATCCTATTACCACTAGGCTACCAGAACCTTATTACTTTAAAATTACTTTAGAGCAATTATTCCTTATTCTTACCATATATGATATCTAATATAGATAAAAGTTCATATTATGTGCTTACATGTAAATGTTCCAAAGATTTCTATGTTTTTTATTGTTTTTTTAGCTACTCTATATCCCATTGCATGGAAATCCCGTGGGATATTAGACTATTTCAATTGTCTATATGTAAACAGGTAAAGTGAAAACAGTTGACAAAAACCTTTTTCTCCTCCGTTTGTCAACCGAATTTCTTTTTTATTTGTTTCGTAGCTGTCGAACTCTGGTGTTATCAATAATTTTTTTGGAAAGATTTAGTTTTTTTTTTATATAGATAGGTAAATTTTTCATATACTAGTGACTCGCCCTCGCTCCGCTCGAGTTCGTTCTTAGGTACATTTTAACGTTTAGTATAGATTTCTCAGAAATTAGATATTTTCCCGCAGTAAAAACTAAAAAGTGTCTTATATTTATACTGTATAGATGTATGATATCTTCAAATATTCAATAATTTCGACCACTGGACGAACTATTCTGAAAGACTCAAAACTACCAACGAGAGTCCGAATCCCGTATATGGTATAATATGATCAAACTCACCAGTTTGAACAGACATATATAAGTACATTCAATCATATATATTTTATAATACGTGACAATTATGAGTTCCATACTGTTAACAATGGATTCAAAACACAAAAACGTTCAAACCAAATTAATCCCTTTGCACATACATTTAAGGGTGATTTAACCTTAATATATTAAATACGTGCATGACGACTTCCTCGTGTATACAACAGTTCAAGGCAGCACTGACACTTTTACCTTATTGGATTTTGTATTTAATTGCAATTGTTATGCATTATTAAGTTCCTGTTATGTATTGTAATGCAATCGAATGAAATATGTACCCAATATACTCAATCTTTCTTCTTAAACTAATGCTTCTTGAATCAATAAGGTAATTTAAATATCCAAAATGCTTTAATTTTATTATTCATCGAATAAGGTATTTTTCTTCAACCGCTCTAAGCTTTGTATGGCCTATATAAAAATCTATTTAGATACATAAAAATATGTGTTTGTAGGTATGTTCCCAATAAAGCTCTAACGGGTGTAATGATTTTGATGAAATTTTCAGGCATTCTTCAGATTATCGGCTGGTGATCCCGTAAGGGATGCGATCGGATGATTAAACGTGGTCGAAGCCGCTGATACTGCTAGTACTTGATAGATTAACCCTAGCAGATCAGTCGGCGCGTAGTCCCAATAGAAGCGCAAGCGTGACCATGAACTGTCTCAGCATCCATCTACCTATATTTAGATAACAGTGAATGGTCACTGGTAGTCAACCATGATCACGATAATGGAATCGTGGTTGTGGTTGCCTAATGGTTACAGACTAGCAGCCAATTTTAAAAAAATATATGAATGTTGATGATCTAATAAAAGTAATTGCGTGTTCTCGACTCAAGGGTAATAATTAGACTGGAGGTTACACAAAAATTCCAAGAATGTCATTTTTAGCCTTCAAGTCATTTGTGCGTAAAGAAAGCATCTGTCTGGATGATAGATGATGCAAACGACACATCACCAAATATACAAGTATCCATATTAATATTATAAATGTGAAAGTAACTACATCTGTCTGTCTGTTACGTTTTGACACCTAAACCGCTGAACCATTTTGATGAAGTTTAGTATAGAGATGGATGGAACCTTGGAGAAGGACATAGGATATTATTTGTCGCAAAAATTAAGTTTAAAAACGGCGAAATAGGGTTTGAAAGATTGTATTTTTACCTATTTTTCTATATCTCTACCAACTAACCATTAAAACGTACCTAGGGACGAAACCGAGCAATGCGAGCATCAGTCTTTAGTTACATATGGAGTACAAAATATACATGCCGTAAAAATGATACAGGTATTAAGCCTTTAAAAGCTAATATTATATTTTTCTAAATTTTATTCTTACTGGTAACAATAGCTAATTTAGTTTTTAAACTTTAATTTAAAAACAAAATGCAAAATAATAATCAATTTGGTTGTAGATTCAAAGAATATGTACGTTCTCGTACATTCCGAGTAACTGTTATCAGTGCTCTTACAGTAGAGAAGTGAGTATGTAAAAATACTAGCGACTCACCCTCGTTTCGCTCGAGTTTTTCCCTAGGTTGCTTCCCCATACAAACTTTCATCCCCATTTTCACCCCCTTAAGTGATGATTTCTGGGATAAAAATCCTATCCTATGTCCTTCCTAGTTTTAAGTTTAAAACTCTAGGAAGGACAGGATAGGATTCTAGATAGTTATCTTCTTACCTCATCTAAATCGGTTTATTTTCGTAGCCTATTCGGTACAAACAAATAAACAAACAAACAAAAAATCTTTACTCTTTATAAATTGGTATAGATTATATAGATATTATATTTTAAATGAATAATTAAAATTTTGGCTAAAGACCTTTCGAATACTTTACAGCAATCATTGTCACGGGAGAGTATCTCCCAAAAAGATCGAAAAATATAATTTTAGTTAAAATTGTATATTACAAGCTATAAACAAAAATATCTTTTGTATTGAAACCTTGTAATTTTACAGCCCACTTACGTCAAATGCATCTCACGATTCTTGAAAATGCATTGTCATATTCCGAATATCACATCATTTTAGTTTACGAAACATACGAACGCTTATTCGCAAAACAGTAACTTTGCAAACTATCGTTAAATATATGTAGTCTATACATAATATAATAAAATTGTAACTAAGCCGGATCTGTACATTAAATATTTTTTGGAAAATCTTATTGAAATAGACATTATTATCGATACATAGTCCAAATCTATAGTTTTTAGAATTTTTGTCTGTCTGTCTGTCTGTTACCGCATCACGAAAAAACCACTGGAGGGATTTTGATGAAATTCGGTATGATGGTAGCAGAATTTCTCAGAAAATGTCTCATTTCTGAGAAAAAATACAAAAACTGCAATGTAAGAGTATATTAATACGAAAAACCTAAAACTTTGGTTTTTGGTCATCTGAACGCGGGCGGAGCCGCGGGCAATGCAAGTATATTATATATTTTATAGTATAATATAACTTATAGTACAATATAAAATACTATTTATGGTCTTATGATGAATATTATGTAAATCTCAGAGATGGGAGACCTCATTTGTAACTTTATCTTTATATATATTTGTTTTCCAAGCGAACGATAACCAATGGGCTACCTCTGTTTGAAATTTATGGATGCCTACAAAATATATTTTAGTTATGATTATATTTTCAATATTTTTGAATTATGGCTTATTATTGTTAGGTAGCATTAATTTTTTTCCACAAACAATTAGTTATACAGTAATTTGGAAGAATAAAGAAATGGCACTGAAGTACCTTACATTTTTAAAATATTTTTTTTTTTATTAGAACATTAAAAAATATTAAGAAAAGTGAACTTAAAAATTTATTTTGAACCGTAAAATTATAGAAACTCTTTTGCATTACACATCAAACTGTAAGATACCTATATATGGTAAGCACAAAAACTGTGAATAACTAATTTTATTTAAAATTTCAAATATTCACGTAAATCTATTATTTATTATATATTAGTATTTAAAATGTCACCGTTACCTATATTATATACATATTTATGTACATATATGTTATTGCTGTATTAACGTGTCCAAACAAAATACACACTCGTATTTTTCATCTAATTAGGCACGGCCATATCGCCTTTGTCATTTTGTTCTCGGAAATATGCAGTAACAAAAAGAAATTGTGTCAAAGTCCTGCGACAAGGTAGACGATAAGTGGTGCGGAACGTTTTTTATTTGTTCACGTTTGAAGTGACGTATCGAGTTATACGGTATATATCTAATATGTATGTATGTATGTATTTATTCAACCTTTTTTTAACGTCCCACTGTTGGGTACGGGTCTCCCTTCTATACAAATCAGACAAATGATAATCATGTTGGTTATAATACGCACATGAAAATATCAGAGGTCCGAGACTTGGGATTTGAACCCGTTTCATTAGGTTTCCCAAGCGAGCGTGCTACCATTGGGCTAAGACTGCCTACCTAATCTAATATTATGTAAACATCGAAAATTGTTGTACTTTTGCTGAGTAATTATTATAAAAGGAAAAATGGATTTAAAACTTTTTCTTTAAAGATAATGTGACATAGATTATACAATATCATCTATACTAATATTATAGAGAGGAAAGATTTTTTGTTTGTACCGTGGAAGCTCCAAAATTACTGAACCGTTTTATAGGAAATTTGGTAAGAAAGTAGTTTGAGACTATGAAAAGGACATAGAATAGTTTTTTTTCCGAAAATCATCCTTTAAGGGGGTAAAAATGGGGATGAAATTATGTATAGGCAAGCTACTATAAAGGCATGCAAAAATAAAGTATTTATAATATACCATAATCAAAATATGGACTACAAAGGTCGTTAAAATCAATAGAAACCTTAAAATACAGAACAAATCTGTACTCTGAGTAGAAAACAACTCGATATGTCATTTTTCAAATAGTTAAGTGTACTTAATACGAGTATGAGTTCGTCTTTCCCGTATTTCATATTTTGTTTTCTAATAGGAATATCGATTGTAGAAAGGGTAAAATAGAAAATATGATTCAATTAGCAGCCCCAAGATCAATGATATCCAAAAAATATTGTATCTCATAATACTTTCTTAGATTTACGCGAATATTTGACATTTTAAATAAAACCATCATTTCGGATTATTTTGCGGATTTATTTTGATTTTTGGTTCCCGACGTTTCGAATGCTTTACAGCAATCATGGTCACAGGAGAGACTGAGGTGTTAGATGTCTCGAAGGTATAGTTGTTACAGACAGTCTACCCACAAATACAAAATGAAAATTGCACCAATTACCATACAATAGTTTTTAACTTTAAACAATCAATATATAATATAATAAAATTATGAAAATATTTATAGAATTGAGTCAACCCTGGGAATCAAACCCAGGACACCAAATACAAAAAAATATGCTTCTAATACATATATTTCATTGCGCTATGGCAGATCTATTTCTATGTTACTTAATGAAAGTAGAAGATACTCGTAACATGTGTAATGATAATAATACTTACTAATTAATTTATTTTAAATAAACTATTCATATAAAAATATAATATTATGTCAATTGATATCGTCTGTTTTGGACAAAATCATAAGAATATTATGAGAAATGATTAATACAAATAAAACTAAACACATAAACAAACTAAAATATGAAATTTTTAAAATGAAAATTTTAAATATTTGCTTCATAACACGTTCATTAAATGTCAAAGACGGCAAACCATTAATGTTACGAACACCGTTCAACCCGCGTCCCTCAATTAGGATACATCGTTACTAACAAAAAAATAACGCAAAAGTGTGAAAAATGAGGCCAACTGGCAAAAAAATATAATTATTGTACAAAAAAAATCCGATGGACGTTAAAAATAACGATACTCTTGGAATATTTTTGTTATATGGCTCGACCTACTCGCCCTTGCTTCACTCGGGTTCGTCCCTAGATACGTTTTAACGGTTACTTATAATATATCTATATGGATAAATAAAATTGAAGTGTCTGTTTGTTATGTCAAAATAACAGCTTTTTACTAAATGCATATGGATGTATACACGATACATATACCAAAACAACATTTTTTACAATTTTTGTCTGTCTGTCTGTTTGTTCCGACTAATCTCTGAAATGGCTGGACCAATTTTGATGAGACTTTCACTGGCAGATAGCTGATGTAATAAGGAGTAACTTAGGCTACTTTTATTTTAGAAAAAAAAAATAGGGTTGCACGAAAAAAAATTAAAACCATTGAAAAAAATCATAATATCCGATTCAAATATTAAAGTTGTATACATACCCTAGGGACGAACCCGAGCGAAGCAAGGGTGAGTCGCTAGTATTATTATATTGCTTCTCCGCTCCCTTGGGTAGTAACATGATGATATATAGCCTAGCCTTCCTGAGGATTAGTGGTTCCTGAGATTAGTGCGTTCAAACAAACAAACTCTGCGTCTTTATAATATTAAGTGTAGATATTGTATTTTAAATAATAATTTTTGTATGAAATGTATAAACAAAAGTATTTATGAAGAAATTAAATGTTGACTTTTCAAACTCTACATTTTTTTAGTCTTCGAGAAGTTATTCTTAGCTTATAAAATAAACAAAATTTGATAGTTTTATTACAATCAGTATTAATATTATAAATGCGAAAGTAACTCTGTCTGTATGTTTGTTACGTTTTTATGCTTAAACCGCTTAAACAATTTTGATGAATTTCGGTATAGAGATGGATAGGACCTTGGCGTGTGGATTTTTTTTCTCTTTTTTGTTTTGTTGGTTTAAGTAATTATATAGTGTCTTTAATATATTTTTTTAATAATTTATAGTACTGTTAATTTTTGATTTTTGAATGCACTTGTAACTGTTCATGCATCCATGATGTTCTCTTAGCCGATTCCGGTCACGGCGGCCAATCTCATTAAGACTAGCCAACTGCGCAGTAGATATTATAGCGCACAAGGGTACGCGCAGACACAGGTGCCCTCTCTATTCCTGTCACTCTCATACTCCGGTGGGACGACTGCTCGACACGACCAGTGAGAGTTAAGGCGCAGGACCGACGGCTTTACGTGCTCTCCGAGGCACGGGGGTGAAACACCGCCAACTTCCCAACTCCGGGCTGTTACTGAGACTTACTATACAGAAAGACTCAATAACTAAACTTGGCCCGACCCGGGACTCGAACCCAGGACCTCCGAGTGTGCAGCCTTACAATGCATCCATACTAATATAACAATTGTGAAAGTGTGTTTGTTTGTCCTTCTTTCACGTCGAAACAGAATGACGGATTGGCCTGATTTGTTGTGTGGATATAGTTAGAAAGCTGGAGAGTGATATAGGCTACTTTTTACCGTGAGAGATTATCTCTTTCCTACGGGAAAACACGTTATAAAACAACCCAAAAAAAATATTTATGATCAGATTTACTGATAATAATGCTCTTCAATACAATAAAATAAATACGTGTTTGAGCATTTTTCAAAATTCATTCTATACGGGGTAAAATAAGGGGTGTAAGTTTGTTAGAACCTACTTTTTTAGAGTTTTTTTTGTAGTTTTAGCGCGAGCGAAGCCGCGGGTACTGCTAGTTACCTATAAGTATGATAACACTTGGATTTAGACCTCCTTTGTATAATGATGTACTTTTGGTTAATTATTGTATATCATTATATACTCGTAAGTTCACTATTGGATTCAAGCTAATTCAATACCTTACTTCAATCTCCATATTATTATTTCCTGATTATTATTAAGTATAACGCTATATTTCTATGTAATAGCAAAGGAGAACCCTTTGCCAAAACAAACATTCACAACCCAAGAATCAAACCCACTCGTAGTAATGCGATAGACGATCCAAACAAACATTTTGTAATTCACATTCCCCGTATCTGAATGTACCCGACGTTTCAAAAGCTTGCCAAAAAATTCTCTTTTATAGAAATAAGTCAAAAGCTCTCAAACAATGCAGTCAGATCAACGTCACTTGCAATTCATACATATGTGACGTATCCGCCCTAATTTCCGGTACGACGACCTGGAGAGCACTTATTACTTTCCGCGTTGAAATATCGACTGTGTTTTTTTGAATTTTCATATATTTGCACAAACAAAAAATAGGTTTCATTTGTGACATAATCATGGTGTGCGATGGTTTTTGGCAGAATTTTACTGTTATTTTTGTCATTCAAAAGGTTTATTTTACTCTATTTGGGTGTCATATTTTTGTAAGTATAATTATAGTTTAAAAAAATGTAATGTATGTAACCATCTCGTCTATACAAATAAATGAAATTGAAGTGTCTGTTTGTAATGTCAAAATAACAGCTTTTAATAAATCCATATTTAAGTATAGTATATACAGTAGGTACTTGATAAGAAAAAACCATTTTAATTTTTTTTGTGTCTATCTATATGTCTATCTATTCCGGCTAATCTCCGAAATGGCTGAACCGATTTTGACAGGATTTTCACTGGGAGATAACTGATATTATGAGGAGTAAGTTACGATTCTTTATTTTAGAATGAAAAAAAAAGATTAAAAGCTATGAAATTGTGAACAAATACGTGCCTAAGCGAGGGTAAGTAGCTAGTCTAAAATAATCAAACAAGCCCAAATTCGTTGATTACTGCCACTAATAACTAATGAAGGGTTTTATTCACCTCCTGACTCCATATCAGAACAGCTCGACGGGTTCAAATTATAAATTTGCTATTAGTTTTCAACTATATACACATATAATAAAATTGTAACAAAGCCTGTATCTGTACATTATTATCGGAAATATACATTATTATCTGTACAGAGGCCGAATATGAAATTTCACCAAAATCTGTACAGTGGTTTTCTTGTGATGCGTTCCCAGACAGACGTACAGACAGGCAAACAGACAGACAAAAATTCTAAAAACTATTGATTTGTCCTCTGTATCGCTAATAATGTAAATTTCATAAGATTTTACTCTCTGAGTTAGAATTTTATTTTATATATAGATTAATATTATAATTATAAAAATCATCTAGGGACGTACCCTAGCAAAGATAGGATAACTAGCTAGTATATAAATAAAAAATCCAATTAATACGAACGAAACTGCAGCACTTATACTGTATGTAACAAATGTTATAACAATCTTGGACAGGATTAACGTTCAAGGAGGAACATCACCACCCAGTGTTTCACTTGAAATGTTATTTCTGTATCGCTCGCTATATTTACTTCTATCTCCCTTTATGTCTTATTGTTTTCACTCTAATGGTAGGAAATTTCACCCTTCCAAAGTTATAAAATATTATAAAAAAATAACACTCACACAATAAATGACGACACGTTTGGCTCAGTTTGTGACCCTACTTGCTGTGCCAGCAGTCGCGGATTCGAGTCCCGCTGGGGGCATCATCATCATCATCATTTATGTAATGAACACGAATGTTTGTACTCCAGTCGTGGGTGTTTATATTTATAATAAATATGTATTTAAAAGTTATGTGTAATATATTTTGTGTAGTGTATCAACTATCTGGTATCCATAGCACAAGCATCGTAGCTTACCATGGAACTAGATGGTGCTGCGTGTTAATGTCCCAATATATTTATTTACATTTATTTTATAACACCCCCAACCCTATTTTAATCGACACTTATAAATACAATCCGCAAACAAATAGTTGACGTAAATCATGAAAATTAATTCTATCGGAAAAACCGAAAGGTAAACAGTACGACATAATAGCCGTTTAACAACAATTTCCCAAAGCAATAAACAGCTCATATATTGAATAAGTTAATGCAAAAATTGATTTATTAGTGCGACGGTCAAAATAAAATCACACAGTGGCTACAGGAGTCGGCATGATGCCAGAAATTCCTACAAAAAATCCGCCATTTGTAATTTTAATGGCCAAAAATAATAAGCCAAGTCGATATATCATGGGGATGGAGTATGGACCTGCTCTTGATTTTTAATTCTCTTTAAACCGCCTCGATTGCCAAATTTTCGAAGATATATCACAATGTGAACCCTATGAGTTACCGAGTGTGGGATTTAACTGAGATAGATAAAAATAGTTTATTACGTCTTTAGCACGATAATTTGAACGAGATTTAGTGACGTGTTTTTGTAAATGGTATTTCTAGTAGATAGCTACAGTATATCTGAAATACTGAGACTTGTTTGGATATTTTTGAAAAAATGAACAGATACCTATTTTATTGCAATACTTTTTGTGATACGTTTTTATGATTATTATAATAATTTGTTCCCGTTCTGAGTTAAGTTCTAAAAAATAAATTTCATCCCTGAGTTTGAAAATTGACATATATGAGACATTTTAGTCACAATAGCTTTTCAGGTAAAATGTACTTATACTAATTATTTATCCAAACATAATCAGTATATAAATCGTATAAATATAAAAGTTTGTGACTATGTATGGATGTTTGTTACTCTTTCACGCCAGAACGGCTAAACGGATCTGGATGAAATTCGGCACAGAGATAGATTATAGTGGAATAATACATAGGCTACTTTTTATCTTGGAAACATATACAGTTCTCGAGGGATAGATTTGTTTTTGTTTTTCCAGAGGTGAACCCGAGCAAAGCGAGGTTGAGCTGCTAGTACTTAATATTATTTAATGTCGATATGTACATATATATGTGTGTGTGTGTCTATATATATATATATATATATATATATATATATATATATATATATATATATATATATATATATATATATATATATATATATATTATATATATCAATACTATAATAAAACAGTAGAGGTCGAATGTCTGTACATAGTAAAAAAATGCTAAAAACCAAGTCAGGGGGATGTAAGAAGACAAATAGAACAAATCCAGATTTTTTTCTAATTTTTTGTTTCTCTGTTTGTCTGTTTGTTTGTTTGTACGGGCTAATCTCCAAATCTATTAGACCGATTTCAATGAAATTTTGCATGGCGGTACCTTATATCCACGGGCAACATCTTAGGTACTTTTCATCCCAGAAAATTAAAGAGTTCCCGTGGGATAGTTAAAAAACTATAGTATCTTATACAGCTTAGTACTAATTTAGTAAAATTTAACATTCTGATACCTTATATTGCCGGTCAAACAACAGGTTGCTTTTCATCCCGGAAAAATGAACGGTTCCCGTGGGAACTAATAGATCTCTATTAGTATTTTTCTAAAGGCGAACCCGAGCGAAGCGAGGGTGAGCCGCTAGTATATATGTATATATAAGTAATTTTCTATTATATTATAACTTATAAACTATTTGCAAATAGCCCCGTCGATATATTGTTCCATTTCCGCTTAAAAAACAAAACCAACAAAAATATAATCCTGCAAATTATAAAGTAATAGTTGACTTCCTTTAAACTATAATGCACAAAATCACACCATTTTGATTTTAACGTGATGGGACATATTTATTCATATCACAATGTAGCGGAAACATCGCTACGATTTTGTAGGAAAAGGAAAAAAGAAAGTTTTACGGAAATAAGTCAATCATGTAACCCTTTATATTACATTCAATGCAGGGTTAAAGGGTTTCTGAAAGGACAAGAATGCGTTTTCACCTACTTTATTGGACAGTTGACCAGCGAATTTGTATATAATTTGAAAAGTTTGACCGTCACATGTCTTGAATATGTTTCATTGTGAGTTTGTGACGTTGTAGGGCGTAATCTCTGGATCTACTGAACCGATTTAGATGAAATTTGGTAGGAAGATAGTTTGAGACCCTGGAAAGGATATAGGATACTTTTTATCCCGGTAATTATCCCTTAAAGGAGTGAAAATGGGGATAAAAATTTGTATGGGGAAGCAAGCAGAACCCGAGCGAAGCAAGGGTGAGTCGCTAGGATGATTATAAGATTGTAGATGTAAATGAAATAATTTAGTTTATTTATAATTCCATGTTAATATAATATAAATGAAATCGTTGTTATTTTTTTATTCAGCAGTGGTTTCCTAGTGGTAACGTGCTCGTTTCGATAACCATGTGAAGCAGGTTCAAATTCCGGATCTCACTTTTGTAATATTTTTATGTGCGAATCTTTTTGAAAATTTATCACCTGCTTTACAATGAAGGAAAACATCGCTAGGAGCCGAATTTCATCCCGCATATGATTAACGTGATGGATTATGGCCTGATTTCTCTCTCTCATTGGGAGGCCGTGGCCATCAGTGGGACGTTAAAAGTGCAGAATTATTATTATTGTATATAAATCTCTGGAACTACCAGTCAGATATGATAATCTATAAATAAGAAAGATTATAGGCTATCTAACATCACTGTACACAAATAGCGGAGAAACTGTAAATAATTATGCGAGTGGAACCGCGGACGAAAATTAGGTCAAGATATGCAAAAATAATATATTTAAATAATATTCCATGGAGTACTACTAAATAATAATACTTTTTTAGTAATATTGAAAACTAAGTAAAAATTCACACTGTCTCGTCATCACAAAAGAGCAGAGAACTACGTTAGAGTGGAAATTAAAGTAATGAAAATGCATGCAATAATAATAGAATAGTTTCCAAGGAAGAAACATATTTTGAATAAATGATTTTATTAATTTGTTTGAAAAAAAGTAAAAGATCTCATGTTGGGACATAAACACACAGCACCATCTAGTTCCATGGTAAGCTACAAAGCTTGTGTTATTGATACCAGATAATTGATACACTACACATACATAACTTTAAATACACACACATAAATATAAACACCCATGACTGGAGTACAAATATTCGTGCTCATCACACAAATGAATGCCCCCAGCGGGACTCGAACACGCGACCGCTGGCACAGCGAGTAGGCTCACTAGAAACTGACTCACACGTGTCGTCAATTATAGATTAAAGATAAAACTAGTTATTTTACCTATTTAGCCTATTATACTCTAATTAATTAAACCAAAGATTCCTATCTAAATCACAGTATATAAAAGCTTTCCAACAACATAACAATAGGGCCAAAAACAATTTGCCAAGGTAAAGTTAATAACAGCGGTCATCGCAAACTTAATAAGCGACGCGGCTGGCATACTCTATCCATACTAATAATAATCCGACTAGCAGTATAAATGTGAAAATTTGTATGTGTTTATCTGGGTTGTTACTTCTTTAAGCTGAAACGGCTTCATCGATTTTGAAGAAATTTACTACAAAAATAGACTACGGCCTTTTTTCAATGTTGGGAAATGCATTTACAAATACCACCTGTATACATACATATACACATAATGCTGAACCGGCAGGACTGCCGAAGTAGACCAAAAGAACCATGACGATGCTCAAACGGTCTACTCTGCTATCAGAGAAGGACCTGTAGCAACACGCATGGCCATGACCACCGAGGTGAACTGCCTCCCAGTACGATTCTTGGCTTCGCGCCCGGCTAAATTGTCCAGCGCTAATTACGCAAATGATGCTTTTAGTAGGGGGGGGGGGGGGGGGGGGGGAGGAGGGGGGGGGGTTCACCGACACATGGGGGAGATAGATTGTGACCTGAACACAGGCAGGGAAGCACCTAAGTAAAGCCAGAATAATTTGTTAGAATTATAATTGTGAAAGAAACTAACGGTTTGTTGCCTTTTTACAATTGAATTCCTAATATATATATATATATATATATATATATATATATATATGTGTGTGTGTGTGTGTGTTCGGAGTCGCGGACAAACACTAGTATACAACAATTCCGAATATTCTCATAAAGTAAAGGGAATAAAATGTGTTCATTTGTTAAGGAGAAGTGTGGGTCATTTATAATTTAATAATTCACAAACAAAGAAACATTTGTAAGTTAATGTGCTTTCAAAATTATTATGCTGTTTGTCTCAAAACTTGAGATGTAAGAGCATTTGTCCTGGTTATTTTATGTGACACATGCGACGTTGAAGTGTTATTCTATATTTTGGTTTTGCATTATTGTTTGCTCGTATATAGACATGGTTCTTAATTTTTAAAGTCCTCATTTTTTTCCAAAAGATACTACCTTTGGAATAGACACACACACACACACACACACACATAGGCTTGAAATAGGAAAAGAAGTCTATAATCATTTCAATCGCATAAGTTTCATGTATCATATAAGTAATACTAGCATTGCCCGCGGCTCCGCCCGCGTTCAGATGACCAAAAACCTAATTCTTAGGTTTTACATATTAGTATATATGTATATGTAAATAGTATATATATATATATATATATATATATATATATATATATATATATATATATATATATGTATATGTAAATATATATCTTATTTCAATAAGATTTTCCAAAAAATATTTAATGTACAGATTCGGCTTAGTTACAACTTTATTATATGTATAGATAACTGCGAACGTGTGTGACGAATTTTTAGATAGTCTATTAGTGACCTCAAGTAACACATAGGCTACTGTTAGTAATAGAATTTGCTAAAAGATGGCGCTCTAAGTATTTTTTTAAATAATATTAACTAAGCAGTAATTCATAATATTACAAAAAGCAACTAGGGATGCACCCGAGCGAAGCGATGGTACGTACATCCCTAGTTATCAATATTACAATATCAAACAATTTCTTAAACTTAAGGAGTAGTAAACAAATTAAAATGCATATTTACAATATTAGTAAGGATTCATTTAAACAAATCGTTTAGCTTTAAAAAGTGGTTCAATAGAAATAACGTTTTGTAACAAAATGTATGAAGTAATTTTAGTAGTGAAATATCGCGGTCGCGTGACGACTCTCTTCTAAATAATAGATTAGCAAGCGCATACACTGCTTCTGGACATAGACTAACCAATATGCAGTACAATTACTTTAGCATTCATCTTTTATTAATGTTAGTATGAAATATATATACTATGTATTACTATACATTACATCGTCATCATTTACATAGGTATGATGAGCTTTATATCCTTTACTTGAGAAATGGTTGATTCTACATACAAACTTTCATTCCCCTTTTCAATCCCTTAAGGGACGATTTCTGGGTTAAGAACTAACCTATGTCCTTTCTAGGGTCTCAAACTATTTTCATACCAAATTTAATCTAAATCGGTTCAGCGGATTTTTAGTTTATCCGTTACAAACAAACAGACAGTCTAATAAAATTACTAAAATGTTATTTGCAATAATTAATTATAACTTAATATTAATATGAATTATACAGTTACCAATTAATATTATTTTCGGCACAGAAATAATTAATAGACTAAAAACACATTGGGTTTTGTTATTTTAGGATATTGTAAATTATTATAGGTACTTTAAGTCATAGCACATTTCTTTATTTTTTACAAAAAAAAAGAGTTCGACTCTTTAAAAATCTGAATAAATTGACAAATTTTATTACACCTATTTCTAAACGACAAGCAAAATTACGTATTAAAAGTAGTAATCAAATTATTATATGTGCACTGTATAATCACATGCAAAAGTATGTATATTTGTTATTCCTACGAATAAATAATACTTATTATTCTTATTATTTATTCGTAACTTACGTCCATATTATGTTTATTTATATTTGTAAATATAAATAAAAAATATTTGTCAAAAGATGGCGCTGTCTGTATGTAATATTATAAATACAAAAGCCATTTACAGACGAAGGTAAGTAAGAAGAAGCAAGGATAAGTCACTGTATTACCTTAAGTTAATATCATGCCAAAGATCCATTTTTTATATATTTTTTTTAGAAAATTATACGATGCATTTTTTTACGATGCATTTATGATCCCCGAAAAAAATTATTATAATCTATACTAATATTATAAAGAGGTATAGTTCGTGAGTTTGTGAAGTTGTAGAGGGTAATCAATCTCTGGATCTACTGAACCGACTTAGATGAAGTTTGGTAACATGATAGTTTGAGACCCTGGGAAGGACATAGGATACTTTTTATCCTGGAAATCGTTCCTTAAGGGGGTGAAAATGGGGATGAAAGTTTGTATTGGGAAGCAAGCTAGGGACGAACCCGAGCGAAGCGAGGGTGAGTCGCTAGTTATAAATAATTTAAGTGTATTGATTGATAGATAACATTATTCAAGTTTGTGTTGTATATAATTCAAAACATAAAAAGCAATGTCTACAAACTAATCTATGTACATAACTGAATGCCACCCTTTTTCTATGCAAGCACATAAAAGCTTACATTACAAACAGAAAAAAAGTTCATTTGAACCTTAGAGTGCATGCTCGAATATTATAATTCTCCTTATGATGTACGCGAAGTATAGGGGTTTGTTTACGTCAACTTTCAAAAGAATAACAAGTAGTTCAAACAGGATGTTTTTCAATACGGTTTTTTGTTGCTTAGCCGTAGATTGTGATATTGTCTGTAGTAAAAGCTATTTAAATGAATTAAAAAACTAATATTTTTGCGAAAAGTTTAAGTTATTCTTGCATATAAATCAAATAGTGGCTTTAAAAAATATCGTTTGAGTAAAATATGATTTCTAAAAATTTTAGGTCACAAATTATATACATAGGTTTCTGACCAAAAATCCATACTTCCATTCTGATATATTATAATAAATGCAAAAGTAATCCTGTCCGTCCGTTTGTTACGTTTGATGCGTAAACCTCTGAAGTAAATAATGAATTTTGATTTATAGATAGAATGAATTTTGGACAAGGACAAGCCTTTTTTAACAAAAATAAAATATTAAGGCGGTCCAATAAGGGATGTTGTAAGGTAATGTGTATGGTGATGATCATTTCTCATCTTCAAGCATTGGAGGGTTTGAGAGTTACATCGGTATGCTTCTGTTTACCACTAGTCCGTATTAATATTATAAATGTGAAAGTTTGTGAGTATGTATAAATGTTTGTTACTTTTTCACACCAGAACAGCTGAACCGATCTGGATGAAATTTGGCACAGAGATAGATCATAGTCTGGAATAACACATAAGCTACTTTTTATCCCGCAAAAATGTTCGGTTCCCGTAGGATAGGTTTGTTCTTGTTTTCCCAAAGGTAAACCCGAGTGAAGCGAGGGTGAGCCGCTAGTACTACAATATAGTGAATAATATAGAAAAATTAATAGAAGTGGATGAAGTGTGAGTACTAATTACTTAAGTGTTGCAACTGCATACGATGCATTCATATCAACTGCTTAATTCCCTGTTGAATAATATTCTGTACGGTAGGTGTGCTATCATTGTATTATAATACTTTATATTTACTTGTTTTGTTCGGGTTAATGTTCTGGAAATTATAACATATTAAATATATTTAAAAATGTAGAGTTTTCGTTATGTATAGGCTTTTTTAACGGCCCACTGCTGAACACGGACCTTCCTTCAATACGAGGGGGATCAGGCCACAGCCCACCACGCTGTTCAAATGTGGGTTAGCGGACTTCACATATCTTTCGAAAACTTGCTAGGTTCTTTCAGACATGCAGGTTACATATAAGATTTTGAAAAAAAAAAACGAAATTAAGTCGCGAAAAAAAGATAAAAATATGATGATATTTAAATTATCAAATATTAAGCAGCATAAAGCATTAGTAAATACAATTAAGTACTCTGACTATACTTCATACAGTAGATCTAATATGTATTAATAAGCAAATAATTAACGAAAATAAAACCCAAAAGAATCCGCAAGTCATGTTTAGTAATATAATAATATAAAAAATAGCAATAAACTTATACTGTGAAATCTTAAACATCCTATATAATGTCTAACATAACTTTTTATTACACTTTCCATTGAAATGAAAAAACAATTTCTATATAAAATTGGCACTTTCACTAAATTAAAAATATAACCAAACAAAAAATGTATTTAAAAACAAATAGGCATAAAGAACGTCATCCTTTGCCGTATTAAAATGGCGGATGGGGGAAATGTCATTTTGTGAAGAGGTCAAATGAGGTGATAACTGCAACGGCACGGAGACGAGACGGGGACGGGACGGGGATAAAAAACAATGGAGTTTTATGTGTCTAATTAAATTTTACAGCTAGGAAATTAAGTCAGTATCAAGGCTTCGCAGTTTTATTTTTGTTTACGTCAATTGAGATTTTATGGCCTAGTTTATTAAAAAGCTTCTCATTATATTGTTTTATTTAAAAGGAGTTTAATTTTTTATTATTATTATTATTATTATTCTCTTTTTACTCCTTTCGTGATGTTATTTAAGTTAAATCGATTGTTATTTTATGATGCTCGCCAACTTTGACTGGCAGTGACATTTTATTTCTATATGCGATTTCAAATTAACATTAATTTGAAATTATATTTACTGGTTGGATCGTGACTTCAATTATTATTTTTCTTAATTAACATAATAAATAAACAAGAAATTCTTCTACAAGTGTTATTGACTGTTGGTTTCCATTTTTCAAGTAATTCTATGGAGCTTAGCTTGAGTATTTTGTATAAACGAATATTCGCTAACTGGTAGATATTTGACTTTATATTCATTATTGAAAATTTAAAGAAAACATATATGAACAGAATATGGAAGTAATTTTTTTATAAAAAGGATAACCTTTTTATAAAAAAATTACTTCCAATTTTTTATTGTTGATATCATAAAGCTCATCAATAGGTACTAAACAAGAAAAAAACGGTTTACAAACAGAGGAGAAAAAGTACTGATCTGTTTTGTCTTTGCCTATTTATATATAGATTGGCACATGAAGAAAAAACTCATAAATTGATTTAAGCACTGTAATTACTTTTAATTTTTCGTTTTCAGATGAAAAGATCGTAGATGAGAAATAGAAAAAATTAAATTAACCTTTTTAAATATCTCTTCTTCGAATATCGTTCGAATGGATTAAACCCTTACAGATCGAAGGAGACTATAAACATACCTAAATAAGATAAAATTTAAAATTGCAATTTTAACATAAATTTATATGCAGTTTGTTCTACATGAAAATTAAATGTTTATTATTCTCAAAATCATATATATTATTTTAGAAATAATTTCACTAGATTCTTGCCATTTGGCATGCATATGCGGAAATTATGCTTGCAACCAAACCTACTGTAGATATGTTTATCTTCCAGTTCTTTTAGGATTACATTAAATTATGAAGATTTAAGCTTATTTATAACAACACAACTTAATCATATACTATAATTAAAAAAAAAAACAAGTTTTAAGCTTTTAGTAACGCATGCTCGTCGAATGCTTGACTCATTTTTGTATTACTTAAATTTTCATAATAAATACTCTGTAACTTAATTTTGATTGTATACTGGCGACAAACCCTTGCTTCGCTTGGGTTCGTCCTTATTCGTTAGTATAGGTATAATAGTTCTATGTCGTTCGTTAGTATGAATAGATAGACTAGACTATATAAATATATTATATATATATATATATATATATATATATATATATATATATATATATATATATATATATATATATATATATATACACACTAGCGGCTCACCCTCGCTTTGCTCGGGTTCGTCGCTAGGTACGCTTTCAATAGAGATAAATAGTTACTAGCCAGCGCTAGCCATATAATTTTTTTTCGTTAATTTTTCTGATGTTTTAATACTTATTATTCTATTCCGGACTAAGAGAAATCCAAAAATTCAAATATCATAAAAATTGATCCAGCCGTTCTTGAGTTTATGTCACGTCACACGGGAACGCAATCGAACGGGATAAAAAGTATCCCATGTCCGTCTCCTGGGTCTAAGCTACTTCCCCACCAATTTTCAGCCAAATCGGTTCAGCCGTTGTTGAGTTATAAATAGTGTAACTAACACGACTTTCTTTTATTTATATAATATATATATATATATATATATATATATATATATATATATATATATATATATATATATATATATATATATATATATATATATAAAATATAGTATAATATTTTTTCCATCTTAAACTTGACGCATGTTGTAGATGGTATGTCCACCACTTTAGAAAGTAATGTGAAGTAGTGATTCCATACGTAAAAGCGGTACCAGCCTATAATATTTTAAGATAATATGAATATCTAATAGGTATTTAGAAATATATTAGATTTGCTTTGCATCGGCTGGCACCGACTTCGAAAATATCTTATTAGGTATCTGTTCTAAATGAAAACCCCCGTTTAGTTATTTTTTACATTTTAGTGCCTGGAAGTCGTTTTTTTTTTAGTTTTTATTTTTGCATTTTTATTGTAGACGTAATAAGCAGGTAATTTGTAAGAAGAAAGTTTTTAATAACGTATACGATTAAACAATTTTTTTTTTAATATTTATTGTTGATATTTTAAAAAACCGCTCGACCGATTTCGATAAAATTTATGTGGGATCACCTGGAAAGTATACCGTTTGAAATAAAAAAAAATTCCAAATCGGTTCAGGCGTTTTCGAGTAAACGTTGAACATATATTATAAAAAAACAAATATTCCGACGAATTGAGAACCTCCTCTTTTTTGGAAATCGGTTAAAAATAAACAGTTCTGAACTTTTCGATTCTCCAACTGTTCTTTTGGGTTTTCTGTATTTATTTTATACTAAACAACCCCTAAGCCAATTTTGAGTTTTAGCGAGACTAACGAACAGCTATTGATATATATATATATATATATATATATATATATATATATATATATATATATATATATATATATATATATATATATATATATATATATATATATAAATGGAATTATAAGTAGTATGTAGATATAATACATATTTTACATACGTTATGACATCTCTTTATAAGGTGGTCAAGGAGTTCAGAAGGAATAAAACTAAGCTTTGTATTGTGTATATTTCTTAAATATATTATGTACAATTAGCATTGCCCGTGGCTCAGACGCGCAGATGACCAAAAACCAAATTCTTAGGTTTTACACGTTAGTATACTCTTACACTACAGTTTTTGTATTTTTTCTCAGAAATGAGACATTTTCTCGCGGAAAAAAGTATTCTATATGTTGACCCGGATAACCAGCTATCACCATACCAAATTTCATCAACATCCCACGAGTGGATTTTCTGTGATGCGGTAATAGACAGACAGACAGATAAAAATTCTAAAAACTATATATTCGGCCTCTGTATCGATAATAAGATTTTCCAAAATTAATGTACAGATTCGGCTTAGTTACAATTTTATTATATGTATAGATAAAAAGTTCTACTAATATTTGTTCAATCATTCTTGAAAGTAACATATAAAACATAAAGACAAACAGGAACACGATTTTATTATACGCAAAGATGTTAAATGCGAAATCAGTCGTATTATAGCTGCTAAAATAACAAACGCTAATTTGTACTGGCAACCTTGAAGAAAGTATTTGTAAATACGCAGTGAGTGTACAGTCAAGGGCAGACCTTGCACTTTGAAGATAATACACGATAATTGTACTCGACGCATTCAACGCTAATATTCCAATTTTTTTTATTATTCTACAAGTAACACTGCCTGGTTTTGCTCAACTATAAAGTGACACATATAAATATGTTATTAATTTTGACATAACTATGTAATTAGTAAGGATTTTTACGACATAACTCGCGCCATTTGTCGTGCGTTGATGGTAATTTTTTTAGGATTATGGCGGTGCAAGATAGCTCGCTACAATTTCAAACTAAATTCAAAATGAATTTTATTTTTAGTTGAAGGAATACGTGAGTACGATAAACAGACAAAAATACTAAACAGATAAATAATAAACAAGATATATAAAAAACATAAAAATAATACATTTTTCTAATTTATTTATTAGGACTAGCGTTGTTCTTTTAACCTGCGTTTTTCTTTGAGAAACGTTAAATGAGCAGCTCAAATAATCTATATTTTGTTTTTATTAACAAATTGCTAACTTCTGCTTGGGGGTTTTCCTTGCGTGTATACTTTTATGACTGGTAAACTTTTCCTTGACCAGTAAACATGACCTCCGCTTCGTATAGCAACACGCAGATCAACTAGATGATGATTTTTAGCGACAATTAGCTCCGTTTCAGACTATAATAAGATCTATATATATATATTTACATCCCGCAAACAAACTTCCGTCCGCTGAAGGCGAAAGTGCATTTAAACTGGCGTCCACCGGCTTTTGACGTCCGTATACCGGACGCCACTTTTTTGGCTAGTGTCACTTAAGTCCTATTGGTCCTGGCTAGCTGTAGAACAAAAATCGATAGAAGCCAAAAAGTATGTCAAATGGCTGCAATTATATATTGAATAGTTCCCGAAAAAATCTCGGCACGGCGTGAGGCGCTGTTCAGCGCGTATATCTACAGCCGTATACCTCGGTGATTTTCTGACGACGAATCCGCGTATTTGGCGTCCGCAATTGCGACGTTGCCGACTTACAACAAATTTAGTCGTGGGTTATAAGAGGTCAAACTTGATATCTGTAATCTGTTATTCCTGTTATTGTTAAGCTATATTAACAGGTGTCAATATCTGTTATTAAATAACAGCCTGTTATTTTTCAAAGTAAGATCTGTCAGTAAATTAATCACGTTAAAGATTAGAGGATATGACACATATTTTCTAATCTCTTCTTTCGTATCATATGAGCACGCTAATGTGATGCATAAACATTACCGTGAGATGAGTGTAGGTACATTATAATATTAATTACACTAGTTTACAAAACAAAAGTTATGTCCTTCCAGTGAATTTTATATTATTTTATTCAGTTACAATAACTAAACTTTTATAACTGTATCACGTCAAAAACTAAAGTTATCATCACATTTTATATTATAGCTACTCACAAGTTGGTTTTAAATTCATTGCAAAATGTTGATGTAGTGTAGTGTTTAATTTAATGAATATTTGTTTTTAAAACGTCAAAAAGGTTGTGTAAAGTAAATCCTGACCGTTTTTGTTACGTTTGTGGTGAACTCATTATATTTAAAAAGGAATATCCCATAACGGAATCACTCAAAGAAGCATATTTTTGTTATTTCATAATATCTGCCTCTCACCAAGACAAAGAGGGTTTACACCAAGACTTTATTTTTTTTTTGAGTAAAATTATCAAGCATACTGGGACCAGGCTACGTTAAGTCACTATTGCTGGTCTATTTTAAGAGATACAGATGCAAATAAATACAAGAAAAAAGCTAAGGCAATTCATTTTTAATTTATTAAATATTTTCCTATGTATTTTTTTGTAAATTAAAATAAATAAATTTTGGAAATTTGACGTGTTGGATTATTTAATTAATTTATTTTCAACTCAGTGCACCTTAGTTGCTAGGAAAAAATACTTTTCATTTCAAGGACAAAAACCATGTAAACTAGTGTTATTATTGTTAGTTATCAACCAAAAAATATATATATATAGGGTTGACTTGCATGCATAACGTTGCGGCCAGATTTCAATTCAATATTTCAATATCGCCTTTATGTTTACGTTTTAAAGTCGTAGTTACCTTGAACTTTTTGTGACCAATGCCGTCAATGATTACAAGCACGTTCGGATACGCGCTATTATTTTTAAGGTTGTGTTTCGAGTAATTTCTGTAGTAATTTTATTATAAATCAAAAACAATTAAGATCTTATATATTGATAATTTTATGCATGGAATAGAAATTAGAATATATTTGATCTTTTTATTTTACTTACCTACTAGAGAAAGTAATACTTTGACTTTCTAAAATAATATACAGATCTACGTAATAATGTTAGCATTATTCTTGCAGCGTTTCCGAATTGAAAGTTAGAAATGGAAATAGTTGGCACTTTTCAAGAATGATATCTTTTTGTATAATAGTACAATTTGATATAATAGGTACTTTCTTAGATTTACGTGAATATTTGACATTTTAAATAAAACTATCTTTTTAGATTTTTTCGCGGATTTATTTGGATTTTTGGTTCCCGACGTTTCGAATGCTTTACAGCATTCATGGTCACGGGAGAGACTGTAATTTACACATAGAACAATTGTATGGCTTAAATAATGAATACTATATTTTATATTTTTCTTTATGGTTACAAATATAATAATGGCAGCACTAAATATAGATTACTAATTAATATTTTAAAATTGTAATAATTATAATAATAACAGCAAAATTAAATAAATAATATTCCATATTCAATTATAAAACTAATTAAAATTATAAAAATGTTTAAAGTTAAAAAATATTGTAAGTTAATTAGTGCAATTTTCATTTTGTTATTTGTGGGTAGGCTGTCTGTAACAACTATACCTTCGAGACATGTAACACCTCAGTCTCTTCCGTGACCATGAATGCTGTAAAGCATTCGAAACGTCAGGAACCAAAAATCCAAATAAATCCGCGAAAAAATCCGAAAAGATAGTTTTATTTAAAAAGTACAATTTGAAGTTTCGGCTAATAATACTAGGTGCTTCTCGTATTATGCTATAATCAAGCGGGTGTGAGCGAGACAGATTAATACGCCTCACTCCGAAATACAACATTTGTATCTGGATCCCTGAAATGTTCCGAAACACTGATATGTTTCATTTGGATCATCGACTCGAAATCACTTGTTAATGCAAACATTACATGCAAAAAACGACCGTATAATATTTGATACGTAAGCGCCTTATTGGTCATTTTTACGTGCATGAATACCGACACCGAAAATCCGTACGAATCGAGTGATACACTTCATTCCATGTTAAATTGAATTTATTCTTAAGTATAGGTAAAGTGAATCTAAAGTCATAGATATTTTTCTATTAATAGGTACTAAAATTATTTGATGGCCAACAATAGGTGCTTATATCTTAAAGACTAGAGTAATTATTAGAGTAATTTTATAAATAACTGTTGTGATGTTGATTATAGTAGCTGTAACTTCATTATTTATCGATATCTGGCGCTAATTTAATTAAAAAAATTGAAAAGTGGTTGTGTCATGTGTTTTTTTATTTGATGTTTAAAGAAAATAACAATGTATATAAGGTACCAAGAGAGCACATACATACGTAGTTTTTTTTTGCTTTGATGAAAATGTTTATTTGCGTCAGTACTTACCTATACTACAGCAATTATAAGTTTTTTTAATGTAAAACAAAAATCTATACATATAATAAAATTCTAACTAAGCCGAATCTGTACATTACATATTTTTTGGAAAATCTTATTGAAATAGACATTATTATCGATACAGAGGCTGAATCTATAGTTTTTAGAATTTTTGTCTGTCTGTTACCGCATAAAGAAAAGCCATTAAAGGGATTATCATGAAATTTGGTATGGTGATAGCTGGTTATCCGGGTCAACATATAGGATACTTTTTACCGCGGGAAAATATCCCATTTCTGAGAAAAAAATACAAAACTGCATTGTAAGAGGTAAAACCTAAGAATTTGGTTTTTGGTAATCTGAACGCGGGCGGAACCGCGGGCAATGCTAGTTATGGATAAAACTGATTAATTTAGATGCTCTTTGTTTTTGTTTACTTATCTAGGTTAGGTTAACCCATATCAATAAAGTAAGTTAAATGCAGGAAGTGTTAAGGTAAATAAAACAAGAAACGTTCTAGTACATATCCATTTCTATATCGCTTGCTTTTTAACCGACTTCCAAAAAGGAGGAGGTTCTCAATTCGTCGGAATCTTTTTTTTATGTATGTTCACCGATTACTCGAAGACGCCTGAACCGATTTGGAAATATATTTTTTTTGTGTCAAAGGTTATACTTCCCAGGTGGTCCCATATAAATTTTATTAACTGAATTCCAAAAAAGAGGAGGTTCTCAATTCGTCGGAATCTTTTTTTTAACTTTTACGTATGTTCACCGATTACTCGAAGACGCCTGAAACGATTTGGATTTTTTTTTTGTTTCAAAGGGTATACTTCCCAGGTGTTCTCATATAAATTTTATCGAAATCGGTCGAGTGGTTTTTTTTCTTAAATAAATTGTTTAATCGAATAAGTTGTTAAAAAACTTTCTTCTAACAAATTACCTGCTTATTACGTGTACACTAAAAATGGAAAAATAAAAAGTAAAAAAAAATCGACTACCAAGCACTAAAATGTAAAAAATAACTAAACGGGGGTTTTCATTTAGAATAGATACCTAATCAGATATTTTAGAAGTCGGTGCCAGCCTACAATATTTTAAGATATGAATATCTAATAGGTATAAATATAATGTATTTTAAGTATCGAAATATATTAGACTAGTGACTCACCCTCGCTTCGCTCGGTTTTGTCCCTGGCTTGCTTCCCCATATAAACTTTCACCCTCATTTTCATCCCCTTTAGGGATGATTCCGGGATAAAAATGTATAAATATTCGGATAAAAATATAAAAATATATAACAAATAGATTTCCGGGATAAATATATCCTATGCCCCTCCCAGGGTCTCAAACTATCTTCTTACCAAATTTCATCTAAATCGGTTTAGTAGATCCAGAGATTACCCCCTACAACATCACAAACTCACAATATCGCAAACTTTACCTCTTTATAATATTAGTACCTATATATTTGCTTAGCATCGGCTGGCACCGACTTAGAAAATATCTGATTAGGTATCTCTTCTAAATGAAAACCGCCGTTTAGTTATTTTCTACATTTTAGTGCCTGGAAGTCGTTTTTTTTTAAGTTTTTATTTGAATTTGATTTCTTGAGTTTTGCTTCATTTGGAGCGCAAGAGATCGAGAACTCATATAGCAATCATATAATAATATACGGACGCTGGATAGCTATATACAGACGTCCAATAGGTATATACGGACGTCCAATTGCTATACACATACGTTCAACAGCTATATATGAACGTCCGATAGCTATGATATACGGTAAAGATCCAGAAAAGTATGTGGCCCGAATGATGGGAAGCGATTACCGCCACCTATGGATGCTGGCAGGGGTACCACCCTCGCGCTGCCGCCTGTTTTACATGCATATTACTTATTAAGGATAGGGTGTAGGCCATGGCAGGATCCGATCCCTGTTCTGCCATACCAATCTTTACCAAGTAAGTTAGTACCTAATTGTTCTAAATGGTTGAAAATTGATAAGTAAAATATCTAGGTACTTATATATAACTAGCTTCTGCATGCAATTTCACTTGAAAATCTCAAAGGAACTTTCCAAAAATAAAAGTATCTTATACATATGTTATTCTAGCTAACAAACTATCTATGTGTCAAATTTAATTCAAGTCCATTCAGTAGTTTTTGCGTGAAAGATAGACACAACAATGAATCCATTCTCAGTTCAACACAGCAGACTTTTACGTTTACAATTTCAGTAGGATAGGATAAGATGCTTGTAGGTACATATTTATTTATTTATTAAAGGACAACCAACAAAAGATATATTAAAAACGATAAGATATTCATGTGCTGACAATTTCATAAATGTTCTTTTAGTTACAGGTTATCACAACATGCTCTTTTTTTTAAATCACGTCAATAACCTTTAATTACAAGATGCTAGTTTAAAATTAAAAATAATAATAATTTAATAAATAAAGTGGAAATTAAATTATAAAATTAATAAATATGACAATTGAAATATAAAAAATTACATAATCAGACATAAAATTAGAATAAATTAGATATTAATATTTAAGTAGTTAATCTAATAAAACAAAAAAAACATATATCAATATCGGGCATCCGTATAGGTATAGCTATTACGAATAGATTTGAAGTTGAAACTATATACAACAGACAATGCGACAAGCGATAGTAAAAGAAAGAGATAAGTAAACCCAAAGCTGGCAACGTCGCACTCCCAAATACCAACCATCTTGTGAGGACGTTAAATAGTCGACGCATTAGATAATTCATCATCAATATATCCAGGAAGCCCATTATGTATCACCGTGTAACGGGGTTCAAAAATGTTTGGGCATGACTGCAAAAAGAATATTGCCTCAAATAAAATTGCGGGAAAATAAAATATCCCATGGAGCAGGAAATCGAAAAACTAAGCAATATTCACAAAGATATCATAAAAATTGCAAGCGGAACTGGGGGACGCCGTAATGATGCAGAACATGCATGACGCCAAATGTGTTGCTGGATGTAAATATATATATATATATATATATATATATATATATATATATATATGATGATGATGATGATGTTCTCCTAGCCGATTCCGGCTACGGCGGCCAATCTCATTGAGATTAGCCAACTGCGCAGGAGATATTATAGTGCACAAGTGTACGCGCAGACACAAGTGCACTCTTTATTCCTATCACTCTCATACTCCGGTGGGACGACCACTCGACACGACCGGTGAGAGTTAAGGCGCAGGACCGACGGCTTTACGTGCTCTCCGAGGCACAGGGGTGAAACACCGCCAACTTCCCAACTTCGGGCTGTTACTGAGGCTTAATATACAGAAAGACTCAATAACTAAACTTGGCCCGACCCGGGACTCGAACCCAGGACCTCCGGGTGTGCAGCCGTACATGCTAGCCACTACACCACCGAGGCATTCCATATATATATAATAAAATTGTAACTAAGTCGAATTTGCACATTAAATATTTTTTGGAAAATCTTATTGAAATAGACATTATTATCGATACAGAGGCCGTATCTAGTTTTTAATGTTGTAAAATATATTTACGCATACCACCTGTAGATTTACAGGTGGTTATGTAGAAATCACCGGATAGAAAAGCCAGTACTATCCACTAAAACCCAAATGGGGCGTCGCAGGATCGCTTACGCACTCAACCACGTCTTCCAAGAGCTCTAGCGTGATGTAAAAGAGTCTATAACTTTCTTTAATATATATTGCAATAAAATGCAAAGAGGTTTTTTAAATACCAGTCGTATTATATATAGCCCTATAGATTAGTTAGTGCATACAAAAAAACCCCAAAAAACTAAACTTTTATAATATCAGTGTAGATATGTACATAGCTGTATTTCTTTAAGCGGAGTGACATTTTAATATATGTATGTAAGCATGATATAAATCTCATTTCGCAAATTTTATGACACAGTGCATGCCCTGAGACGACTGGCCTTAACGGATTCAGGGCCACGCAGTGCAGTATGTTGCACTCTACTTAACTAAATAATAAGCGATAGCGATTAATTAAACTTGTATTCAGCCCTTTTTAACGTCCCACTGTTGGGCACGGGCCTCCCTTTAGTACGAGGGGGATCAGGCCGTGGTCCACCACGCTGGCCAAGTGCGGGTTGGCGGACTTCACATGTCTTTCGAAAGCTTGCTAGGTTCTCTCAGACATGCAGGTTTCCTCACGATGTTTTCCTTCACCGTAAGACAAGTGGTAATCATGTTAGAAATGATTCGCACGTGAAAATATCAGAAGTGCGTGACCCGGGATTTGAACCCGCTTTACTCGGTTTCCCAAGCGAGCGCGTTACCACTGGGCTACCACTGCCTGATTAATTAAATTTATATCAATTTAATTACATTTACTCTTTATGATTTCCAAGTTTAAATTCGTTCTTTTGTATTTATTACTAATTAATTATATCCAAACTAATATTATAAACGTGAAAGTTTGTGAGGATGTATGGATGTTTGTTACTCGTTCACGCCAGAACAGCTGAACCGATCTAGATGAAATTTGGCAGAGAGATAGATTATAGTTTGGAATAGCACATACTGTACTAAATCCAGGAAAAATGTGCGGTTTCCGTGGAATAGATTTGTTTTTGTCTAGGGACGTACCCGAAGCGAAGCGTGGATGAGTCACTAGTATCCTGAACTGATCTAAATATTTCTTAATGAATAATACAATATTATACCTTGATGAATTGAATGATCCCGTTTAAATTTTCTACTTGTAATTTATAATTTCCTACTAATTTAAATTACCTTTTAGTAAAAAAATAAATATCTCCTATATTTTTTTATAGATTCTCATATTAAGTATTTATATGGCGACATGCTTTAAGAAAAAGAATATTGTACGACTAAAGATTTTATAATCTAAGCAAATTATTGTTATTAGATTAAATTATTATTACTAATTCATTTAAATGCTATTACACTTCAGTCGCTCCGTTATTTATAACAATACAATACAAGCGTAATAATCCATTTCTATGTTACTGCTTTGACGTAAGACAAACCAACCTTCATTATTAATTTTTTTAAATTCTATAAATAATTTACGAAAATAATAATATATAGAACACAGAAATCTCTGTCGCTACTCTCGATTTTTCTTCCGCTTTAAAATCGCTGTCGCTTATCACTTAAGCCATACCAACGTGATAATTTCGGCCAACAGCGAAGGTGAGAGTGTCGTATTTATAAACACGTCGCATCGTGCTCTTGTTTTACTTCCTGCTGGCTCATAGCTCTAAATATACATACCTGTTCGGGATATGTTCCTTACTTCTTCAGTAAATTCATTTAGTGATTTAACTGGTTAATTTAAACCTACGTGCTTTTCAAATTGATCTGGAGGGTTTTCTTAGGAATGCCTTTGAATGTATATTTTATAGTATAAATAAAAAAAAATAAAAACCCCCTACGCAAATTAATTGTCATTTAACGATTACACTGGCACGCGTGAAGCACTTAATCGAGTAATCATATGCCAAAATGCCTTATATCATTTTGGAAAAGAGCTGATACTCTTACTTTGCTGGACCGACATTAACCAAACATAGTTAAGAACCACCGCAAGGAAACTGGCTTTCAAATGAAAAAACCTCATCAAAATCGGTCCATCCGTTTGAGAGCTACGATTCCACAGACAGACACACACACACACACAGACAGGCAGACATCGACGTCAAACTTATAACACCCCTTTTTTTGCGTTGGGGGTTAAAAAAACGTTGTATGTTATTAAATAAAACTATCTTTTCGGATTATTTCGCGGATTTATTTTGATTTTTGGTTCCCGACGTTGTGGGTAGGCTGTCTGTAACAACTATACATTCAAGACATGTAACACCTCAGTCTCTCCCGTGACCATGGATGCTGTAAAGCATTCGAAACGTCGGGAACCAAAAATCAAAATAAATCCGCGAAATAATCCGAAAAGATAGTTTTATTTAATAATGTCAAACATTCGCGTAAATCTAAGAAAATATTAAACGTTGTATGGTTTAGTTCAAAAGATCTATAGTTCTGATGAACGTTTTTCAGCAATACTTTTTAGACCAGTCCTAAGCTGCTGTTAGACTTCTTGATAAGCAATGAGTGTATTTTGGAAAACAACATATTATAATTAGAATTTTGAAATTAATATCGTGTGTATGTCGATTTGTAAGTCAAAATTGCCATCAATTATTCTTAGACTTGTTATGTTTAGGCATGTACTGATGATCTATGCATATAATAAAATTGTAACTAAGCCGAATCTGTACATTAGATATTTTTTGGAAAATCTTATTGAAATAGTCATTATTATCGATACAGAGGCCGAATCTATAGTTTTCAGAATTTTTGTCTGTCTGTCTGTCTGTTACCGCATCACAGAAGAACCACTGGAGGGATTTTGATGAAATTTGGTATGGTGATAGCTGGTTATCCGGGTCAACATAAAGGATACTTTTTACCGCGGGAAAATGTCTTATTTCTGAGAAAAAATACAAAAACTGCAATGTAAGAATATACTTATATGTAAAACCTAAGAATTTGGTTTTTGGTCATCTGAACGCGGGCGGAGCCGCGGACAATGCTAGTAATATATATATTTTAAAATTCAATAGGTAAAGTTATGGTAATAAAATGTTCATATTGTCTATTTTTTAAGGAAAAATAATATTCCAAGAAAAATGTCGAAGAAGAACAACGGAACAATTACATAATAGTCTTTGTGAACAACAAACTATTTTATAATCATAGGCATAATTTTGAAACAAAATTATATTAATTGTATAGAACACATTCTAACTTGAAGCAAAATCCTATAGTACACTATTTTATCGATACCATAAAATAATTAATAATATGAAAGGTATCAAAATACAAGTTTCTATCACGCTTTTATTAGATTTACTTATACTATGTAGTAAAATATTGAAAGTAGATTTTAAACTACTTCTTATTACATATTGTGTCGATTTGAAACCTTTTGTCTGATATTTGGATAAGAAATACAAAATAATGATAACTAATTCTAATTGGTAGATAATAAAAATCTTTAATATTAGTAAAACCTTCGCAATAGGCTATTGGAAACTTTTGCTAGCTTTTGTAATTCTTGGTCTAGTCTTCTGAGATTAAAGAGCGAATCATTTTTAACATGATTAACTGGTCATACGAAGAAGAACACATCTTGAGGAAACTTGCATGTCTGAAAGATAGTAAGTCCACCAACCTCTATTTCGTCGCATCATGTAAACCAACTAGGCAACGGTAGCCCAATAATAAAGCGCTCGCTTGGGAAACCGAGTGATGCGGGTTCAAATCCCGGGTCTCGCTCTTCTGATATTTTCAAGTGCGAATCATTTTCAATATAATTACCACTGGTTTGACAGTAAAGGAAAATATTGTGAGGAAACCTGCATATCTACGAGATCCTAGAAAGTTTCCGAAAGACATGTGAAGTCGGCCAACGTCTGATCCCCGTCGTGTTAAATGGAGGCCCGTGCCCAGCAGTGGGACGTTCAAAAGGGCTGTAAACCAAATACCATGTAAGCCAAACTGCGCCAAAAAACTGATAAAGGATAGAAAATTAATTGTTTATAATTATACCCCATAAAATCTGCTATATAGCTCCATAGATTTAGTGTTAAAACAACTTTTTATAATCTTTTTGCACTATTAAATTCAAAGTGATATTTTTACGAGCGGCGCACTCGCGTCGTTATCGGCGTTGTTTGATAGAACATAAACTGGACGCAGCTGTTGTAATATAGTGAGTGCAGTGGGTTTTGGCATTTGTTTTTACGGCACTAGTTCTAGATTACAGATTTGCCTGTATTATGTATTTAAATAATGAAATGTAAAGAAATAGAGAAAGAGAAGCGTCTAGATGATAATAGAAAGAGAAAATTATCTTTCATCTTTTTCTAATTTATGATTTGGGAATATTTTTAGTTAAATATTTGATGTACACAAAATCGAATCTTTTACAGTGTACTGAGCAGATAGGTATCTGATTTGTTACAGAGTTTTCTTACGTACATGTTATATATATATATATATATATATATATATATATATATATATATATATATATATATATATATATATATATATATATATATATATATTCCTGTGCTAAACCAATTACGCCGTATGTTTGAGATACTAATCAATTGTCCTAAGAACAACTGTAATATATTGTAAAGAAAACTATATTACGATTTACAACGCTTCTGGGTATTCTATAAGGAAAATACCCTAAAATTTTACTTGCCAAGAACAGTGTGAATTTTCCACTGAAACTATGTTAATTAGGTTTTAAAAACATTTTCAACAAAAACTTATATCTATATAAATGGGTTGGTTTTATACTCTTTCAGACGTATCATTTTTGATGAAACTTTTTGCTTTAAAATATTTTCGTTCAATAAAGTCTCTAGTCTAAGATACGAAGTAAGATTGTCCTTTAATAAATACTTACGTTTTAACGTTTAGTATAGATTTCTCAGAGATGAGATATTTCCCCGCAGTATGAAGTATCCTATATGTTGACCCGGATAACCAGCTATAATAAAAACCATAGATTCGGTCTCTGTATCAATAAGATTTTCCAAAAAATATTTAATGTACAGATTCGGCTTAGTTACTATTTTATTATATGTATAGAATAGATTTCGACACAACCGGCGAGAAATTTGGTGCAGGATCGTGACTTTACGCGATATCCGAGGCTTGGGGGTGAAACACCACCAACTTCCACACTCCATGGTGTTACTGAGACTTTCTTAACAGAAAGACTCAATAACTAAACTTTGCCCCACCCGAGACTCGAACCCAGAACTTCTGGATACGCAGCCGTACCTGCCAGCTACTACGCCACCGAGGCGATTAAAAAAATTGTAGGATCATGTTGGCAGTATAAATTGACTGTTGCAAGCAGATAAACTCTTATTTTTCACTATTTACTAAGACCAATATTCTATAATATATTAGAAATAGAAAATTATAATAACGGATCATAGAAAAAAACTAATTATTTCTAAATTTTAGAATTATTAATAATAATGAAAACATTTTTTTTCGATTTAAAAAAAATAAAATTTCTTTTTATAATTTTCGAATTATTTTAAGCATTGATAGCCTGATTTAAATACATTTATTAAAGTTCAAAGATTAATACTTTATAAACATGAAAAAAAAAACAAAATGAAATAAGTAATAAGCTAATTGAATTAAGTTTATTGATTGGTTTTATTTAAATATATAAATATTTAAAAATGTAAACATAAGAAATAACATGTAAATATATTATCTTCCAATTAATTGTATTTCAATTAAGTCACACAACGATTGGCCGCAAATTCGTTCTCTCTCTTTCTCGTTTTTCCGCTATATTTAAATTACAACTAGCTCTTTCGATACACTTGAGCGTTATGTCACGTGGTCAGAACATGTCATTTCTATACATAAATCTGTTCCTGACGTTTCGAATGCTTTATAACCAAAAATCTAAATAAATCCGCAAAAAAATCCTAGAAATGATATTTTTATTTAAAATGTCAAATATTCGCACAAATCTGAGATGATATTATATTTTCGTTTTACTTCTCACCAATGCCCTCTATATGTGTACAGAAATGTTAGGTGCTTATAGAAAATTAAAATCGAATGAGTACAGCTAGTTGAGATCCTCTGAATCAAATGGGTATTTACAATGTAAAAGCAGTTTATATGCTCAGTGATAAACGTACTCTCGCACTGGCGTTAATTGTACTTAGCATACAAATCACATAATATCGCTGTAATACAATGTTTATTCGAAGAGTGAAGAAGTATAGAAAATTATAATTTTTAATATCTTAATAACGTAGACTACACAGAAGTCAAGAGGTTGATTGGCAGTGGCTTACATTGTTAGTGACAGGTTCGATTTCCATATTGAGTAAATATTTTATTTTTGGTAAGAGATGCCTGCATCGATATGATAAGATCATAAAATCTTTATTAAAAGTATCTTTTCAGAGTTTTCCGCGGATTTATTTTGATTTTTGGTTCCCGGCGTTTCGAATATTATTCATTATATTATATCATTATATAATTGTTACAACTATATAATCTTTTTGAGACGTCTAAAACCTTAGTCTCTCCCCTGACCATGATTAAGCATTCGAAATGTCGGGAACCAATAATAAAATTGAAAACTAAAACACCAACTACAACTTTTCCACATATTACATCTTGGAACTAGTTTAACTCCAACTAAAATTGCCACAAAAATGTCAACTTATAAAGCAATTTTCTTATAAAAAAATAATAATTTGATCGAGAAAGTTGACACGGTGTTCGTTAGCCGTTCATTTTTTCTACCTGGCGAGAAGCCAACATCGATGATTAGTTGACAAAGGCTTATAAGGGTGGAGTAAATGTCAGTGTTGATTTATAAAAAGTTATGCGGACATGGTTTTAAATATTCATTTATAGATAAATTAATTAGCGTCTGTCAAGCGATTGGCATAGCGCCAATTTGCCTTTCGATAAGCTAAGGTTACAAGTATCCAAATGAAGTATATATTCGTATATTTTATCCAGTAATTTATGCTACTATGAAAATGTTAGATGAGATTCATCACCGACTACGAACCTTGGACAAGGAAATGATTTCATCTTTAAAAGTGATATTTTTTTTTAATTTATATGGGGGCTACCTTTGAGACCTATTAATGTTTTTAAAAATATTAATTTAAATAGCGAGAATATATCCCACGTAACATATATTGACAAAAAATACAGTCTGTAAGAAAAAAACTGGAAATAGATTGGAAAAAATCGTTTGTTTTGTCTTAATTTGATAAGAAAATATTACTTTAAATTTCTAGATCCATATTAAATTACTTGCGGTTACATCGATAATTTTTATTGCTAACATGATGCCATACTTATACAAAATATGAAATACAATATCAGAATACGTTAACAAAATTTATTTTTTCATCGCTAAAAGAACATTTAAATGCGTGTCGTGTATGCAAAAACATTGGTTTCCCCGTCTGACCGCAGGCTTCCCTTATCACCTATTGTCTGTCCAAGGTCTGGCGCTGTGCGGTCTACCGACTTGTGTGTATGTTTGTTACTGAGAAAAATGTACATATATTAGCTGTGCTATTGCGAAATTATATGTTCAAATGAAAAAATAACTATTTAATTTTAAAACAGAGAGATTAATCATTAGTTTTCTATCCGCCTACTGGATCCATTATCAGATCAGCTCGATGGTAACGAACTATAATATTTTTTTTATCTCTATTTTTGTTTAGAGACATTTTAGGATATGTCAGTTCCATTTTCAATTTGAATTGTATTCTGATGCGGATCACACATACTCATGAATTTTCAAATGGTCACCATAAATTATTAGAATTAGGTTAAAATCGGCTTGTAATATTTTTTTTATATAATAACTAGCGACTCACACTCGTTTGGCTCGGGTTCGTCTCTAGGTGCGTTTTAACGGTTAGTATGGAATAGATAGACTATATATTAGTATATACTCGTATATGTATATACATTAGGGTGGAGCGAAAAATTTTTTTCTTTGCTTGGGGGTAGAATTTGTAGCTTATAAAAAATCAAAATTTTTGGAAGAAAATAATTTTCTCAATATTTTGAGGTGGCCCAAGGATTTTTAAAATTATTAATTTAAGTTTTTGGTTTGCATCGTTTTTTTTTATTCCGATCATTTTTTTAAACATTCAAAAATTGACGAATATAATCATTTTCTGCCCAACTTATTGACGGCTGTACGTGCTTCGAAGCACGGTAGTGAAACACCGCCAACTTTCCAACTCGGGGCTGAATTCGTTCATGGCTGTAAAGCATTCGAAACGTCGGGAAACAAAAATGCAAATAAATCCGCGACAAAATCCGAAAAGATAGTTTTATTTAAAAAACTTAGTAATTAAACTTGACCCGACCCGGGACTCGAACCCAGGACCTCCGGATCTGCAGCCGTACATGCTAGCCAGTAAACCACCGAGGTAATATACCTTTGACAGATATATAAGATTGAAACGAAATGAAATGATGAAATGAAAGATTAAAAATGTTGCTCAAGAACAAAAAAAAAGTAATAACAATTAGCACATTTTCAAGAGCCTGTTCTATGCACATAAAACGTTATTTCTATATAAAATATCATTATCTTTGCAATAAATTATTTTATTTTAGAGCATATGGAGTCATTTAATGTTTGAAATATACGATTTACCGTAATTTGGTCGCTCTAACTGTAACTAATTGAACACAAAAAATAAAACATTTCTCAAGATTAATAACCAGATGACAAATTATATATTATCCTTAAAAAACAATAAAAGTTAATTGACTTGTATATTACCACAGTAATCATGTTTAATCCGTAATCACATTATAATTTGAAACAATGCTCTTATAAATGGAGGTGATAACTGTATTATAATTATTCAGTACAACTTGTAAGTTATTGTAATTTTATTCACTTTTAAGTATTTTCTCTGCTATTAGATATTGTGTGTACATTGTACACCTACAATAATGCATTGTGAGTAATTTTGAATAATTTTGAAACTAATGACTTTCACTCGCTTCGCTCGGGTACGTCCTAGGTGCTTATGTTATTTATAAAATATAGGCAGCGCTACCTTGGCAATTTTATTACTAACTTAACGTTTGGTACAGATTTCGCAGAGATGAAATAATTTCTAGCAGTAAAAATTGTCTTATATGTTGACCCGGATAACCAGCTATCATTATACCAAATTTCATCAAAATCTATCCAGTGGTTTTCTCGTGATGCTTTCCCAGACAGCCAGGTAAAGAAAAATTTTAAAACTATAGATTCGGTCTCTGTATCGATAATAATGACTAATTCAATAAGATTTTCCAAAAAAAAAAAAAAATCGACTCAGAATTTTATTATGTGTGTAGATTACCTTATATGTTACTCCAGATCATAGTCTATCTATGTACTAAATTTCATCCAAATCCGTTTCGTTGTGAAGGATTAACAGACATACACAAACATGCAAACTTTCTCATTTATATCAGAAAGACCGATGAGTAGTATAATTATTTTTCCAGAGAACCTTAATTATTTATTATATAGGTTTGAGCTGAATTGTAGTGTATAATTTACACGTAGGGCCGTGTATGTTACGGTTCGCGAAGCAGATTGCATTTTTTAAACTCGCATTGTCTTGTGGGACTGGTGTTAGGCTGCGTTCATAATAAAATTTTAGCAGATTCCGGAAAATAAGTCGCGTTAAGACGTTTGGTCCATTGGAAATAGATTTTTTAAAGCCACATTCTTAACAGTGTGTGATGAGGGTCCATGAAATACGTGTAGACCACGATATAATACATTCTTTACTAGTTTTTGTTTACGGCTTCGCTCGATTAGTAAGTGGGGCGGGGATCAAAGTTAGTCCATGATACATTCAGGATACAATTTATGTCAAATTTTGTTAAAATCTGTTCAGCGAATTAAGCATGAAAAGTAACAGACAGAGTTACTTTCACATTTATAGTAATATTAGTATGGATTATAAGGACTTGTTGTATAGAGGAAAGAACTAAGTATACTATGCAAAAGATTCGATGGACATACTTAATATTTATAATGGCAAATTGCTAGTTTGGTGAAACTTAGATGTTTTAAAGTATACAGTGTACACTAACTGTAAATATCTTTAAAGGAGTAGAACGGATGGCATATACGCAACCGAGCTGAGATAAACGTTATATAAAAAATAAGTTCTAAATAAACAACTTTATTAGTATTCTCTATAGATATGTGTAATTGGTAGTGCTATTTCTTCGAAAAACCATAATTGCTGCCTAATTTTAAATGGCTTATATGAAAATTCGAATATATACGAGTAAGTTTCATTCACCTCCTGTTATATTTTATTACAACAAACTAAATTCAGACGTTTTCTGGAGGATCTTAAAACTTTAAGGTCTTTTTTATTTAAATCGGAGTAATAACCAGTCCAAATCCCCTTCATTGTGACTGCAGCCGTATCCAAATTGAAGATGTACAAAAATCTGTACGGTCCGTCGCGTGCTTATCGCGTGTGACGCCCGCTTCGAACGCATTTTTGATATCATTCTATAGGTATTACCATGCACAAAGTTTGTTATAATAAATAATATTAATTTAACTCTTTAAATAAAACTATTTTTTCGGATTTTTTCGCGAATTTATTTTGAATTTTGGTTCCCGAATGCTTTACAGCAATCATAGTCACGGGAGAGACTTAGGTTTCAGACGACTTAAAGGTCATTTTATTTTACAAACTTAGTTCAAAAATTCAAAAAAGGCGATAACATAACTTACAATATTTGTTGATTTTAATTCTAAACATTTTAAAAAATAAATAAATCCGCGAAAAAATCCGAAAAGATACTTATAGAAGATACTATAGAAGATAAATTTTAACGGTTAGTATGAGATACAAATCTTTGAATTTCCCAGCTTTTCTGTACTATAATATGCATGTATTAAACATAAAAACCTTCCTCTTGAACCACTCTATCTATTGCTGAAAACTGCATTAAAATCCGTTGAGTAATTTAAAAGACGTGCGAACAGACAGCGGAAGTGGCTTCATTTTATACTATGTAAAGATGTCAAATATTCGCGTAAATCTAAGAAAGTATTATATTAATTAATCTGTTTTACATACATAGCTAGGGTAAAAGTTCGCTGCGCTGATAAATTGCTATTTGGTAGCCTCTTAGATATGATGAAATTCGCATTGTGATGAAAGAATAAAAATGATTCTCACAAGGTCTAGGAGTTGAATTCACTATACTTGTTTTTCTAAGCGATAGCGTTACCACCACCACTTGCTAGGTTCTCTCAGATATTCTTAGATCTTACAGGTTTCCTCATTAGTTTTTTCTTAGCCGTAAGACAAATGGTAATGTTAGAAATGATTTGGAAATGAAAATATTAGAGGTGCGAGACCCGGGATTTGAACCCGCATCACTCCTTCCCAAGCACGTTACTACTGGGCTACTACTGCCTTTTTTTTCTTTTGTTATCTTTTTTTTATATATGATACTATTATATTATCAAATACATATTAACACAAAAGCTTTTTTTTTAATTTTAAATTATAAAGTTTTTCATTCCGACTGTACTCTTAAATTTTGGCGTAATCTCAATATACATCTCAAAATAATATATCAGCGATACTGCAAATTTCTTCATGTAATTAAAATATTTTAATACAATACAGTTATTTGCACATACATAAATATTACATACATTTTTTCTAAACTTATATTAAAAAAACTTAGATTATAAATATTATTTTACAATTTTAATTTTAGAAAAATTGTAATATATAAGTACTAGCCTTGCCCGCGGCTCCGCCCGCGTTCAGATGACCAACAACCAAATTCTTAGGCTTTACATATTAGTATACACTTACAATGCAGTTTTTATTTTTTTCTCAGAAATGAGATATTTTCCCGCGGTAAAAAGTATCCTATATGTTGACCCGGTTAACCAGCTATCACCATACCAAATTTCATGAAAATCCCTCCAGTGGTTTTTCCGTGATGCGGTAACAGACAGACAAAAATTCTAAAAACTATAGATTCGGCCTCTATATCGATAATAATATCTAGTTCAATGAGATTTTTCAAACAATATTTAATGTACAGATTCGGCTTAGTTACAATTTTATTATATGTACCTATAGATTTTAGTGAGTTCAAAGTTAGATGTAGTAAATATTTAAAGTCAATTGTATTTGAAATATTGGTAAAAAATTGTTGGTTTTTTTAATTTTTGATTTTTAATGTGCTAAATTCGAGTGTTTATTTTGTGTCATACGATATTTTTGCTCAATTGATATTATCAACTTAACTTTTTGATTTTCTTGCTAGTTTTTCTCAGCAGAATTGATTTTCTAGTCTATAGTCGCTGCCTTACGGCTTATCGACGACACAGACAAAAGTGCTTTTCTTAGTAAAAATTAAAAAAAACTTATAAAAAAGTTAAATTCTTTCAGTAATTTAAAGGCACCTATAACCAATCTTAGAAGGAGATTCTGGGGTAATTAGTATTATTTAAAACTAGCGATTTGTTCTCGCTTAGATCAGATACTTCTCTAAGCTCGAATGGTTTAGGAACACATAAAAGATAAACATATCAAAAAAAAAACTTTTCTTTTTGAGCCAGGAACTTTCGCAGGCGTACACAGGACAACCCACCAAAGTTTTATCACAATCGGAATATTGGTTTAGAATCGCATAAAGGACAAACATACGAACATTCATTTTTATTTATGTAGACAAATTTGAAGTATACGAATATGTAAATCTGTATGAAGGAGACGCTATACTTAACTTACTTTTAATTTATTTATTTCAATATAACAAACGAAGTCACGTTCGAAAGCTAGTCTATCCTCACAAACAAGTGAAGTCGATTTGGTTGTAGCTAAACTAAAATTCATTAATCAAGTAGAAACTCGAAGGACATTAGCGGTGCAAGTTGTGTCCTTTCACCCTTCGCTGGAAGTTTGATATCGATCGAGTGATGATAGGGTAATTGCTAGTTGAGCTACCTACTGTTGTTTTTGTATCCTACTGGCTTTTGCCCGTGACTCTACTTGCGTTTTATGAAGGCAAATAGTAAAAACTTTACATACAAGTGTTTTAGACTAAAGACATATTCAATTCAATTCAATTCAATTCTCTTGTTAATAGCTTCAAAGGTTGTATTTGTATGTCTGTCTTTTATGAAATGTGTGTAACACCTGTAATTAAGGCAGCACTTAGAATTTATTATTTATTGTAATTGTATTATTATGATTTTGTTAGTGTGTATCTTGTTGGTGTTAATAAATAAATAAATAAAAATAAAATAAAATAAAGCGTGGAAGTTGAACACAGATTACTTGACCCATTTCACGTAGAATGGAGAAGATACGAAGGAGATTGGTCGGTAAAATAAGTTTATTATATAATAAAAAAATAATACTAGATTCTTTTGTCCTTTGTCTCCAGCCAATAACTTATACATTGTAAACCAAAAAAAAATTACATATGGCATGAAGACATTATGTATTTAGAATGTACCTTTTCAAAGTCCCACTTCTGGGCACAGGTCTCTGTTCAATACGAGTGGGATCAGGCCACAGTCCACCACGCTGGCCAAGTGCGGGTTAGCGGACTTCACATGTGTCTTTCGAAAACTTGCTCTCAGACATACAGGTTCCTCTTGATGTTTTCCTTCCCTGTAATCATGTTGAAAAATGAAGATGATCAGCATATTAAAATATTCGAGACTGGGAGTTTGAACCCACTTCATTTAATTTCCACGTTACCACAAGGCAACAAGGCTTTATTAAATGAAGACATTAATACAATAAATATACATAGCTCTTATTACCAATATTTATTCACTAATCTATTAGACGTTCAAAATGTTAATTACAAAAAATTCTATATGAATACGTATATGTATATTATATTACAGAAGCAAGTTTCAACCAACGGTTAGTATCTTCACCAATTGAGTTAACTTTAACCAGTTACGCTTCACTCTAATTAAACGTTAAACAGTATTCAATATGTACGATTGCTTCCATTAGTTAATAGATTTGGTATTCAATTTGGGTAAGAGCTTTGGAATTGAGAAGTTTGGGGACAAGGAGGTTGAATAAACTGAACGTTTCTTGTGACTCTGTGTTTACTTTAGCTTCACTAGAAGTGAATTTCAGAAGTGTCAAACTTTATTTCTATATTAGTACATTTTACCGCGATTCATTAGTTAAAATTATTCTAAAACACTTTACAGGCGTATGTAAGAAAATCGACGTTTCCATATACGAATATATATATCTATATACAGAAACTAGCGACTCACCCTCGCTTCGCTCGGTTTGCTTCCCAATACAAACTTTCATCCCCATTTTCATCCTCTTAAGGGATGATTTCTGGAAAAAAACTATGTCCTATGTCCTTTCTAGGGTCTCAAACTATCTTGTAATTAAATTTTATCTAAATCGGTTCAGAAGTTTTCGAGCCTATTTGGTACAAACAAACAAAAAATCTGACCTCTTTAGAATATTAAGTATACATAGTATAGATAAATTGGTAAATATAAAAAAGTTCAGTGCCTTTTTCTCATCTGTTTTTAATGGTTATGTTAGATTTTCAACCATTTACTTGAACGCTAGTGTTACTTATGTTGTGGTGTAAAGAATATATTATGTTCTAAAATTCCTTCATGTAGGTGTTCAAAAGCAAAAGGTTTTCAAATCGAAATATACTTGATTCAAATAAACATTTACAAGCACTTTTGAATCGTTATATTTTTAAATTTAAATGAAATGTTAGTATATAAGTCCGTCAGCAATGTACTTCCGGCTCGGAAGACAGTTCTGCTAAGAGTCGGCGAGAAACTCTACAGTTCTTTTTTATTTTCATATACCATATATTATATATATAGATATATATTATGTGTATAATATATATATATATATATATATATATATATATATATATATATATATATATATATATATATATATATATATATATATTCATTTTCATAATATAAACATAAAAGTGACCTAGAAGCGCACCCGAGCGTAACGGGGATAAGTCATTAGTTAAATAATAAAATAAATCATAGTGATGAATCATACATAATTTTCCCTATTAAATAAAATTTAATGAACACATTAATTTTATATATAATATAAAGTGAGATAAAAACTTTCTTTGTTATATTTTATTACAGTTGACTCAAACAAATTGTAAAATAAAGACAAAAATATATTAAATTTACCTAATTTTTATATTGTAAGTAGTATCTTTATAAAATATCAAATGCCTAATTAAATAACTGTTCTTTAGAATCCCGTATTTAAACGATAAATATTTGTTGTGTATTTTGTATATAACTTAATATTTTTATATATATATATATATATATATATATATATATATATATATATATATATATATATATATATATATATATATATATATATATATATATATATATATATATATATATATATATATATATATACATACATTTTAAGTACAACCATTTTTTCGGGATTTTCCCTTTTTTTCAAACTGCTGATCCGCAAAAAAAATTATACGTATATTGTACAGATTCTGTCTTAGTCAAATAAAGATAATATAATGATTCACTACAGAACCTTTTATGTTTTTTCGAAATTGCTTGGCCTTAATATAACGATGATGTAGAATTAATAAAAACCTTTGACGTAACGTAACAAAGGATTATGGGTAATTGCTCAATTACAAGGACTGGCCACGTTTTGACAAAGAAAATAATATTTTATCAAGCGTTGTAAGATTATATTTTCTTGGAACGGATATTTTTTTTGCAATGAAATTATGATATCACTATATCTTAAAAAATATTGCAAGAATAATGAAACTTAGTGATTTAAATTATGAAGGTCGTGGGTTCGATCTTGTGTACAGCAAATATATTTTAGATATAGATATTGTTAGGCTTATAAAATCCTTCGTGCCCTAGGGCCTTCAGATCTATAATTATAGTCGCCCTAATTCGTCTTCCACTAACTCTACTGTTATATACTTATTTAAGTATTCTTTCAATCACTCACCCGTCATTCCTATGTACCCAAACCTACCATTCAGCCTTATTCCAGCCCACTGCTGGGCACGGGCATCTCGTTAATGCGAAGGATATCAGGCCATAGTCCACAATGCTGGTCAACTTGGGTTGGCGGACTTTACATATCTTTCGAAAACTTGCTAACTCTCTCAGATGTGCAGGTTTCCGTACGATGTTTTCCTTCACTGTAAGGAAAATAGCAACCATGTTGTTAAATGAAAATGTTTCGCACACGAGATTATCAAAGCGAGACCCGGGATTTGAACCCGCTTCATTATCTTTACACTAGGCTACCTGCCACCCAATCTATAATCTAATGAAATTCATCAAATCACAAACAGCGTCGCAATATGAAGGTATTGTGTAATGTGATTGACAACTCACCACAGGTTTTAGTTCAATGAACAGTAAACGCTGACATCGCTAGTTTCTACCTTAGATATGTCTGAACCAATCAATCATAGTTGTATTACGATTCTTTTTTATTTGCTATAACATATAATATGTAAATATATGAATGTCAAATATTATGTAAGCATATAATAAAATTGTAACCAAGCCGAATCTGTACATTGAATATTTTTTGGAAAATCTTATTGAAATAGACATTATTATCGATGCAGAGGCCGAATCTATAGTTTTTAGAATTTTTGTCTGTCTGTCTGTTACCGCATCACAGAAAAACCAGTGGAGGGATTTTGGTGAAATTTGGTATAGTGAGAGCTGGTTATCCGGGTCAATATATAGGATACTTTTTACCGCGGGAAAATGTCTCATTTCTGAGAAAAAATACACAAAAACTGCAATGTAAGAGTATACTAATATGTAAAACCTAAGAATTTGGTTTTTGGTCATCTGAACGCGGGCGGAGCCGCGGACAATGCTAGTTTCAAATAAAACTATTTTTAAGATCCGTTATACAATGTTAGTAATAATATCTATGACGATGAGACGACCGACCTTATTTTCTCCAGTGAAAAACATTCAAAACATCTGGAACAAAAGATCAAAATTAAAATAAGAAAATAGTTTAATTTTAAAGTTAAATATATATGTAAAAATAAAAAAGTAGGAACCTAGGAATATCGGAGATGCGAGAGAGATCTAAACACGCTTTATTCGGTTATCAAGTGAGCACGTCACCAGTGGATATCCACTGCCTTTTCTATTCTATTTTTTCTTTTCTACCTATGTGCTACTAGAGACTCAGCCTCGCTTCGCTTTGGGTTCGTCCCCAGACGAAAACAAATCTATCTCACGGAAACCGTACATTTTTCCAAGATAAGAAGTAGCTTATATATTACTCCAGACTATAATCTATCTCTGTGCCAAATTTCATCCAGATTGGATCAGCCGTTCTGGCGTGAAATAGTAACAATCATCCATACTCATAAACTTTCACATTTATAATATTACACATTTATAAATTTATAACATTAGCACTAGACATAATTTTTTAATTTTTTTTATTACTAACATAAGTATTTTGTAACATGTAATTCTGTAAGAAATATAGGCTTTTTTATTTTTTTTTATTTCTTTTATTTAATATTATACGGATTTGATTCACCCATCCATCCTTAGATAAGTAGGATTTTCAATACCTAAATAAAGTTTTATAATACCTTATAGTCTACTGAGTACAAAAATGTATGCTATAGAATACTTATTTATCGAAATATTCGAACAAAACCGGCGTGTTGGGTGCTAGTCCTCGTACGCCATCATCATACACCATTCGAAATATTTAATTCACTGTAGCAACATTCTGCAAACGCATTATAAAGTAATTATTTCCACCATCTGAGTTGAAAATTAAATATTTACTACTTCACTGCACATATAATGCACTTTGATGTAAATGCTACTTTTACGTCCCACTGCTTTGATATGCTTTTGAACTGTTTCAGTATTAAATGATTAAAGTTTTATTGTATTTTCATGAAAAGTTTTTAACTGCCTTGATCTAGTCACTAGTGGCTAGTATGTAGGAGCAGATAAGGAGTTTCCGGTGTATTTCGTTATTGAGATTTTCAGTCTAGAAATTCTTAGTGGAACACGGCGTTGGAAAGTTGACGGTGTTTTACCCACGTGCCTCGAAGAATACGCAAAACGTCGAATTTTGGCCCACTAGAGAATGAAAGTGACAGGAATAGAGAGTGCACTTGTGTCTGGGCCTACACTTGTGCCCTATAATATCTCCTGTGCAGATGGCTAGCGTGGAATGGATGGATTATTATGGATTTTCAGCCTTAGACAAAAATATCTATCTATCCAGTCTGTAAAGTGTAAATCAATTTCAATTTATAAATAATTTTTCTTTATTTATTTATTAAAGTAACGATAACTACATATAAGACGCATCTTTTGTTGATTATCGCGAATTTCGGCCAAGAAATTTTTTATGCATATAAAAAATATAAAACTATCTTTTCGGATTATTTCGCGGATTTATTTTGATTTTTGGTTCCCGACGTTTCGAATGCTTTACAGCATCCATGGTCACGGGAGAGAATGAGGTGTTACATGTCTTGAAGGTATAGTTGTTACAGACAGCCTACCCACAATTAACAAAATGAAAAATTGCACCAAGTACCTTACAATATTTTATAACTTTAAACTTTTTTATAATTTTATATTATATTAAAATAAAAAAAATATATAAAATAAAAAAATATATACCAAATTAAAATTAGAACCAAAAATCAAAATAAATCCGCGACAAAATTCGAAAAGACAGTTTTATTTAAAATGTCAAATATTCGCGTAAATCTAAGAAAGTATTATAAAAAATATAACTTAGGTACACTTAGGTCCATACGGTCCAGTTAGTTAAAGAAAACATACATATTATAAAACATATTTTACAATTTTTACTTGTTAAATTCGATAACATTTCTTATAAAAAAAATAAAAATAGCGTAATTCTTAAAAATCCTTATAAAATACTAGCTTTTGCTAGCACTCGAAAAGCTTTTGTCTCGATAAAAAGTACTTATATTACACAAGCACAGTGTAGCTTACTGAAAGATTTTCTATACATATAATAAAAATATAACTGATCGCTGTCTGTACATGGAATATATTTGAGAAAAACTATTATTGGAGGTCTTTATTAATGCATTAGAATCCAAAATAATGATTTTTGTACTTTTTTGTGTGTTTGTCTGTGCATTTGTGCGCGCTAATCTCAAAAACAGCTTAACCGATTTGGTAAGCTGTACTTAAAATTTAGTATTTAATTTATTTCAATCGGTTCGTAAACGAAAAAAGTTATTCAATTTAAACAATCACCTAGAGACAAACCCGAGGGTGAGTCGCTAGTTTTAAAATAAGCTCGCTTGTCATACTATTTTACTCGTCATTTTCCATGCTATATAAGAAAAATATAACATTTTTATATAACACCATTGTACAAAGAACATATTAAAATCAAAGCAAAACACATAATTATGTAAACGGAAAACTACAAACATCCAAATAAATTATAACAAGTACAAATATTTTAAAACGTGCTTCATAATCTTGGCACATCTCTTCCTTATTTTGTTGAATAGTTTATCGAGGCAAATATTATCGTATGAAAACGTGCGAAAATAGTTCTTAAGGCTTTTATAATAAGGGTGTTTGCGTTTAGAGTGGTTAAAGGATTGGTAAGGACGTGACGTAGATGCCAGTTTACGCGGGAAAACATATTTTATTAAAATTTTCCATCTCCCCGGCTATGTTCAAAGGCTTGCAAAGAATAGATTTTTTTCAGATATTATACAATTCTCAAAGTAACTTAACATTTGATGATCTTTATAGTTGAAATAATATTATGTACTAGCAACTCAACCCCGCTCCGCTCGATTTCGTCCCTACTTACGTTTTAACGTTTAGTATAGATTTCTCAGAAATGAGATATTTTCCCGCAGCAAAAAGTATCCTATATGTTGACGGATAATTAGTTATCATCATACCAAATATTGTCAAAATCCCTCTAGTGGTTCTTTCGTGATGCGATCATAGATAGACAGACAGACGGACAGACAAAAATTCTAAAAATTATAGATTCTCTGTATCGATAGTATTGTCTATTTCAATGAGATTTTCCAAAATATATTTAATGTACAGATTCGGCTTAGTTACGATTTTATTATGTGTATAGATTTAAGTAGGTATATTTAAAGCTAAAAAAAATATTTTTCGAAATATACGGAGGAATTTTCTTTATATAGTTAATATAAGATTGATAGATGAATTTATCTATAATATCGTCTCTATACCTCATTGGTCTGGCAGCTATGAGAAATATAAGCAAACCCGGAGGTCCTAGGTTCGAATCCAAGTCAAGCAGATTATAGTTTTCGATTTTTCTCTACAATTAAATTCTCAGTAATATCATTGTTTTGGTGTATTATTAATTACACCCTTATGTCTGGAGGAGAATGAGGACTGAATCACTGAGAGTACGAAAAATCCTGCTTTTATCTCTATCTGGTTATGAAGTTAATATATAATAATGTATGTATGTATGTATGTATGTATATGTATATATATATATATATATATATATATATATATATATATATATATATATATATCATTTGTATAATAATATAGGCATTATTTACTAAACATATGTTTCTAAACTTTATTCTTTTTGTCCTCCATATATGGTAATAACTTAAAATATCAATTAAAAAACATCTTCTCCATACTTCTTTTTATTCTATGCAAGAAACTTGACGGCGGAGCAGTTAATGAGGCCGCTTTGTTACCGTCTTGCTCGCCGACATTCGTGCACGGGTTGGTGGCATGCCATAATTTTACTTAAGCTTATTACACCAACTTCTAATTTGAGTAGTAATTCGACTTAAATATTCAACTTTTTAAAAGGTTTTCGCTATTCCTGCGATGGAATCTTTGATTCTGAATGTCTGAATTTTCAATTCATGAGTGAAGTTGAAATGTGAATTGCTTTATGATTAAAATTAGTTTTAAAGCTAATGTAAATTAAAATGAAGTTTTTTTAAATTTCTGTAATAATAATAATGATGATAGGAATAAAAATTGATTAAAGAATATTTAATACCAAACATCAAAATAAATAAATATATTATTCTAGCACCACCTAGATCCATGGAAAGCTACGAGGGTTGTGTTATTGATACCAGATGGTTGATATATTACACATAAATGTAATTTTAAATCCATACATATTATAAATATAAACACCCATGACTGTGGTACAAACTTTCGTCACACAAATGAATACCCCCAGCGGAACTCGAACGCGCGACCGCTGGCAAAGCAAATAGGATCACTACAAACTAAGCCAAATGTGTCGTTATCCCAATCCATCAATAAATTCGCGAAAAAATCCGATCTGTCCAATTGCATAGTTCTATGTAAAAAAAAAATACCTCAACTCATTACCCCTTTACTGCGTGAAATAAGGAAAATACATTTACAAAGATATATGTATATACATATGTATACATACACGTAAATTCAACAGTTAAGTGAGAAGACTTTAAAGTTTAAACACATCTCAATACATCAGTCTTAAATAGTGCAAATGGTGAGCCTGATGGGATTTCCTATCGACAATATAAACTAAAGCATCAATTTCTATATGTATGTATGTATTCAGCCCTTTTAACGTCCCACTGCTGGGCACGGGCCTCCCTTCATACGAGGGGGATCAGGCCATAGTCCACCACGCTGGCCAAGTGCGGATTGGCGGACTTCACATGTCTTTCGAAAACTTGCTAGGTTTTCTCAGACATGCAGGTTTCCTCACGATGTTTTCCTTCACCGTAAGGCAAGTGGTAATCATGTTAGAAATGATTCGCACATGAAAATATCAGAGGTGCGAGACCCGGGATTTGAACCCGCTTCACTCGGTTTCCCAAGCGAGCGCGTTACCACTGGGCTACCACTGCCTACACCTAATTTCTATATACAAGTATCTAATTTTCAAAATGACGAATTTCCATATAAACGTTTTCCCCTTATGTTTTTTACACGTCCATCGGGAACAAACTTCCAAAAAATACTTCCTTTATGATATCAATAATATATTATAGAACTCTTGTGTAAAATTTATTACTAAAATAATAATTAACTTTAAAATATATTAATTTATGTATTATAAATATATTAAAAAAGTTTAGATGTATGTTTGGATATTTGTTACTCAATCATGCCAGAACGGCTGAACAGATCTGAATGAAATTAGGCACAGAGACATATGGCACATAGGCTATTTAACCCGGAAAATTGTACGGTTCCCGTGGGATAGATTTATTTTTGATTTTCTAGAAGCGAACCCGAGGGAAGCGAGGGTGAGCCGCTACTATAATAATATAATATTGCTATAACAATAATATTGTTTATACAAAACTACATCAGACCAGGGCTTCCGCTCATAATCGCATTAACGAACTAATGAATTCTTGGTAATATATATTAATGCATAATAAAGCTGGTTATTGTAATAAAAATATCAATATTATATGTAAAAGTTATATGGAGATTTTAAATACGCTTCAATTTTTTTTAATAATATATCCACTTATATTAGGTAGATAGCCAGGGTCTCTACCGAGATGTAGTATTTAGTTCATGTGTTCGATGCACATTATTGAAAGGTTCACTAAATCTATACATACTAATATTATAAAGAGGTAAAGTTTGTGAGTTTGTGACGTTGTAGAGGGTAATCTCTGGATCTACTGAACCGATTTAGATGAAATTTGGTAGGTAGATAGTTTGAGACCCTGGGACACATTTACGGGGTCCTGGGATACAAGATATATTTTATCCCGGAAATCATCCCTAAGGGGGTTGAAAATAGGGACGAAATTTTGTATAGGGAAACAAACTAGGGACGAACCCGAGCGAAGCGAGCATGAGCCGCAATTAGTTTATATATAAATTCCCTAAATAGAAACAAATAAGCGAGCAAAATCTGCAGAAAAAGTGAGTCTTACACGAAGTAGATATTATCTTAATGTCACCTTCAAGTAATATCACGTCTTATTTCGTCAAACTGCTAATTACTGTGACTTAATTCATTTAAGAGCTGAAATTGAGAGCTGAGCTGTATGAAAATTGACGCTTTTTATTGAAATTGAAACATTTCAATATTAAATGTACTTTATTTATAGCGTTCCCTTTATATAATATTGGAGATTTTACTGTTTAATTGTAAAAATTTATACGTTGTAAATGAAATATTTTAAGGTGTGTTTGTGTGTGTGTGTTGTGTGTGTGTGTGTGTGTGTGTGTGTGTGTGTGTGTGTGTGTGTTTGTGTGTGTGTGTGTGTGTGTGTGTGTGTGTGTGTGTGTGTGTGTGTGTGTGTGTGTGTGTGTGTGTGTGTGTGTGTGTGTGAGAGAGAGAGAGAGAGAGAGAGAGAGAGGGGGTTTTGTAATATTTCTTTTGTCACATACTAGCATGACCCGCGGCTCTTATGTGACTTTCATTAGTGCGTAACACTAACCTATGTGTTACTCCAGGTCTACCTTTACAATAAATTTGATCCAAATGCCTTGATTTTCATACACACACGCACATACGTATACACACACATGCGCACACTTAAGACGCACACACGTACACACACACACTTAAATTTTAATCTAATATGGAAATCATGCAGATCGATTTCAAGTAACCTAAAAACTTATGATTTTTTTTAAATTACTGTTAAACTAAAGATATGATGATGTTCTACTAGCCGATTCCGGCTACGGCGGCCAATCTCATTGAGACTAGCCAACTGCGCAGGAGATATTATAGTGCACAAGTGTACGCGCAGACACAACGTGCACTCTCTATTCCTGTCACTCTCATACTCTGGTGGGACGACTGCTCGACACGACCAGTGAGAGTTAAGGCGCAGGACCAACGGCTTTACGTGCTCTCCGAGGCACGGGGGTGAAACACCGCCAACTTCCCAACTCCGGGCTGTTACTGAGACTTACTATACAGAAAGACTCAATAACTAAACTTGGCCCGACCCGGGACTCGAACCCAGGACCTCCGAGTGTGCAGCCGTACATGCTAGCCACTACACCACCGAGGCACAACTAAAGATATAATGTCAACACAGATGTACAAAACCTATCCAAAATATATATAAAAAAATAAACAATTAATTTCTTTCAGAAAATAATAATATTCTAGTAATATTTATATATATTTCATAATACTATGCCTTTTCCAAATAGAAGAATATAGCTAATATTTCAGCTGTCATAACACGATATCACATTCTTATAAATATTTGAGTGCTTCATAATACGATTGTTACGCTCCACATATTATGAGTATATTTTTCTCAATCGAGACGCTTTAAGTAGTATTAAAGTGATGTCTTTTTTGTGGTTGCTTATTGTATAGATACAAGCAGTTATAGTTGATTTTTATACGTATAACTAGCGACTCACCCTCGCTCCGCTCGGGTTCGTCCCTGGGGTGGGGTCTGGGAGGACCACCCTTATCCTTATCACTTAGGGGTATGGAAAATAGATAGTAGCCGATTCTCAGACCTACTGAATACGCATATAAAATTTGGTAAAAATCGGTAAAGCCGTTTCGGAGGAGTACGGTAACTAACATTGTGACATGGAAATTTTATATATAAGATAAGATTCTACCCTACCAGTGTTCAGTGTTCACACAGTGGTTGAAATTTGACCAGTCATTATTGAAAATTTGAGGAAAACATATATATGAACTAGCATTGCTCGCGGCTCCGCCCGTGTTCAAATGACCAAAAACCAAATTCTTAGGTTTTATATATTAGTACACTCTTTTTTTTTGTATTTTTTCTCAGAAATGAGACATTTCCCGCGGTAAAAAGTAACCTATATGTTGACCCGGATAACCAGCTATCACCATACCAAATTTTATCAAAATCCCTCCAGTGGTTTTTCTGTGATGCGGTAACAGACAGACAGACAGACAAAAATTCTAAAAACTATAGATTCGGCCTCTGTGTCGATAATAATGTTTATTTCAATAAGATTTTCCAAAAAATATCTAATGTACAGATTCGGCTTAGTTACAATTTTATTATACGAGTATGTATAGATATAATTTATCTATCTATATTAAAAAAAAACTATTTCCAATTTTTTTATGTTGATTTATCTATACTAATATTATAAAGAGGTAAAGTTTGTGAGTTTGTGACGTGGGGGTAATCTCTGGATCTACTGAACCGGTTTAGGTGAAATTAGGTAAGATAGTTTTAAATAATCTTATTAAGTTTTTTTTAAAGTAATACCACAGATATTTTATGTCTTGGACAGGTTTTAGATTTACCACATATTTAATATATACTTGTACATGTACAAATATAAATACATATTTAGCTTTTGTATTCTTTGAGGTTTGATACAGAATTATATCTACTGATGCTTCCGTAACTGTATCTATACTACAGCCGTGGCTTAGTGGCTAGTATTGCTGCAGATCCAGATGTCTATGGTCGGCACTCGAACCCAGGACATCTGGCCACGTATAGTTATTGAACTTTTCTGGTCTACTCGTACACTTGTGCACTACATACAATATTTTCTGCGCATTTGGTTCTAAATTAGATTGGGCGCCGTGGCCGAAATCTGTCAAATGGGCATTATTTTATTTCATGTAGATCTATACTAGTATCTAGATTACAGTTAGGTCACCTTCAAAATAATAAGTAATACCGTTCGGAAGTAATATTTCTTTTATGTTGGGACATTAACACACAGCGCCATCTAATTCCATGGTAAGCTACGAGGCTTGTGTTATGGATACCAGATAGTTGATACACTACACATATATAACTTTAAATACATACATATTATAAATAAAAACGTTAAACACCCATGACTAGAGTACGAGCATTCGTGCTCATCACACAAACGAATGCCCCCAGCGGGACTCGAACCCGCGACCGCTGGCACATCAAGTAAGGTCACTACCAACTGAGCGTTGAAATTCAAAATATTATTATAATATTATTATGTATAAAGAACAAATTCGTTACAATTTGTAATGCTAATTTGCATCAAGTACAGGTTTAACTGAATCCCCTCTAGAGTTCTGTCAAAGCGTTTCAAAGCTGTATGTAAATTTGTACGGAACCCTAACTTGCCTGAAAGTTGAGTTCGAAGTTAAAACGACTTATTTAAAGACAATTTGCTCTCCAAACTGCTCTCTAAATATTTATAAAGAAATTTGAGTTTATGTACTTATACCATATTAACACATTAAAGTATGAGAAAACCTTTTTTTTATAAAATATCCGTTTTTCATGTATAGTAAAGTTCAAAACAATTTCATACACATTGAGGTTTATTGGGTTAAACTCTCAAACTCAAATACCTCTTAATAAGACGGTGTCTAAAAAATCTATATTTTAAACTAAATATATAAAATTCCGGTGTTTGTTTGTAATAATCCTCCTCATTAACGGGTTGGCCGATTTTGATGATATTTTTCTACACTTATAAGGCACAGTGCACTTGTAAGTTATTCAAGAAAAAGTTGAATGGAAATAATTTAATTTTGCTATATTTCTCAGTGAAAGCAAATTTTTAATCCACACGGGAACGTAACCTATGACCTCTTAAGTGACACCGATAGAAATTATACCCGTTCTATAAGTATTGTTGTCTACGATTTCAACATATTTAATTCAGTTATTTTCATATTTATTATATATTATCGGCATTCAAAATAAATACATATAGACCAGGGTCGATAATTTTTGATACCAAAAAACCTACAGCAAAAAACCTATAATTTTTTTTCCATAGGACTTGTAGTTTTGCCGGAAATCTAAACCCTTTTTTTACCCTTAAAAACGCACCCCCTTCCGCTTCCCGACTTCAGATCGCCCGTACATTATTTTTCTTTTCGTCTTTGTTATATTCTCTTCCTTTTCCAATGGATTTCATCCTACTATTATTTTTTTTTTCACTTTTTACCATTTTGAAAGGCTGGTCTAATAATAATTACACTTTAAATTTAATGTCGGTTAATTAAATTGAAATGTTACTATCGATTTCTAAGTCTAATAATAATTATTCCATATGAAGAGCTTATATTTACTTTTTTTTTAGAAAATTTACATGATTTACCTTGAAGCTTCAAAAAAAAAAAATAATTTTTTAATAGCTAAACTTCTTTACTAGTGCACAATTAGTAAAGATATCGTCTAACATACAGCAAAAATACATAATAATTAATATTATATGTAAAATTTTTGTCTGTCTGTCTGTGTGTCTGTCTCTCTGGGAACGCATCACGAGAAAACCACTGGACAGATTTTGATGAAATTTGGTATGCTGATAGCTGGGTGTCCGGGTCAACTTATGGTTAGGAAATGGAATGGAACGGAATTTTCATCTCTGAGAAATTTATACTAACCGTTAAAACGTATGGACGAACCCGAGAGGAGCGAGGGTGAGTCGCTAGTTTATTATAAATACCTAGTCAAATATTTTTGAAGTCAGTGCCTTTTTGTGTGTTCTTTTAGTGAGTGCGTTTTTGGAAGTCGTTTAAAAATCGATTTTACATATCTATTAAAAACGCGTAAAACAGTTAAAGGTAAAAAGTGAATCTTTCTCCAGAAACGTTTTAAATTATAATTCTTTATTATACCTTCGTAGAAAGGCATGTCGTAAATTTTGATAGCATCTTTGGTCACATTTACATATTAGCTCTACAAAGGTTCCGATGACTAATAATTATAATTCGTTATATATTAGTAACTTTAAATTTAATTATGTGTTGTCAAATAAAAATAATTTACAGCTAGAAACAAATTGCAAAACTGTTAGACTTTTGATTAAAAAAATCAATCTTTTGTAATTTAGTATAACATATTTTAAATTTTTAAAACTAGCTCCTAGACTAGGGTGCGTCTCTAGGTACGAATAAATCCGTAGTATATTGCTTTCATATTACTCTACTGGTTGATGCGGTGCACGCCACCAAATCTCCCAGTCAGTTTGATTTTTTCCGACATCTCAACATCATCGTCATATTTATTTATTTATTTATTTATTTATTATGAAGAAAAACAGTATTATGTTACATATTATAAACAAAAGAAATAAAAAAATTACATACACCAATTAAGTCTTCACTGTTGACACATTCTTAATGTAGCTATATGTTAGCTTATTAAAATTAAAAATTAAAGTATATAACAAAAAAAACGGGGAAATCACGAACAGACACTTTTGGTTAAAATTTTGAACTTATTTAAAGAAGATTTCAGTCAATTTATACAGAACCTTAATAAATTGTACACCTAAACCTCATAAATAACTCCTAAGATTAAATAGTTATTACAATAGTTATTACAGACAGTGCCAATCAACAAAATTACAAATTGATTTGAGAAAATACACAAAAATATGTATTTTTTTTAATTATCTTTGTATTTTTTTAAATCATTTTTTAATTTTGTGGACAGGTGCTGACTGTAACAACCATATATTGACCTTTGATACGTCTAAAACCTTAGTCTATCCCGTCACCATGATTGCTGTAATGCAGAAAGTATTATACTCCTTCCGTTGGTGAAAACTCTATGAAAATCCGCTTAGTAGTTTTTGAGTTAGTAATATTATTATTATTATTAGTTGAATTTGCTACGACTGTATATATTTGTCTGGAGCAAGATCAAATCCGCGACATACAGATCTTGTAACTACTATACCTTTGCTGTTCAAGCAAATTCATACGCCAAACGTAATCATATACTTTCAATGTATATATTAATGAGCTTTCCATCTCGTATTGTTATTTTGTACCGAGATTAATTAATGGTCATTTAATTAGATTATTAGATTACTGTAATTATCTTCCGAATTCGGGTCTGTGTCAAAGGGATTGACATATCTATAATTATATACTAGGGTATCTGACTATTAGACGACACGTTTGGCTCAGTTTGTAGTGGCCCTACTTTCTGTGCCGGTGGTCGTGGGTTCTAGTCCCGTTGGACGCATTAATCTGTGTGATGAGTACGAGTGTTTGTACTCCAGTCATGGGTGTTTATATTTATAATATGTATGTATTTAAAGTTCTATACGTGTAATGTATCATTACAAAATTTTTAAAGTTAAATTATATTAGTAAGTTAAATTATCTGGTATCCATAACACAGGCCTCGTAGCTTACCATGGAACTAGATGGTGTTGTGTGTTAATGTCCCAACATATTTATTTATTTATCTATAAATGACCTCTTAGTGCAAATACTAGCAAGGTGTTGAAAGGTTTAATGTTCCGAGAATATTTCGTGAAGAACGTTTGTTTTTGTGTTTTTCTTGTTATTCATGTCCTTAAGTATTTTATGATTGACCTCAAAAAAGAAGGAAAAAAGTAGAAATACTCAAAGAGGAGATATGTTTTTTTTGCGTATACGCTATTTCACGAATTGCGAAGCAATCTTCATATTATTTTGAATAAAAAAAATTATAAATTCACTTTTGAATTTTATTTTCCATCTTTTTCCGGTTTAAGAAAATTGTTTTTCTTTAAATTAGAATAAACTGATATCTAACGAGACATACGAGTATATGCCGATACATAATATAGCTTAGGCATTGTCACGCTCATATAATATTTTTTTAATAAAAAAAATATGTCAAATTTTATAGGAGGATAGGACAAACTATTGTGTAGTCTCACATTAATATTTATATTATTCGCAAAGATTCTTAGAACTCCACTAGAAGTACCTATACTAATTAGTATATTTTAATGAATTGGCGATTTGTTCTTTGACCATACCATTATGCCGACAGTCTTTAAGCAAACAAATATATCTACAGAATATCTTATTTAGAGGATAATCTTATTTAGAGTTGATAAGTTTTTAATTGATTAAATATCCAATTAGAAAGAATTATAACGTAATATTTTTATAATTCCAGATTTTTACTCAATTTTCATATCTTAATAGTACTCAACTTCAGTATATTTCATAATTAACTTTATTTATAAAAAAATCTCGGAATAATAATCAAAAATAGCATCAAAATTTATAACTAACTAGCGACTCACCCGTTTCGCTCGGGTTTGTCTTTAGATTGATTCCCCATACAAACTTTCATCCCCATTTTCACCCCCTTAAAGATGATTTCCAGAATAAAAAATATTCTATATCCTTCCCAGGATATTAAACTATCTTCTTACCAAATTTTATCTAAATCGGTTCTGTAGTTTTTGAGTTTATTCGTTACAAACATACAAAAGTACCTATATCTATACCTATAAAAATACATATATCTTTCCTCTTTATACTCGTGATATTAGTCTAAATGTAGATTTAAAAGGATACACAAACAAACATTACAATAATCTCTTTTGTACTAGCATCTGGGCGACTGGCGCAGGCGCTCGTGCAGTAAGTTATCTATATATCCATTTAGTGCAATTGTCACAAAAAATGACGAGAACAGATAGAAAGAGGATCTAACAATAATTAGTTGCAAAAATTATTTTTTTGTAAAAATTACGTTTCTTCAGAAACCACACATAAAGATAAACTTAAAAAGCAATTCCTTATCTAAATATAAAAATTAATTTAAATTGTTAGAACTGTAGTTTCTGAGATAAACGAAATAAATTATACATACATATATACAAGAATTGCTCACTTAATATTATCAGATTTACTTAATTCAAGTGAAATTCAATCACTGACTTACAAAAAAAAAGTTGCTCAAGATTTCTACTACTAAAGAAGTATTTTTGTAACAGATGATGAAAATTCATTTTCAAAATTAGAAATTTTCTTGTTTGAACTTCCACACATATATCGGATGCCAAATCCCTATAGGAAAGGGCTTATTACCATTTGAAATTAAAACAGAAAACGCGATTCCCATACATCTACTTTCTGTTAAAAAATCGCATATTTATCATATATGGGTGTTTGCTTGAAGATCGGCAATAGGTCTGGTAGGGCAATTGCTTTTCATAGGTTACCGTGTCAAGGGCTTAACGTTGTTGAGTGCTGGGAACTGTTTGCTTTTATAATGCGTGTAAATATTTAGTGGATTCTACACTAGGTTTCCATATATCTTAGTGGATCTTAAAATTTATTTACGTTTTACATACTATTGCCAGCGACTTTACCCGATAGCATAAGCGAGTTGCTGTATATTAGCTAGTATTATTGACTAAATATGAAAAATTAAAAAAAAGTATGATAAGCCAAGCTTAAGTATAATAATATAAATCTCTAGTGGCGTATGCTTGAACAGACTGACAAAAATGTAAAATAATCGTCAATTATATATTAGTATTAGGGTTAAATATATTTTTTCGAAATATATTTAACGCTCATCTTTGACTTAGCTAGTCACCTCACTAAGACTAGCTGCTTCAGACATATTACAGTACATAGGTCCACTTTCTATTCCTTTAAGTCTTATATTCCAATGGGACGAGATATCTACAAGACCGATGAGACCTAAGACGCAGGACCAGTAAGCTTTACAGCTTTTCGAGGCTCAAGGATCACTATACAGTCAACTGCCAAACTTCTGGCTGTTATTAGGTATTTAGTGGTAGAAAAACACAGTAACTATTTTCTGACCTGAGATTCGAACTCAGGGTCTCACGATCTGCCGGCGTATGTACGCCTACCGATCGTGCCTGCTAGCCTAACGTACTGATAAGACCTAATAATATTACAAAATTCATAGGAGCTAAAGGGTTTAGCTATTTTGCCAACACTGACAAACATAAATATTAGTAATTAATATATTATTATAGATTATAGATTTAATATCAATTTCCGTCTTCTCGTTTTGTCCAATTCGATTGACTCTTTCAGCCAACACATTCAAAACAAATAACATGCATTCCGAAAACAGATGAAATAGTTCCTAAAACGGTATTAAAATTTAAATGAAAGCACTCAAAGCGATGTTTAGTACCTGCATTTAATTCGCATTCCTGCCTTCTGTCATTTTATATCATAGAATAAACGGCAATGAGAGTGGCATGTATAAAACATTAAGTTAATCCCATTCTACTTAATTCGAGACAGTAGTAGGCCAGTGGTAACGCGCTCGCTTGGAAAACTGGGTGAATCGGGTTCAAATCCCGGGTCTCGCACCCCTGACATTCTCATGTGCGAATAATTTCTAACATGATTACCACTTGTATTACGGTGAAGGAAAATATCGTAAGGAAACTTGCATGTCTAAGAGAGCCTAGCAAGTACTCGAAAGACTGTCATGTTAAGTCCACCAACCCGCAGTTAGCCAGCGTGGTGGACTATCCCCTGATCCCCGTCGTATTGAAGGGAGGCCCCTGCCCAGCAGTGGGACGTTAAAAAGGGCTGGTTAAAAAATGATAATAAAATATAGGAAACTAACAATTATATATTATAGCAAACAAACATATACTCGTAAGCTTAATTGCTAGCTTACAAAACGAGATTATTGCACTAAACTACTATAAAATTGCTTTAACAACTTGAAGTCACTTCTATTTTAAAGTCTTTGATTTCAGTTTTATACAGATAGTATTTCCAGGAATGTCAATGAAATGTTTAATTAAAAAGGGATGTATCGAGTGCTAATTTGAAACGGTAAAAATACTTCGGATTAATTAAATTTTAACTTTTATCCGGAAAACTGACTGTAATGAGATTATTGGTCCTTTATCTGATATTGATTCTTTAAAGCTAATAGATTGAGTTGTATTTAGTTTTTTTTAACATTTACATCTTTTGTTTATATTACATCTGTCCGGAAAACTTTAAAGAGTCTTTTGAGTCTTATTGTATGATATTACGGTGAATGGGCTTGGAAGTTAACAATGCTACTCGATCACGTAGACTATATAGAATAGATTATAGTGTACTTATTTTTTTAAATAAAATTGAAACGCCTGTAAATAAAAGTGATCTAAAAAATCTGAGTAAAGTTTTAGTTGGTCAGTTTTCATAAATTTGGCTATAGAGTTAAGGTGTTACTGTACTCATTAGCTTCCGGCAGTTCAGCCGGGCGTGAAGCCAAGAAACACACGGAGAGGTGGCCCGCTTCGGTGGGCGGTGTACCATGCCAGTCGCTTTCTTCTTCTGACAGCAGAGTGGACTGTTGGAGCTTGGTTGTGTTACCTGCTTCGGCAGACCTGCCGTCGGCATCGTGGATGAGTTCGTAATCGATCCAGCGACGCCCTATTAAGACGGGGGAGGTTTTGTTGGGTTTTATTGGGTAGTGCTGGTAATTCCCATCATTAACAAACTATATAGGTATATAAATAGAAAAATAATTAATTTAAATAAAAAGTAGGTATATAAGTAAATAAATAGGCACTTATAGTTACAATAAGGGCATTTTGTAGTACATTCTCATATTTATAATGATCATTGGCTGATGACCACAAAACCACAAAATGGCTCTATTAAATCAGTATTGTTAAGATATTTCATTACTAATTAATTCGTTAGTCAAATATAAAACTACATTATTATAAATACATATTATCTAGAGAATGTAACTTATAATTTAATATCGACTCACCATTCGTTCGTCCCTTGGTACATTTTAACGGTTAAAATGGAATAGATAGACTATATGTACAAAGGTACAGAAAAGTAGATAAGTACTTTAAAAGATAAAAAAATATATACCTTATTTGAGAAATAATTGATTCCCCATTCAAACTTCCACTTCCCTTTTCACTTCCTTAAGGGATGATTTCCGGGATACAAAACATATATTAGTTTTATATCTCTATACGTGTTGCTTCTCAGAACGTGTATGAAAATGTTATGTATGTCCGTAATAATATACAAGAATTTCCCAAAAAGTGTGACATGCATAACATTAATACTAGAGCTACAATTTTTTATATATTAATACAAACACAAGCTTGTAATGCCTGTGACTCGTCTACACAGAGTCAGTAATTCTTTTTATGGACAATGTATACGCTTGTACAACAGGATCCCAGAAAATGTTCAAAAGGCTTCTATCGCCAAATTCATGAATGGAATGGAATGAAATGATCGCCTCCAGGCTACTTCAACTTGATACAAATATTGTAAATTATAATTTTACTTTAAAAAAAGATTATACTTTAAGAAAAGATATTGGTCTCGCTGAGTTTCTTTCGCCAGTTCTTCTCAGGTCTGAGGCTTCTTTCCGAACTGGTAGTAGACTCATGACGTTCAGTAAAAAATTGTAATAATTTAATCCTGAATAAAATATTTTGATTTGATTTGATTTATACCTCTTTGGCTATCTCTGTACCAAATTTCATCGTAGATAAAACACACGTGAAAAATCTTTTTACTTCAACTTTTGATTATTTCTATCTCACGACTATAATATATATTAATATTTCATTAAAATAATGTTAAATTAAAAAAAAAGTTTGGATGAAGCCGGATGGGTCACTAGTTGCACACAACTCAACTAGTTGAAGAGTAAAACATTCTAATAGCACTGATGTTTTACTTTAAATCAAATATATTTTTCTTTAGAAACATAAATATTTCAAAATAATAATAATAATATAATGTAAACATAAGTGTTAATATGTAAAATTAATGTTTTTATATATGGCTTAAAGAGACTTGTTTTGTGCTTTAGCTAAGAGTTTCGTCATATTTTAATAGCGCTATAGTTAAGTCGTAAAGTACTGATTTATTTTACGACGAACACTTCGTCTAGTGTCACTGTTAGAATTTTACAAGTACTCAGCCACTTATCTCACTACTGTCTGTTTGGGTCTCACGTATAGATGAAGAGACCTTCGTCATTTTATAAAGACTGAAAGTTTGTCAGCGTATGCTCCCAACACAGATAAGAACGATGGACCATTATGAAGTTCAGGCTATGGTGGCTTTGGCAGGTACACGGAACTAAAGGTGTGTAAAATACCGACCTAAATTCGTCAAATAATAAAGTGTGATTTTTTGGTATTACCTTCAGAATATTATTAAAAATCACGTCATTCAATGCCAATTAACATCGTGGCAAACCCTTGCCAGACACCCTTTTCATGAAATCATAATTCTACTTACGTTATAGTATGAAAGCTGATTCTTATATATAATACTTGGGTGATAATTAGATGATGGCACTAATCGTTTGCTAAAAAACAAATACCTACATATATATATATATATATATATATATATATATATATATATATATATATATATATATAAAGAATAGTCGATGTTTTTGTAGGCAGTTTCATAGGGCATGCAGGGGAGCACCGAAGCAAGAACCCTCTACATAAATAATAATATGTATATTTAATTAGTCTAGTAAGTAGTATACATTTAAGCAATGTCGTTGTAAGTCTGAACACGTAGCTCTCTACTTGGAGGCCTGCCATACACAGCAGATTAATGGTTTTGTTGAAGAAAACATTCAAATTAGATAATTGTTGTTCAACGATGGATTTATTTTATTATGACCTATAAATGCTTTAGATTAATCAAAAAACATTACTTTTATTACTATTTATAAAATTCTGAATATCATTTGAGGCTTCATGGTCGTGCGTTTTGGTCGAAAAGCTTGTGCTTTTCAACGAGTTCAGGATTCCAGTCAATCCAGGATTTTAAAACTTTCCCCCAAATTTTATCTCTCCCCACTTACTACACGAGAAAAGCCGCGGGTGAAAACTAGTGTAATTGAGTATCGAAGTTATAGTGTCATATACCATAACTATGATATGGGGTGAATATCATGATTACTAACCGACTTCCAAAAAGGAGGAGGTTATCAATTCGTCAGAATCTTTTTTTTCTTCTTTTTTATGTATGTTCACCAATTATTTGAAGACGCCTGAACCGATTTGGATTTTTTTTCTTTTAAAGGGTATACTATTCAGATGGTCCCATATAAATTTTATCAAAATCGATAGAGCGGTTTTTAAAAAAAACCAACAATAAATATATTTTTTAAATAAATTGCTTAGTCGAATATATTAATAAAAAACTTTCTTCTTACAAATTACCTGCTTATTACGTCTACACTAAAAATGGAAAAATAAAAACTTTTTTTTTCCATTTTTAAAGTCCAGCCGATGCAAAGCAAATCTAATATATTTCGATACGTAAAATACATATTTACCTATTAGATATTCATACCTTAAAATATTGTAGGCCGGCACCGACTTCGAAAATATCTGATTAGGTATCTATTCTAAATGAAAACCTCCGTTTAGTTATTTTTTACATTTTAGTGCCTGGAGGTCGGTTTTTATTTTTTGTTAAAAAGTTTTTATGGTTTATGAGATACAATGATTATATGAGATACATACATTTTGTAAAATGTAATAATATCAGTTCCACAGTTCTTTGTTATCATTTAATGGAATAACCGCAAACCGAATTCACACAAAATACACATAGATATAAAGTTTGGGGACAGAAAACTGGTTAAATTAATTAACCTATCCATTCATAGTTTTGTTGAAAGGTGCGTCACCGCAACCCGACGGATAAGTTTGATGGACCACAGAATAATTGATAGAAGTGGTACGTATTATTACGAAACGGGGATTCCCGCTTGGGTCCAGCTTGATGTAAGTATTTTTATTAACTTTATACGTAATTCTTGCGGTTTGGATATTTACAGATCATTATGTATACAGCGTTATTAATATAAAACTAGGTTTTTTCAGGGTCTCGGTTACTTTTTTCAGGTTACAAATATGTGGACATTTCATTCATTTAGGACGTAAGGTGTTTCTATTCCAAACACGCAAATTTGTTTTGAATTAAGCTTTGAGCTGTGTTCAATGAATTATCATACACTTATAGAGTGTTTTTGTTTTCTCAAGTATTTGCGTAAGTACAGAATATATATGATAGCATTTCCACATTCCTTATTCTATGTTAGGACAGACGGATTGACAAGGTCTGCTTAACTTGCTCTATTGTGGTTTACAAATGACTGTTTTAATGTATTTAAAGGATAAGGGTTCTAAATAAATCAGTTTTATAATCCTTTTGTCTCGTTATAACGATTTATACTCGAGTTAGATGACCCTTCGTTATTTTAAGTTTTAACTTTAGTTTTGAAAACGTACTAGCGCTTGTAAGTACCTGTTTGAAATATAGTAATATTCTATGGAAAATACTTGAGAAAACGGAATAAAATGTTGGTTTTCACATTCATCGAATAAATGGTATTTTTAACCCCCGACGCAAAAAGAGGGTCTTTTTGTTTGAAATCTCGACGTGGTAAGTAAATAAAATAAAAACGAAAGTACAATCAAAAAGAAAATTGATAGTGATATCTATATATATGATAATTTTATTTTCTTACTTTTTAGTTCTTTTTTTGTGTCGGGGGTTACTTAAAATTTTTATTTTTATTAAATGAGCAACTGTTGAGTGTTTCGCTTTTTTTGTGTACTTTTTAGGTCATCTAGATAGTTCTTAGCTATTTTAGAAATACTAGAAGGTGCTGTTGTCGATATATGTAGATATCTTTACATTTACCAACCAAATGAAATTTGCAATAGTACAATATCTACTGACTGGTCTGCTAATTAAAAATACTGCTATAAAAACGCTTATAAAAATCTATTTAAATAAAGTATATTTTAAGCTTATGGTAACATTTTTCAAAATCGTAAATTTTCTCAGTTATCTGGTAAAATCTATCATAAACCAATAAAATTAAGGCATGCCTTAAGGAAGCATGTGGTATTCAAATGTAGCTAATAGCCCATAAAGGCAGTGATCAACAGGCGAATAAAAAGTTTCACGTTCCAGCCAAATCGCTTTTGGTAGGCGAAAGAAAGACGTTTTAGTCGTTTGAGCATATCTATACATATAATAAAATTGTAACTAAGCCAAATCTGTACATTAAATATTTTTTGGAAAATCTTATTGAAATAGATATTATTATCGATGCAGAGCCGAATCTATAGTTTTTAGAATTTTTGTCTGTCTATCTGTCTGTTACCGCATCACAGAAAAACTGGAGCGATTTTGATGAAATTTTGTATAGTGATAGTTGGGTATCGGGTCAATATATAGGATACTTTTTACCCTGGGAAAATATCTATTTTTCTGAGAAAAAATACAAAGGCTGCAATGTAAGAGTATACATACTAATATGTAAAATCTAAGAATTTGGTTTTTGGTCATCTGAACGCGTGCGTAGCCGTGGGCAATGCTAGTATGTAATATTATTACTACTCAAATATTACATGTAATCGTTTTTTATTATGTTATTCGTATCATTAACTTTAAATATTGTTTTAGGAAATTAATTCTACATTAATGAAATTTTCATTAATTGTACAATTTTTGTTCCGATTTAAGTACATATAAATAAATTAATTACGTAACTATTAAAAAGTAAATTAAACCGACAAAAATATTAAAACCTTTTATTTCCTGTTTAAATTTCCAGACACTTAATAGTAGAGACTTAAAAAAAAATCAAAAACCTACTTTTAGAAACTAAATGAACTATTTCGAAAAAGTGACTGAACAGGGGTTTCTATTTACTAAAGGTATGCCTAATCAGATATTTTCGAAATCCGATCATAGATGGCCAAGCGCAAGTTGGTGGAGTTTAAATGTTCGAAAACTTGCTAAGTTCTCAGAGACACGCAAGTTTACTCATGGTGTTTTCCTTCACCGTAAGGCAGGTAGTAATCATGTTGGAAATAATTCGCACATGAAAATATTAAAGATGCTCTCCTGGGATTTGAACCTGGTTCACTTAGTTTTCCAAACGAACGCCTCACCACTGGGCTACCACTACCTGACTAAATAAAAATATATACTCAGACGTAGTCAGATACAGGCACTAGTAATAAAATGATACTACAGATGTTTGACCTGACCAAAGGTCAAGTTGACTGTTTCCATTATACGTGGTCCACGAGGCCTACTCCGCTTATCATGCGTAGATATCTATATTTACACATATCTATACTAATAAATAAAATCCTGTCTGTCTGTGATTCCAAATAGCTAATGAAATTTACTCGATATAATAAATACCTCAAAGCTCAAACATTTTGCACTGATTTTCTTGTTTGGTCGGAAAATTGGGTTTAGAGTGTCATAAATAATTAGGTACTTTTTAAATAAAAGTATGAAATGATAAAGCGATTTCTAAATAACTTTAAATGTAAAGTACTAGCGACTCACTCTCGCCTCGCTCATGTTCGTCTCTAAGTTGCTTCCCTATACAAACTTTCGTCCCCCATTTTCACCCCTTTAGGGGATGATTTCCGAGATAAAAACTGTTCTATGTTCTTTCCAGGGTCTCAAGCTATCTTCTTACAAAATATCATCTAAATCGGTTCAGTAGTTTCGGAGCTTATTCGGTACAAATAAACAAACAAAAAAATCTTACCTCTTTATAATATTAGTACATATATACGTAGATTATATACCCCAAGAATATCTACTTTATTTACTTAAGAATATTTGACGACACGTTTGCTGTGCCAGCGGTCGCGGGTATGAGTCCCGCTGGGGGCATTCATTTGTGTGATGAGCACGAATGTTTACAAACATTTGTAAAACCTTTGTAGTCATGGGTGTTTATATTTATAATGTGTATGTATTTAAAGTTATATATGTGTAGTGTATCAACTATCTGGTATCCATAACACAGTCCTCGTAGCTTTCCATGGAACTAGATGGCGCTGTGTGTTACTGTCCCAACATATTTATTTATTTCATTATAATATAACCTGTTCATTAAAAAAGCTTATGAAAATACACTAAGACATTTTAACTAAAAAAATATACTTATATTTTTACACATCAATCATTTCCATTCTACCTTTTTCTTTTTTTGCTGGACTGTTTGTTACACAGGTTATTTATATCGTAACATGTAAAAGAAGCCGTGGGACGAGGCGTGTTAAAAAATAAGTTAATCAAGATAACCGCTAGCAGAACGTTCTTGACATGTACGTAACAATCATTTGTTTTTATGCAATTGCATAAATGCAGCTGGCATTACTATAATATACTAATTAGATGTTATCTTCAATATTCAGTATATCGTTATCAGATCTATGCACCGAGTGGCTCAGTGGTTGAACTGTCAGGTTGGTTCAAGAGTCGATTCTGGTGGATTATGTCGTAATCGACTGGCAAATAGCATTCACCAAATATATATATATATATATATATATATATATATATATATATAATATATATATATATATATATATATATATATATATATATATATATATGTCAAATGATGATAACTTAATGTCAAAAAAAAACTTTTCGGATTTTTCACGGATTTATTTCGATTGTTGGTTCCCGACGTTTCGAATGCTTTACGGCAATCTGAGATAGCTAAAAGTTTAACTAAAAGATAGTTCTATTTAAAATGTCAAATATTCGCGTACGTACTCTTACGTTAAATTATGCAACCTATACTAATATATACTATTAATAGAGAATAGTGGCAGAGTTTGTTTGTTTGTTTGTTTTTTTTTATGTTTGTTTTTTTTGTTTATTTGAACGCACTTATCTCAGGAACTACTAATCGGATTTGATTTTTTTTTGCATTATATGGCTCGTTTATTGAGGATGGCTATATATCACCTTGCTACAGTAATCATAAATGTCAACAAATTGGGCAGACTTCATTTTTGTAAGGGAACGGAAAGAAGAGTTTATTTTTTTGTACTTTGAATGCGTTAAGTTTATAATAATTATAGAAAATATTATTAGTGAATGAAACCACGTTAAAAAGCTAGTTAAAATAATGACTTGTACAAGCAATTTATGTATTTTTTTACCCATCCATCAATTTTCACCTCGTGTAAAGTATTGACTCGTAGGTTATCAGACCTGACCTTAGCAGATGTATTATTTAATACGCACTAATCTTTGATACACACATGTGAATTGTGACTTAAGTCACGTATCCAGGCTGATGTTATATAGGGAAGTTTGTTTGTGTAATCCATACTAATATTATAAATATGAAAGTGTGTTTGTTTGTTTGTCCTTCTTTCATGTTGAAACGGAGGGACTGATTGGCGTATTTTTTTGTGTGAAGGTAGTTGAAAGGCTGGAGAGTGACATAGGCCATTTTTTACAGCGGGAGATTATCTCATTCCCACGGGAAAACACGTTATAAGACAATCCAAAAAAAAAAAATATTTATGATCAAAATTACTTAAAACTTGGATTAATGTTTTTAAATACAATTAAATAAATACCTGAAGCATTTTTCGAAATTCATCACATAAGGGATGAAAGTTTGTATGAAATATAGCTTTTTAGAGTTTTTTTGTAGTTTAACGCGAGTGAAGCCGCGGGTTCTGCTAGTAAATAATATATTTAATAGTAATAAATATCGTCCTCCTCCTCCTCCTGTCCTCTCCTCCTCCTGTCCTCTCCTCCTGTCTTATTTCGGCCACGGCGGCTAATCTTATTGAGACTATCTGCGCAAGAGATATTATAGTGTACAAGTACATAAGTACACCTTATGTTCATTTTTAATTGATAATCAAAAAGAAACAGACTTTAAAGCTTTATTTAAGAGTTATGTGCTCGAGCGATATATTTATTTCTATACATATAAAAAAATTGTAACTAAGCCGAATCTGTACATTAAATATTTTTTGGAAAATCTTATTGATATGGACATTATTATCGATACAGAGGCCGAATCTATAGTTTTTACAAATTTTGTCTGTCTGTCTGGTACCGCATCACAGAAAAACCACTGGAAGGATTTTTATGAAATTTGGTATGGTAATAATTGCTGGTTATCCGGGTCAACATATAGGATACTTTTTATCGCGGGAAAATATCTAATTTCTGAGAAAAAATAGAAAAACTGCATTGTAGGAGTATACTAATATGTAAAACCTAAGAATTTGGTTTTTGGTCATCTGGACGGGGGCGGAGCCGCGGACAGTGTTAGTTGTAACATATTTTCAACATTTTTCAATTCGGCCTGATTATAATTATTGCTATCAAATGAACGCAATTTTATAAAACACAATTGATATTATTCAATATGCCATTATATGTTTAAGTTTTACATAAAGTATTTCTATTAATTAAAATGGAATATATTACACATTAAAGACTACAAATTTTCATTAAAAATTAGCGTCTCACCCTCGCTACGCTCGGGTTCGTGCCTAGATACAATTCAATGGTTAGTATAGATTTTCCAAAGGTGAATTATTTTCCCGCAGTAAAAAGTATCCTAAATGTTGACCCGGATAACCAGCTATCGTCATGCCAAATTTTATCAAAATCTGTCCAGTGGTTTTCTCGTGATGCGGTCATAGACAAACAGAGGGACAGACAGAAAAAACTTCTAAAACTTATAGATTCGGCCTCTGTATCGATAATAATGACTATTTCAATAAGATTTTTCAAAAAAAAAAATATGTACAGATTCGACTTAATTAAAATTTTATTATATATTATGTATAGACTATGTCATATATATTTATCGTTTGAAATATCGATGAGTATCAGAAAATGCAGTGAGTTCGATGGGAATTCTCATCGATAATATATAAACAGAAGCTTATAAGTTTCAACTTTCATTATATATATATAATGAAAGTTGAAACTATATATATATATATATATATATATATATATATATATATATATATATATATATATATATATATATACTTTATATTATTATTTATATTTATAATATGTATGTATTTAAAATTATATATATGTAGTGTATGAACTATCTGGTATCCATAACATAAGCCTCGTAGCTTACCATGGAATTAGATGGTGCTGTGTGTTAATGTCCCGACATATTTAATTACATTGCATAAAACCATCCAAATTGTCTCTCAGAAGCTGATAAGTGCACTGCGTAGTAGCGATAAGTTGTAACCTATTTACTACTATTAAATAAAAACGTATAACAGCTCCTTCATTTAGATATTGAATAGAAATAATTAAACAAGATCAAAAGTTTATCAAACTAATGGGGGAGTGCGATAATGCTTTTTACTTTATTAATTTAAATTCTACATTTAAACGTATGGCGCAGTGGTAACATGCGTGCATAGTCTTATAAAGGTAGATCTAACAGGTTCGATTACTTATCACAGATTAATACGATATAAGATAACGATCTAAATAATGATCTACAATCTACATTATATCTATTGATGTTTTAAAGTTTTAGTGCCAGTAATTTGGCAATTAAGCACTTTAAGGACTTATAAGAAAAATAGGAAAAGTTAACACTTTATTCATTAGTGAGTGATATTTCATCGCGAGGCCGTCATTCTTCATTATTCCCAATGGTTATTGGGCTTACAGAAAGTTACGAAAACTCGGAAAAACAGTGTATAAGAAATAGGGCATTTCCGTACATTTTGTACGGCTGATGGTATAATGTCTTCCTGGTCGATTTCGGCGACGATGACTTTCTTAATAGAAATATCTAATGATTAAACTTGGCCCGACCCGGGACTCGAAGGACCTACGACGTCCGGATCTGCAGCCGTACATGTTAGCCACTACACCACTGATTTAGTTCCGTATAGTACTATAAAAAAAAATTGAAAACGAACAAACGCACATTCATATTTATATTATTGATACTTATTTCAATACTAAGTCTTACTTGAAACAAACAAGAATTGTACGTAGTATTTAAAATATTTCGTCCAAGTCAATTTAATGTATGGTGATTATTTATAAAAATGTTATGTCTGACCCTATATTACTCGATATCAAAATGGCATAAACATGTATGGAGAAACAACTTTTTCATTATTTTCCTTGTTATTAGTAATAGAATGTTTTATTGAGTCATACAAATTCTTTTCTTAATATAGATATCTTTAGCATAACTTTTGCGAGCGATTTTATGATTAATCTTCGTATTACAGATAATAATATATTTTATTAGCGACTTACCCTCGCTCCACTCGGGTTCGTCATAAGGTACGTTTTAACGTTTAGTATAGATTTCTCAGAGATAAGACATTTTCCTCCAGTAAAAATTATCCTGCATTATGACATGTTGACCAGCTATCATCATACCAAAGTTCATCAAAATCCGTCAAGTGGTTTTCTCATGATGCGTCGGGAACCAAAAATCAATGAACATAAATCTGCTAAAAATACGAAAAGATAATAATTTAACTTAGAAACCTATGGTGACACGTTTGTAGTGATTTCAATTTGTAGTAATCCTACTTGCGGTGCCAGCGGTCGCGGGTTTGAATCCCGCTGGGGTATTCATTTGTATATTTAGTATGAATGTTTGTACTCCAGTCATTGGTGTATATATTTATAATATATATGTATTTAAAGTTATATAAGTGTAGTGTATCAACTATCTGGTATCCATAACACAAGCCTCGTAGCTTACCATGGAACTAGATGGTGCTGTGTGTTAATGTACCAACATGTTTTATTATTTATTCATTTATATTATTAAGTTTCCATAAATAAGTTAACGCAACTATAATACTAATGAACAAATTAAATCAGCTACAAGTTATTCAATTAATTAAAAATTGGCATTTTGAATTATGTCAGCAAGTAAGTATTTTCTCACACATAAAGTTCCTGCTCCCTTATACGCGTTGTACCATCTCATGGTCGCCGTGCAGTCTATCTCGAGCTTTCCTTTTAAGGATAGTAGAAAAAGCTTATACGCTTCCGGGTTCGAGCTTTGGATTGTTTGTAAAATATAATAAATTACAGCTTTTTTTGCTATTAGATACAGTTTGCTTTAATATATAATTTTGCAGCTTTTTTATCGTACTGTTTATTTATGACTGTGTATAGTAGGAATATCTAGTATGTAAGGTGTTTATTTCAAAAGCATTTTATTGGTACCAAAATCAATAATAGCATTACGATTGAGCTTTGGGCAAGCATCAAATTCATAGCTTTTATAGATTCTAAGTTACATTTATAACTCAAATATGTATGTACACAATTAATGCAATAACGCCATTTAATTTTATACTAGCGTAAATACATTTATTATAAGCACTGTTCATAGAAAAAAATATATAAAAAATTCTGGCATTTAAGGCAATAAAATTAACTCTTACAAAATTTTCCCATTTATAATTGAACCCTTTTAGAGATTGATTATTCTTTAAACTTTTATACCAAACTTCATCAAAATTGCTACAGCCTTGAAAGTTAAACAAACGAACAAACAAGAAAAATATGATTATTAAAATAAATATATATGTATAATAATTAAATTTAATGAAAAGTTATAAGATATGGTAATTACATGGTGGAATAACGACATAAGTTTGGACTGGAGGTGAATGCAGTTGGTAATGCGTTAAGTTTGAGAGTCACTCTTGATACGTGCGTAGTGATGTGCTGTCTTCTTCTTCTGAAAAATATAATACGAATAACTATATATTTTAGTTATGATTGTCAATCTGTTTATAAATTAATTTCCATGATTTGAAAGAGTTTCAAATATAATATAGAAATAAGCCAACAAGACTTGCCTGAAGAAGAAAATGTCGCGATATTTTAATTATATCTTAATAAAGAAAATTAGGTTATTTTTTATTCTATATCCACTGATTACGGAGATAAAGAGGGAAAAGTCAAATTTTATTTTTACTTAAGAATGTATATTACTATCACACGGTTGACGAATTGTATTACTATTTTTACCAATAAAAAATTTCGGTATTTTTTTATTTAAATGTTACATATTTATATTCTGTGATGATTAATCTTATACATTATATATATATATATAATATATATATATATATATATATATATATATATATATATACCCTCCCTAAGTGGAGTGGATTTTTGTCTTTAAATACGATATAAAATATTAAATAAAAAACAATTATGAAGTCATCAGTTTTTTTCGAGTTTGTACCTCCGCTTTTTTTGAATTTGGTTAAAAATAAAAGCGGCTATCTAAGCTACTGTATAGGCAAAGATAAAACGGTTCAGGACCTTTTTATCTTCTGTATGTCAACAGATATTTTTAGTAGCTATTGACGAACTTTCGTGTGAAGTGATTTGCGACCACTGAACGACCTCCAGTATTATTTAAAATATGTAATCCCAAAATAAGAAAAGACCAACAAACAAACATACATACATTACAAACGAAAGCGTAAAGATGAAAAAAGCTCAGGCGAAGCCGTAGCGCATAAGTGCTATAAATATAGAAAAAAAGCCATTACACTTATTATTTTTATTGTAAAAGTTAAATAAAAAGTAATATATTAATTTATCGACATTTCACAACACTAATTCACCTATTGAGTTAACAGTGACTCGGCGTCTGGACAGTTTATTAAAGTCTTAAGACATTTGCAAGATTTTGACTGGATAATATCGATGTAATTCAGTGCAATTCGTAATGAATATTAAAGCTACACTCGATTTCTGAACAGTAATTGAAACTAATTTGCACGATGATTATTTAAAAAATCAATTGGCATTTAAACTAAGTAGTATAAATAAATGATTATTTTGTTCTTTCCTTTCCATAATACTTTTTTAGATTTACGCGAACATTTGACATTGCAAATAAATTAATTTTCAATTAATAATTAAATTAATAAATAAATAATAATTAAAAATAATAAATTAATAATTAAAATTATAGATGTACGTACTAAAAATAATAAATTATATTTAATGTTCAACTAATAAAAGATATTAAAATAATAGATTGAGAAGATAAACGAAGACGTAGACTGAAGTGATAGAAGTTGTGGAACTCTAAGAAGTGTATAATACTTAATAGCTACTATTAAAATTTCAGCTGAATTAGGCTACAATTTTGACACGTTTGGCTCAGCTTGCAGTGAACCTACTTGCTATGCCAGCGGTTGCGGATTCGAATCCCTCTGGGTGCATTCATTTGTGTGAGGACGAATGTTTGTACTCCAGTCATAGGTGTTTATATTGATTTGTATGTATTTAAAGTTATATATGTGTAGTGTATCAACTATCTGGTATCTATAACACAAGCCTTGTAGCTTACCATGGAACTAAATGGTGCTCTGTATTAATATCCCAACATATACTATGCATATACCGAGAAATTACTTAAAACATGTACATTACCGCTTTAATTTTCAACCTTAGAACCCAAACTCATAATAATAATACTATTTGGATAACTAAGCATACCCTACTACGAAATAGTACTTAACCAACCCTTTGTTAATAATTAAATTAAATAGACTTAATTCGAAATTACAAAGGGTTGCTGTTAAAAGCTAGTATCGATGTACCAAATGATATTGTTAGCACAACTAACGTGATCGGCGATGGTCTGATAGCTTAATGCATTCAACGTCTAACTGCTCTAAATATGCCAATACTCCATTACAAACGGATGATGTTTCATATCAACAGTGTATTTACTTAGAGAAATGCACAATATGTCGAACTGTCTTGAAATTTGCATGATATCTTATATTGTTCAAAGCTTACACGTTTATTTGTATACTAGCGGCTTTTCTTGGGTGTTCTTGGTCTTTTTTTATTTTATTATATTTATAACTAGCGGCTTAGCGTCGTTTCGCTTGGGTGTGTCGCTGAGTATGTTTTTTTTTCAGCGGAACCCTAATTCTTTTTCTAAAATAATAGTAGCCTAAGTTACTCCTTATAACATCAGATATCTGCCAGTGAATTTCCTGTCAAATTTAGACTAGCCGTTTTGGGGATTAGCGGGAACAAACAGACAAATACGCAAAAAATTAAAAATTGTGTTTTTCTTATAAATATATACATATACTTTTAGTAAGAACCTGTTATTTTGACATTACAAACAGACACTTCAATTTAAATTTTCTGTATAGTACTTGTAATGTACATAATATAGTACTAGAAATAATATATTATATATAATGTACATAATATATTCGCTTGTAATTAGGCCCTAGGTGACAATTACTAACAGTATATGTACTGGTCCACGTCATAGTCACATCTGTGTACTAGATTTCATCTAAATCTGTCCAATCGTTTCAGCACGAATGAATAACAAACATACATATTTTCGCATTTATAATAATGTTATAAATAACAATTAAAAAAAATGTTACTCATAAGACTAATATAAAGACTTATTCTTAGGGGAATCGAACTCACTGTCCTTTGTATAGTTAATATTATATAATATATATAATATATAATATTAATAGTCCGCTTCCTACTTTAAATAGACCATATACACATATTTTACTTATACATATTAGGCAGGTATATCTTCTCTCACCGACATTTACCAAACAACTTATCGAGTCCAAATGCATTACGGCAATGAAATTTTTCATCGAAAAATGGCCCGAGCCGTCGTTAACATCAAATGCAGTTAAAATTTTGCTGTTGCTCATAAAAATTTTTTATGACCCAGCTACTAGGATTTCGTAATCGAAACACCTAAATCGTTATCGGAGCTCTCGTTTAAATCGCTATAAATGTGATATAGGATGGTTATGGCGCAGTGACAGTGACAGATCTGGTTCAGCATTGTTTAGGTCACAGGTTCAATTCGTAGGATGAACAACTAAATATACCGACGACGAATATAATAGTTGTTCGACTGTGTTTTTAAGCCATAATAAATAGTGGTACTGTACGGAACCAGCTATTCTGACTCGGTCATGATGGATTTCTACATTTATTTTCTTCATTTTATTACAAAGATAAAATCTATTATTATTTCTTAAAAAATATTATTTCTTAGACCGAAAATGTACTGATACAGGTAAAAGAATTATTTTTACGTTTTATAATACTCGAGTGATTTTTCTTAAAACAACCTAATTTCAAAGAAGTCTGAGAAACTTTTAAGCTCCGCTGATTTTTGATCATTCATTACTATTGTTCGAGTAAAGGTCCACCCTAAATAATAAAGTCTACTATAAAATTATTTTAGACGTATAATTTTATTTGGAAGAGATATTAATAATATATTATTTTGTTAGAGTGAAGGTCGCGACTTTGATTCTCGCTCAGGAAAAATGAGTCATTGAAGTCACTTGGAATTTCTTAGGCATGCCTCTTTAAACAAGGAAAGTATATGTAGAAAAACAATTTAAAAAAATCGATTCGCAAAACACAAAAATAATAAAAAAAAATTAAGTGTTAATTAGAGTAGCAAATAATATTTTAAATTAAAAATATATTTATTTTTCAGTAAACCTCCTTAGTTCTGTCGGAAGCCGTTTCAATTTTATTAAGGATAATCTTTAAAACTTCATTATATTTGCTTTCAAAGCGACCAATGTCAAATGCAAATGCTAGTTAATACAAACAATACAACAATAAAAATAGTAACTAGCTATTTCGTGAAAATCGATAACCCATCTCAAATATTCTATAAAATATTTTAAAGCTATCCAAACAACAAAGGATTTTAAAATAATATTTTGAATTGTAAAAACGAGTTAGTTAAATTAATATTGTTTATATCTGGTTCCTATTGAAAATAATAAAATAGTGAAAAGTAAAAAAAAAAACATATAAAGCTGAGCCAAATGGCCTGTAAAAAAAGCAAAGGTACTGAAGTTCGCTGGTGAAAAGAGAAAACGTTGATTTATGTTGAATTTAATTTCATATTCTGTGCATGCCTCGTTAGTCTAATGGCTAGCATATACAACTGCAGTTTTAAAGGTCCTGGGTTCGAATCTTATGTCGAACTAAAAATAGTTGGCTTTTCTGTAATAGTCAAAAGTTAGGAACTTGGCGGTGTTACGCTCCCGTGCCTCGAGGGCATGTTAAGACATGCCAAATTGTTATCCCACTGGATTTTGAGAGTGAAAGAAATAGAGAGTGCACTTGAGGTTTCGCGTATTTGTGTATATCTGGGCGTCTAAAACCTTAGTCTCTCTCATGATCACGACTGTTGTATAGCATTCGAAGCGTCAAGAAACAAAAATCTAAACAAAAAGAAAAGTGAAATTAAAAAATTATTCTGAACTGTAAATCTATAAAAACAATTTTGCATTACACATCAAACTTTACAGTTTACACGTACCTATATGGCTTTAGTACGGGGAAAAAATGTGTAAAATTAATTTTAATTAAAATGTCAAATATTTGCGGTCAATCTAGGAAAGTATTATCCCTCCTTTTTGAAGGCGGTCAAAGACAATTTTTTTCAATATAAACATACAATTTTTTACATATATTTTTTTTTAAAATATATATAAAATATTATTGTTTAAAACTACTCACTAAGTCTTACCTGAAATTTCCTTTAGTTTAAAGGATAACTATTCAATTTAGAGCTTAATCATTTACACGTTTTTTTTTAATTTAATTTAAACAGCTTCTACTTCGGAAACCAATACTAAAAATACTTTAGCTTCATTTGTATGCTAATGCAGTTTACATCAGCATTTGTTTATACTTATTTACCTATTTTTCCTTTCGTAATCCCTTTTAAAAGCGTCCAACCCCTACTATGTTTCCGTTCGATAGACGTTAACGAACACGTTACTGAGTAATTTCTTATTCGAGTAACATTCTATTTACGCTAGTACCTATAGTAAATATGGTAATATTAGTAGGTAATGGTAGCACAGATACACTCGTACAGTTAAATGTTGACTTTACTTAGCATAATGTCGACTTTTATGGATATTATTGTACGAGATATTCACATAATATAAGATAAATATATTTTTATGAAGTTATATTAAATTCTAAATTGCTTTATTTATCATATAAGATAATATATTTTATTCTGTATTGAAGAAAATATGGTAAAAAATGTTATTTAGTGTATAATTTCAAGATATTTTACAATTGTAATATGTTAATAGAGACCATCGTTTCTTTGGTAGTGTTTATCATATGTTATTATGTTACGAGATATGAAAATTTAATATATAGAAGTTGTAGTTATACACTGCATCTTATTGCATTTTTCCTTGGAAGGGATAAGAATCCATTTGACAATGAAGGAACATATGACAAACCCATGACTGGAGTACAAACATTCGCGCTCATCACACAAATTAATGCCCCCAGCGGGACTCGAACTCGGGACCGCTCGCACAGTTAGTAGAAATTGAGCTTATATTGAGTCTATACACCGATAATAGATTGTGTATGTTTCTTGCTCCTTCACGCAGAAACGGCTGAACGGACTTGAATGATATGAATACACAGATAAAATATAACCTGGAGTACTATAAGTATAGTCTGCTATTTGGCATCTAGTGACACACCTCCATATTAATGTTAATTAATTACATGTATATAAAAGGGTCTGAATACAATTTTTATAACACGATAGATGTTAACACAACATACTATTTCATATGTGAAGTATTATTATAACAACATGCACCTGAACTACATGCCATCCATTCACGCAAGGGCTTCACAATATCCTTGTCATTTCAGCCACTTCATTTTTCATACCCTCCAAAATCGATATACGCGAGTATTTTCCCCTTCCGTCATAGAGTATTTTGTAGATGATACATATGTAGTATGTTATTAACTGCTGTTGCTGTGCTGTGCTGTTTGTCGTTTGGTTCAGTTGCTGTGACCCTACTTGTTGTGCCAAGTGTCGCGGGTTCGAATCCCGCTGGCATTAATTTGTGTGATGAGCACGAAATGTTTGTACTCCAGTCATGGGTGTTTATATCAAATTCAAATTATTTTATTCAGCATTAAATTATTACAATTTTTTACTGAACGTCATGAGTCTACTATAATATGTATGTATTTAATATTCTATCTATAATATGTATGTATTTAAAGTTATCTATATTTATGGAGTGTATCAACTATCTGGTATCCATAACACAAGCCTCGTAGCTTACCATGGAACTAGATGGTGCTGTGCGGTAATGTCCCAACACATTTATATATATTTATAGTATATGATTACAACTTAATAAGGGTCTTCTGTAATTGGAATTTTTGAAAGATAAATAACATGTTTTAAGTGTTATAAATTACTAGCGGCTTACCCTGGCTTTGCTTAGGGTATGTACCTATGTACTTGATTGTAGCCTATGTTACTCCAGGCATTATCTATGTACAAAATTTCATTCAGCCATTTCAGCGTCAAAGACTAACGAATATACGTGTACATTAACATGTAATAGTTGTTTAATCTCGACAGTGACCGACACTACTGTTATAAAGAGGAAAGATTTGTATTTTTGTATGTTTGTAACATATAAACTCAAAAGCTACCGGACTGATTTCGATGAAATTTGATAAGAAGGTAGTTTGAGACCCTAGGAAGGACATAGGATCTTTTATTCCGGTATTCACTACATAGTATTATAACAAAGTCGCCTCCCGCTGTCTGTCCGTCCCTATGTATGCTTAGATCTTTAAAACTACGCAACGGATTTTGATGCGGTTTTTTTAATAGATAGAGTAATTCAAGAGGAAGGCTTATATGTAAAATACATGCATATTATAGTACAGAAAAGCCGAGAAATTCAAAGATTTGGATTTCATACTAACCAGTATAAAACGTAGCTTGTATGTTTATTTAGAATTAGTCGTAGTCAAATCCGTTAAGCCTTGATAGTGTGAAGAGTAACAGATACATTCACTCACCCACAAATAGCATGTACATTGTTATTTAAATTAACATATTTGTTTATAACTTCGGGTGCGCCCCAGCCTTAATGCCTTTTGTATAGGTATATATATATATATATATATATATATATATATATATATATATATATATATATATATATATATATATATATATATATATATATATATATATATATATATATATATATAATTTAAGAAAACTCTCAAAAGGGTCGATTGTTTATACAAATATTACTATATTGGTAGCTTAGTTTTCGCAAAATAATATAATCTATTCTAATAATTATAACGACGAAAGATGTTTGTACCAAATAAGCTCCGAAACTACTAAACCGATTTAGATGAGATTTGGTAAAAAGATAGTTTGAGACCCTGGGAAGTACATAGGATTTTTTCCCGGAAATTATCCCTTAAAGGGGTGAAAATGGGGATGAAAATTTGTATGAGGGAAGGAAGGAACCTAGTATCTTATAACCTTGTTAGATAAACCATCTTTCTTTTAATGAAAACCGTATGAAAAATGGTACAGTAGTTTCAGCGAATAAACCTAACAAACACAAAATCAGCGCGGCGAGTTTAATTTATAATAGAAGAATAATAAAATAAAAAAAAAAAACATCATTACCAGGACTATACGAAAGGGATAATTTAAAGAGCTGCAATTTTAACAGCCTCTACTCGTAAAATTACTAATGAGAACTTATATAATTTATTTTAACGTCAATATATTTTTTAATTTCAAATCCAAACAAGGGACGGGAAAAGCCAGGACTGAAAACTAGTTTGGTTATATGTTATTATATTAATTGAATGCTGTTTCAGCGTAGGACGCTGTCTATACATATAATAAGATTCTAACTAAGCGGAATCTATTCATTAAATATTTTTAGGAAAATCTTATTGAAATAGTCATTATTATCGATACAGAGGCCGAATCTATAGTTTTTAGAATTTTTGTATGTCTGTCTGGCTATCTGTCTGTCTGTCTGTCGTCTGTCTGTCTGTCTATGACAGAATCACGAAAAAAAACACTGAACAGATTTTGATGAAATTTGGTATGATAATATGAATATATAATATACTTTTTATTGAGGGAAAACATCTCATCTCTGAGGTAAACGCGAAAACATAACTAGGGACGAACCCAAGCGGAGCGAATGTGATACGCTAGAATATAATATATTTTAAATGTCCCTTAAATAACAAAAGCTGTATGTGGCGGCCATAAAAGGATTAAACGATGATAGGGCGTTCTGAATCTACTGGTGAATCAATTTCTATGTTAATTCTATTAGGTCTTTACTTAAATTGTCACTACCCACGGGCGGTACAAGGTCAGGACACTGCATACTAAATGGTATCGGTATATAGTTAACATAATAAAATTACGTTGTATACGCTTTTGTGTGAGTAACTCATGGTTATTACGATGTCAAATCATGATTCAAGAATGTACACACAACATATAAAACCTTCAATTAGAAAAAAAACTGCAGTACTCTTGATTAGCTATCACTTTCCTAAAATAAACGTGTCATCAAAACAAAGCCAATTTATGTGATTTTAGCGTAATATTAATCATTTTAAAAATGGCTTAGGGATCTTCGATTAACCCCCCAACGTGCGTTCACCTTGTCGTGGTGGGGAGGGCTCATTAGCGTCCGGCAGTTCAGCCGGGCGCGAAGTCAAGTAAACGCACTGGGAGGTAGCCCACTTCGGTGGGCGGTTCGTACCATGCCGGTTGCTCCTGGTACTTCTCTGACAGCAGAGTGGACCGTTGGAGCAACCCCAATGGCTATTGTGGTCTGCTTCGGCAGACCTGCCCTCGGGGCGTCATGGTTGAGTGCGTAAATAATCCTGCGACGCCCCATTAAGACGGAGGAGGTTTTGTTGGGTTTTAGTGGGTAGTACTGGATTGTATAGCCGGTGAGACCCACATACCACCTGTATCTATACAGATGGTATGCGTGAATCTATTTTCCAACATAAAAAAGGAAGGTCCGACTAAAATATAAATTTCTGTCCTTGTATTTGTATATTAAGCTACTAACATATACATATAATGTATGTATGTACAATGTACATAATTCGTATTTACCATAACATCACCTTAGTGCCTATTTGTTAAAGCGACCAACACTTGTACTTTACAGTAGACAGTTTTTTCCTCTTATTTAAAAACAAAACTTTATTTCTAAGATTTACTTACGTACATAAAATATATGTTTTTTGTCTTTATTAAATTAAATTGTGTATTTGATACCAATAGAATTGACAATTAAAAGTCAATATTTCTGAATTAAACACTCTTTCGGTAAATTGGTCGTTTGGACAAATAAGTACTGAGATGATATTAATCTAATATTAATTTACCTACATTATGGGGTGAACAAAGAACTTTTTAACCACCTATTAAAGAAAGAAGTTATGTGTTCAGCTGGCATTTTTTTACCATACCAGTATAACCTAGTATCGCGAGTTGATAACATTTCTACAGTATATTCCAAGGTTGCATATATCATGTCCAAGCATACAATTCTGACATTTATTATAAAGAAATAAAAAACAATTTTGCTTGTACTCCCTTATTCTAAATTCAATACAGTATTTACGATCGATGTAACTTTGTATGACGAAAACGAAAGCTGTGATTTAGTGATTCACTTTCAGATGTGATGATAAAACGGTTCTGGGTTACTCTTCAATCATACTTAAACGTAAACAAGCGAACTTCGAAGTTTGTTATAATTTTATGATTCAAAATCTTATGTAACCTGTATTTTTTTCGTTTAAAGTTTAGCATTTTGGCAAAATTCATAAAATTTGGATAAATTATGGAGTTTTTACATAGTATGATAAGAAGACGATGTTTTTCAAAGGTTTTTAATGAATATATAAATATTTCCAGTGACCATGATTGCTGTAAAGCATTCGAAACGTCGGGAATGAAAAGTCAAAATAAATTCGCGGAAAAATTCAAGATCTTATTTTAATTTAAAATGTCAAATATTCCCGTAAGTCTAAGACAGTATTGTGTGTACATCTACGATTGAAGACTCATGGAAGCTAATTTAATGGCACAGTTAACTATTCGTAAAATATCTTTTGTTATAAAAAATGATGCTGAAATACAAAATTCAACTTATCAAAGTTCTTTACAGATACGTAATATTTGAGAAGTATCAAATGAAAAAAAGTCTGTCAGTTTGGTTTGGCTTATTTTCGAAACGGCTGGACTGATTTTGACAGGACTTTCACTGGCAGATAGCTGATTTTATAAGGAGTAAATTGAGCTACTTTAATTTAAAAAAAAGAAATTAGAATTTTAAGCGGAATCAAAAAAATAAGACGTACCTAGTAGCTAGTATTCAATATAAACGAATGTTTAAGCTCCATAAGCGATGCAAGTTCCACACCAATACCCATTTATGATCCAGCATTCACATTCACAGAAAGAACAACTATAGGAAAGTATACACTTAACCCTAGAACATCCCATTATTCTGCTTCAGTGAACCTTAAACATAAATTTCAACCAATTTCAAAACACCATGTTAGTACCAAACAGTAACACGTAGTGACCATATAAGGTACACATGAGTGAGATAATAGCGGTACAACACGCAACCACGGTATAAATCAACGAAATTCTAGCACCTCGTAAAGAAAACGAGCAACGTGAATGCAACGTGAATTTAGTTTAGAACTTCCTTTAATTTATTAGAAACTAGTCGTCGCTTTTGGTTTCGTCTGTGATTTTTTCTTTATACCCGTTGAGACTTGAACGTCGGGAAACAAAAATCAAAATAAATCCGCGAAAAAATCCGAAAAGATAGTTTTTCGGGTACAATTGCTTGTAAATAATTTTGGATTATCTATATCTTTCTAAAAAAAACTTTTATTATTATTGAATACGGCTGTCATACCTTCAAAATGACTGAATTTCAAAACCAATACCCAGTTCCTAAGGCTTGAGATTTTATTACAAATATCTCCCTAAAATCCTGATGTATTCCGAAAATGAAAAGTTACAATTAAAAACAATAATTTAGATAATACTTTCTTAGATTTACGCGAATTTTTGACACTTTAAACAAAACTAGCTTTTCTGATTTTTTTTGCGCATTTATTTTGATCAATCAGCGAAATATCCGAAAATATATTTTTATTTAAAAAAAAAACTTAGATATAAGTAATATGCTAAGATCTGTCTTAAATCTGTTTTCTCTGTCTATTTTTATAAACGTATGTTTTCTAGCTTCAATTTAGTCTGTACGGAGTTTGGGGAGATATTACTGTGTCACTCTTATATATATATATATATATATATATATATATATATATATATATATATATATATATATATATATATATATATATATATATAAAGTCAATCTATATATTAAACAGTGTAAGCAGTGGCTTATTAAAAAAAAAAACTAGGGTGTAAAAGAGTATTTGGATTATAATTAATATGCTGTTATGACCGCTTGAGTAATCTTTCGATTTATTTAATTACAATATATTTTTAATGATTAACATATAAATAGTAATGACATAAATATGTTATATATACCTAAATGCATGCATTTATAAATCCTTGTAATTATACCTTTGTAAATTATTTGTATAAATTTAAAAAATAATTAATTACCTTCGCAATTAAGTTTGATAGTTATATAATATACATATTATATTTATATTATAACATAAACCTTTCTGAAAAAATTCCGTACATTATAATAAAAGCCATATCTTAATTCCTGTAACTTAAAGTACACAAACAAACAAACACACATGTAGACTTTCTAACAGACTATATATTAAACAATTTATCAAATATTCATTTCATACTTACAAATGCCAATGTTATCCCAAGATGATAATATTTGAAATAGAACGTAATTGTTATTGCAAATAAGTTACATAAGATACGAGTATACCCTTCCATCATATATATCAACATAAACCCTTATGGTTCCCCAAATACTCCTTACAAATGGACACCGGAACTGCCGCCATATTTCCCTGAATATGACGCTTCGTATCGTTACAGCAACAATAGTCGTTTCCGTGAGTGCTTCCGGTTTTTTCATTTGTTATTTTTATTATAGTTTTTTTGTAATTGGGGTTTTCAGTTAAGTTTTGCTTCTTTAGTAGGTACATTATATGTATTTTGAAGAATTAATCTAATATATAAACACCTCGTGTCATGGTGTTTATGGTCGAACTCCTCCGAAACGGTTGGACCGATTTTATTGAAATATATATTTGGTAGATATGAGAAAAGGTCGTAAAGTAATTTTACACCCCCCCCCCCCCCCCCCCCCACCTTCCCCCCACCATTTTCTACCCCTAGCTCCAATTTTTAATCGCGATTTTTGTATGAACAATATTATACAATATTATATATATACACATAGCTGTATAACATAAAGCCAGACTTTTTTGTAGATAGAACGCGGGGTTAGCGGGTTCTGCTAATTAGTACCTAGTAGCTATATATAAATAGGCAAAGAATAGACAGTTCAGTTTTCTCTTCTGTCAGTCAAGCGATTTTTTTTTTGTTTAGTTGCTATTAATGAGCTCTTGTTGCTATCAATAAAAAAAAATTATGGTAGATTTCTGATTACCGGCCGAACATTAGTTGTAATATGTTTAATTAATTGAATAAGATGTAGAATTTTCAACGTATAATTGTTTAGTAATTTCTTTACAGTCTGTTTGAGTAGTTTAAAAAAATTGAAAAATTTTTTTTTTTAGATATGAACTATTTTACTTTTATCTAAAGAATACTGTGTTATAGTGGTTTTTAAATTTGTATATTAATACTTTCTTAGATTTACGCGAATGTTTGACATTGTAAATAAAACTATCTTTTTGGATTATTTCGCGGATTTATTTTGATTTTTGGTTCCCGACGTGTAACGTCGTGACGTGAATGCTTTTTAATATATAATATTGCTTTATTTAATTATAATACTTATTAAATTTTTTAAATGTTTAGAAATAAAAATCAACAAACATTGTAAGGTACTTTATTGCCATTTTTTAAATTTTTGAAATCATTTTTGTAAAATAGTGGGTATGCACTCTCTGTAACAAGAATGTGTCGTCTATAACCTCAGACGTCTATAACCTCAGTCTCTTACGTGACCATAATTGCTGTAAAGCATTCGAAACGTCGGGAACCAAAAATCAAAATAAATCCGCGAAATAATCCGGAAAGATAGTTCTATTTAAAGTATATATTAATAATAAAAAAATCAAAGGTACATGTTTAAAATCTGAGTTATTGAACTTGCAAAATAATTCCAAAACTCAGACAAAACCACCAGACGTCGCTATATCTTAAAAATTTAAAACAATAAAGTGTTCATAAAAGTCAGTTAAAAGAGCATTATGGATATAAATGTATTAAGGAACATACTGAACTAAGCTCAACTCAAAAATATGTGGATCATTTAGATAATTTACCTACAACTTTCATACACCGCCTTCGCGTTGCTTCTCTCGTATTTCCTTTAATCCGTAGAAATTTATTTTTAATTATTTAAGGAAAAGTGGGTTTTTGTGGTACACTTTTTGTTATTTTAGCAAGAATCTATTTATAATAGGATCTTTAATTAGATTTATAGTAATACTTTCTTAGATTTACGCGAATTTTTGATATCTATCTTCTATATAAATAAAAATGAATGTTCGTATGTTAGTCCTGTGTTCCTAGACTACGTTGATCAGATTGTGATGAAACTCTGGTGGATTAGACTATATACGTCTGCGAAGGTTCCTGGTTCAAAAAAAATATGTTTATGGATGTTTGAATTTTGCTCAACAATTCAACTAAAAGATAGTTTTAAATAAAACTATCTTCTCAAATTTTTTCACGGAAATATTTTGATCCTAGATTTATATATTACTGGTAACGGGTTCGATTCTCGTGAAAAGACGTTTCCAGCATTACTTATTTACGCAACATACACCTAGTCTGGGTATAACAAGTGTATATCAACTATATAATAAACATACATACAAATTAATATTAGTAGAATTTATTATGGAAAATAAATAACTCGGAGCATTCCAAAGCATTTATTTACTTACTTTTGAAAAAGCCATTAGGTAAAACGCAAAACATTTAAAACCGCTTTTGCACTCGAGTGTAATGTAGAATAAATCGCTCGAAATATCCCGCGGAGTTATGGATAATCATTATTTTTAATTCCGCTGATTTCTAAATAGTGCCCCTTGAACGTATTTAAAAACTAGTTTATTGCCCTCTTAGTGCACTCGTATAGCATTGAAGTGTCTATCAATCTGTTGCCTTCAATTAGTACGCCGTATGCAAAATTTTCTTAGATTAACGCAAATATTTGACATTTTTACCCGACTTTTAAGCCCAAAAGAGGGTAATGTATTTGATCTGTATGTACGTACGTACATACGTCCGACTCTATGTTCCCTTGTAATTACTATACAGTTTAACCGATTTTGATGATTTATACGTCGTTAGATTTGTCTCGATAGCGCAATTGCCATAGGATAAATAAATGTAATTAAAAATTAAAATGGCGGACCAAATATTAGCGCCAATTTCTGTGTTTTGTAAAAAGCGTCTTGATTTATCCTTACTGCGAGTCTTGCTACGTGTGTCTGCGTAATACTATGTTTCTACGTCAAATTTTTAGTTCGCTTTTTTGCAGTCAGGTTTTTTATTATTAGGTATAATATATTTTTTATAGTCGTATTAATATAGAAGAAGAATCGCGAGCTTAAAGTAAGGAACGAATGCCTAAATGATACCAAATAAACATTTATTTACACAACTATATCAATAAAATTCCTAGTATGAATGCGAAAGTTTGTATGTGTGTTTGTTTGTTACGCCTTCACGCTGAAACTGCTGGATGGATTTACATTATATTTACTACACAGATAATCTATGATATGGAGTAACATATACGCTATTGTTATTAATTAAATTTGTTAATTGTGGCTATTTAAATTTAATACTAGCGACTCACCCTCGCTCCACTCGGGTTCTCCTCTAGGATGGTTCCCTATACAAACTTTCATCCCCGTTTTCACCCCTTTAAGGGCTGATTTCCGGGATAAAAAATGTCCTATATTCTTCCCAGGGTATCAACCTATCTTCTTACCAAATTTAATCTAAATCAGTCAAGTAGTTTTTGAGTTTATTCGTTACAAACATACAAAAATACAATTCTTTCCTCTTTATAATATTAGTGTAGATGACAAATACATAAAGTGCTCAGCGACGCATCCAAGCAAAGTAAGGATAAATTGCGAGTACAAAATATTGCTAACTACCCAGTAATCATTATATTCAAGTTAGATTGATACATTAGGTTGCTTATCCCGTATATGAGTTATTTTTTCCAAGCAACTCCACGGGAAAGAACCAGTAACTATATTCACAGATAGCCCTTTCATAACTCGGTAATACAAAAATAAATAGTAGAAAAGCCGACTTCAAATAGCAGTGCGTTATCAATTTCAGAAACTTCAAAAGTTTATAAAGCTCTCAAGTTTATGCTAATATGAAATATCTGACTTAACTTAACCCTGCTTAAGTAATACAGAGTGCTTTTGGCTTCACTTCAAGTTAAAAGAGATGGAAAAAATTTTTCCATACATCCTAATGGTTCGAGTTAGTTTAAAGGGCCATAATTTTTTTATTGCTCTTAAATATGGAAAGTTCGATTTTGTAAATATGTTATGTAATTTGATACTCGTATTTATTTAAAAGCTTTTTAAAATATGAGCTTTTAAAAAATTAAGAGTTAAAATGAAGTAATATACATAACTTTATACATAATTACAACGTGTTCTTTTTGTCGTATACATTTTCTAACTCTATTGTTGTATGGAAGAAAACTTTTGTGCTTCACGTTTTTTTTTATATTATCTCGTTTCATACAATTGCTATTTTCTAGAATATGTACAGTAATTAGACAAATAAATAAACTAATTTATAATTTATTTCACGATATTATGTATGTACGAGTAGGTATATACTAGCGACTCACCCTTGCTCTGCCCGGTTTCGCCCCTAGGTACGTTTTAATGGTTTGTATAGATTTCTCTGAGATAAGATATTTTCTCGCAGTAAAATGTATCCTATATCTTGACCCTCGAGTTGTCATCATACCAAATTTCATCAAAATCTGTCCAGTGGTTTTCTCATGACGCATCCGCAGCCTGACAGACAGAATATATATCAGAATAATGAATATTTCAATAAGATTTTGCAAAAAATATGTTACGTACAGATTCGACTCATTATTTTATTATATATATAATAATATATATATATATATATATATATATATATATATATATATATATATATATATATATATATATTATTCATTTATCATTTAATATGACATAAATGATCACAAATGAAGGTAAAATTTTCAACACTTATCGACTCCTTATCCTTAATGTTCGTAACATCATTAAGTTAAAAGAACTTATTTACCGGAACCACACAGAGTAGTTTAAAGCCAGATTCTTTTAAGCTTTAAACCAATATTTTTATGTAGTTAAATATTAGTTACAATTTAATTATAAAATTAATATATTTTTATCCCATTTTTATTTAACAAAAACAACTTGTTATTGATAAGAGTAATAACCGTCGGTGTGTGACTGATAAGGGGTTTGTTTATATCCTATTTTTTATAATAATCTATACATATTATAAAACAGTAATATAGCGAAATCAGTAGGATTTTTTTTAAAAAACAATGACTATAACACATTGTATACAAAATATACATAGGCCCCAAAACAACAGTTAAAATTTTTTTTGTATGCTTGTCTGTATGTTTGTGTATATTTCACGCAAAATGAATCGATTTTAACAACATTTTGTGTAGGGATAACTTATTAGTTGGGTCAATATTTAGTATACCTTATTCTACAGGATAATCTTTCACTTCTTCAGGAAAACATCATAAATGATTCTGTGGAATTGTTATTAGAAATTTACATAGCTAACTCTGGCTAAACCATACATCAAAACAATGTACTAGATAATTCTAGGTTTTGAAAAGGCCGACAGAAAAATCTGCAATAGCATAAGTCTTTCTCCCAAGGTACACTCGCAATAACTATTCATATCTATTTAAAACAACACCTAGGGACCAGCGAAATTAAGGCGCTAGTAACTTATATCTAAAAATGTCGGAATGTATGGCATAAGAATAAAAAGCAAAAGAGAACCTTGTCCTTTGGCTCAGTATGTAGTAACCCTACTTGTTGTGCCAGCGGTCACGGATTCGAGTCCCGCCAGGGGCATTCATTTGTGTGATGAGCATGAATGCTTGTACTCCAGTAATGATTGTTTATATTTATAATATGTATGTATTTAAAGTTATATATGTGTAGTGTATGAACTATCTGGTATCCATAACACAGGCCTCGTCGCATACCACGGAACTAGACGGTGCTGTGTGTTAATGTCCCAACATATTTAATGTAAACCAAAGCTACTCTGTACACATGACGAATACAAGACAAAGATGTTCCTTCATACTTAATTTATGCATAGAGTAATGACAGCATTCCTTTAAATTGCAATGTTAATTGCAAATTGTATGGTGGAAATGGAAAACAATTAAGTATTTATCGTTTATATCTAAAGTTAAGCCTCGTTCTGTTAGTAATTATAGAAATTAACTGCCATATTTTAAATTAGTTTTGGCCTTAGGCTTTGTGTGCATAATTCAAAAATAATATATAGTAACCTCAATGGTTTAGTGGTTAGAATGAACAGTTACAGGTTCTAAGATGGGTTCGAATTCCAGATTGGACTAAGAATAGTTAATGAGTTTTTTGTATAGGAATTCTTAGTATGGTGTTACACTTCAGGGCCTCGGAGAGCTACATCTCTAGAGACCAAGACGAAGAAAGACGAACAGCATAGTGAATGTTGTTCTGTGTACAAACAAACCTGTATAAATGGATAGAAGATGCTTAAGCAAACAAAATACCTGCAATTCATAATATTTGACATTTTAAATAAAACTATCTTTTCGGATTTCTTCGCGGATTTATTTCAAGTTTTGATGGGAGAGACCCCATGGGCCATAACCATAATTGCTGTAAAGCATTTGAATGGTCAGGAACCGAAAATTTAAATAAATTTGCAAAAAAATCCGAAAAGATATATACTATTCTTTATTGCACTTATATGTAAAATACAGAGAGTAACAAACAATAAAATTAGTTAGCAAAGGTGGACTTATCTCTAGAAGAGATCTCGTCCAGTCAACCTAAGTGAGTTAGAGAGATAGTATTAAAATGCAGGCTAAAGTGCAGTTACTCAAATAAAAATACTTCAATAAATAAATATATATATATATATATATATATATATATATATATATATATATATATATATATATATATATATATATATATATATTAAGATAGTTTTATTTAGAATGTTACTTTTATACATACTGTGATTTTTTCATATCTTTTTTTTGTAACTTTATTTCTTCATCACCTTGCTCTTTTACGCTCCGCTAAATGAACAATCCTTTTCACCTCCATAGGTTGACTGGAAGAGATCACTATTAGAGATATTCCACCTTTGCCTTCAATTTTCTCTTAATATAATATACATATGTTTTTTATGTGCAATAAAAAATATAATATATAAGTAGATTATATTTTATAAATGATTTTCAATTTCATTCCACTTATTCACAGCGGTGGTTGGCAGTGGTAGTTCAATGGTAACGTGCTCGCTTGGAAAACCGAACGAAGGGGGTTCAAATCCTGCATCCGCACCGTTATATTTCCATGTGCAAATCATTTCCAACATGATTACTACTTGTCTTACAGCGAAGGAAAACATCGTGAGGAAACCTGCATTTCTGACAAAAACTAGCAAGTTTTCGAAAGACGTGAAGTCTGCCAACCCGCACTTGGCCAGCGTGGTGTACTATAACTTGATCCCCCTCGTATTGAAGGAAGGCCTGTGCCCAGCAGTGGGACATCAAAAAGAGCTGAATACTATTTGAATAAATGAAACCGCGGGTATAACCTAGCTAGGTAATAAATCTTTGAAGCAACAGGTCATCTGGCAGGCCATTTTTTAAAATTTCATTTTTTTGCCTACAGTCTAGATTGATAGGTTGTATAGCGATTGTCGGTTCGAACAACCTATTTCTTAATCGTTAAAAGAAAATGAAAATCATATAGTACATGTTTTACATTAAACATTATTTGGAGTTTGTTCGGTTTAATCTCAGAAACTACTGTACAGATTTTCATACGGTTTTTACAAACAGTAAGAGCGATTCCCTTGGAAAGTTATATTAAATTTATTATTATCTATTAAAACATTTTCTTTCAAAACTAGTGTTCGCCTAAAGATCAAAAATACCATGGTCGTTATTTAAAATTTGAGGAAAATATATTACCATACGTATAGAATAACCTATCTATATACTAGCGACTCACCCTCGCTCCGCTCGGGTTCGTCCCTGGGGTGGGGACTGGGAGGACCACCCTTATCCTTATCACTTAGGGGTATGGAAAATAGATAGTAGCCGATTCTCAGACCTACTGAATACGCATATAAAATTTGGTAAAAATCGGTAAAGCCGTTTCGGAGGAGTACGGTAACTATAAACTAACATTGTGACATGGAAATTTTATATATAAGATACTAATGTTATAAAGAGGTAAAGTTTGTGAGATTGTGTGCTTGTGACGTTGTAGGGGGTAATCTCTGGATCTACTGAACCGATTTAGATGAAATTTGGTAAAAATATAGTTTGAGACACTGGGAAGGACGTAGGATACTACTTATCTCGGAAATCATCTCTTAAAGGGGTGCAAATCGGGATGAAAGTTTACATGTGGAATCAACCTAGGGACGAACAAGAGCGAAGCGAGGGTAAGTCGCTAGTATGCTCATAAAATAACTGTTTCCAAAAAATTTTATTGATAACCTAAAATCTAAAAACAAATATACCTACATATTTCCTTACAAATATATCTTCAAAAAGTGGCGTATTTTCTGGTTTAACTTAACGTCATATGAGTATTATGCTGATAATAAAAAGTCAAACCAAACCAAAAAATAAAATTCATAAATCGATAGTTCTTATAATTGTCTTAACACAAATTTAAACTTACACACACCATATAAAGTACTTTTATAAATAAAACAACGTGCGTTTTAATTTTTTCATCCGAAAAGCAGAAGCGATTTGAAAAAGGCGTAATTCTTTTGAGGCCGTTTTTGAGACGCTAATTGTGTATCTTAAGTTTTTGGATATCAATATTGATAACACGAAAGCATATCAAAAGCTACTAAACCGAAGAAATAAACAAAAAAACGGTTTACAAATACAGCAGAAACGTACTAAATTGTTTTATCATTGCTTATATGCTTTTGACGACGAGTTTATCTCAATTTGCAGTGATCCTACTTGCTGTGCCAGTGGTAGCGGGTTCGAGTCACCCTAGGGGCATTAATTTGTGTGATGATCACGAATGTTTGTACTGCAATCATGGGTGTTTATAATTATAACATGTGTGTATTTAAAGTTATATATGTGTAGTGTATCAACTATTTGGTATCCATAACACAAGCCTCGTAGCTTACCATGGAATTAGATGGTGCTGTGTGTTAATGTCCCAACATATATATTTATAGATATAGATAGATATCATAAGGTTCCAAATAAAACATTCATCTTAAGTCTAAAATTATCGAACAGATTCTACCATATAAGACCGTAATTAACTAATTAAAGGTGTAAAAAAGATACTGTCTTGTGTCATTATAAAAAATATAATTTACGAATGTCACTTAAAGGGTTTTCATTATGCTAATTAAGTTTAAACCGCACCAAAAAAGGAACGATGAAATATTATGTCGAGATGTTTTATGTTTGCACTAGTTTTTGCTTACGGTGTTGCGTATATATGTAAATTTTTACTGTTTCTTAATTTGTTTGTTCGTCCTTGATTTACGCAAAAGAATGAGATATCTGTGTTACAAACATACACACATAAAAACGTTTATAATAAATAGTATGTAATTTGATTTCATATAGATATTAAAATCGACTATGTACATTGTAGGTATTCTTAAACAGCCAACCCAAGGCAGGATTTGTGTACGCTCTGGGTTCAACGCAATTAGCACTGCCATTAAGCATTTTTTTCTTTTTTTATGCTCTTGCAACGATATTATCTTCGGTCGTCAGTTAAAAGGCTATTCACGTATCGTGAAATCCTTTCTATTTCACATTATTTGCAAATAAAATTGAAGTTGCTAAGTAATAAAACATTTTAAACGGTTTATTATATATATACACACACATTTATATAGCTTAGATTTAAAAGTATAACTTGCCTTCACCTCGTTCGCTTCGCTCGGGCCAGTAACATAGTTATTTTAGGTCATATTTTATTTGTGTACCAAATTCCGTCCAAATCGGTCAAGTAATTTTAGCGTGAAAGAATAATAAACATACACACACAATCAACACAACAAGCAATCTATACAAATAAATAAAAGTGTCTGTTTGTAACGTCACAATAATAGTTTTTTTAACTAAATACATATTATGAAAGTACATACGCTTTACGGTACGTATTAGAAAAAAATATATTTTTTAATTTTTCTGTCTGTTTATTTGTTTCGGCTATTCTAAAAAATGGTCGGACCGATTATGACAGCACTTTAACTGGCAGATAGCTGGTGTTATAAGCAGTAACTTAGGCTACTTTTATTTATGAAAAAGAATATCTGCGAAAAAAATTAAAACCCATGAAATTTTGGACAAAATCCGGGAACCTAGGAAAGCGAGCGAAGCGAGGTTAAGTCGCTAATCTTAAATATCAGAATTTCCAGAAAGTGGTGACATCGCACATCGAAGCCTCAATACCGATATTACAATACTCGGCAAAATGGTGGCAGTATTGTTCTACACAGAGTGTTTAAGTTCAGAGCAATCAGAAATAAGTGTTCTGTAAAAGATGTTTAAGGAAATGAAATGCGAGATACTCTAACACCTAACCTTATATTCTTGTAAATTAGATGTTATGTGTTTCGTTATTGAACGAGAAAAAAAATCTAGATTTCATTTATTATCTATACATATAATGAAATTATAGCTAAGCCGAATCTGTACATTAAATATTTTTTGGAATATTTTATTTTAATAAACATTATTATCGATACAGAGGCCGAATCTATAATTTTTAGAATTTTTGTATGGTTGTTTATTTGTTTGTTTGTTTGTATGTTTGTTTGTTTGTTTGTTTGTTTGTTTGTTTGTTTGTTTGTTTGTTTGTTTGTTTGTTTGTTTGTTTGTTTGTTTGTTTGTTTGTTTGTTTGTTTGTTTGTTTGTTTGTTTGTATGTTTGTTTGTTTGTTTGTCTGTCTGTCTGTGACCGCATCACGGAAAACCACTGGACGGATCTTGATGAAATTTGGTATGATGATAGCTGGTTATCCGGGTCTACATAATATAGGATACTTTTTACTGCGGGAAAATATCTCCACTCTGAGAAATCAATACTAAACGTTAAAACGTAAGTAGGGACGAACCCGAGCGGAGTGAGGATGAGTTGTTAGTCTATACAATTTTTATTCAAAACCACTTGTAATAAGTCTAATTGAATAAAGTTTATTTCATTGTATATATAAAATTCTAATGTCACAATGTTGGTCCGCGAAAAACTCAGAAACCACTTATTTGATCTTAGCGTAATATTTTTTCAAATGTGCGAGTTGTTCCTTCTTAAAACATAGGACAGTTTTTATCCCAAATATTTCATGTTTTTATAGAAAATTTAACGATTTTTATAACTGCAGAGAGAACAATATATCGGGAGAGAGAGAGAAATATAACAAAATATCCGGAGAGAGACCCTGAGAAACAGCTTCTTTAAGTTACAACTTCTACCCCCAAGCTAAAGAAAAAAAAATAAGTGTGCTACAGCAACGCATGACCGGGTCTGCTAGTATAGCTAATATAAATTCTGGTCACATTCATTAATTCCTAAAAGAGGAATAGGAATTCCTAGACGGGGAATGTTCCTTTGGGTTTTAGTGGGTTGTACTGGTTTTCTGACTTGTGAGTCCCATAACCATCTATATGAATGCAGATTATATGCGCTAACATTAACAAAAAAGTCAATCTGTCGGGGTATCTACTAAATTTTATCCAAATCCGTTCAGTTATTTCAGCGTGAAGGACAAACATACATATACATAAAGCAATAATATTTATAACAGTAGTCCCATTTAAAATCTAATCTATGACCATATTCTATCTTTGGTCTATGCCATCCATAACGGCTGCCGTCGCGTTGCTTGTCAAATTAGCGTCGAGCGCGATACACAGCTTATTACCGTATTGTGTTGTGTGGCTTCTGGACTAGTGACTTTGCAATATTATACTGTGCACAAAATATAAGTGCTCACGCTACATCCCACTCGCTTGCAGGATAAATAAGTCTTATTCTAGTTATAGTTTAAACTCATTTATTTATTTTTTATTTATTTATTTATGTACTATAAAATATATGTTATACTAAATAAAGTAACAAAATGTTGACAAAGGATAACTTATCTCTTTAAGAGATTTCTTCCAGAAACCCTTCAGAAGTGAGAAAATAAGTTAATATAGTGCGGTGTAGGTACAGTACAGCATTAAATGGAATTGACTTAATATATATACACACATACATACATACAAACATATATACTTACATATACATACATACTTATCTACAATAATTTATGTCTGATTTGATAAATAGTGTTGTTTAATTCTAAATTTAAATGTTGTGAATGAGGGATTATCTTTGAAAATATAATCAGGCAGTGAATTCCACAATCTTGCTGCCATAACAGAAAAAGATTTTTCATATAATGTTGTATTGTAGTGAGGAACCACTAATTTGGGCAAATTGACACAAGAACGTACTGGTCTGCACCTAGGGGACACTAATGCGAAGCGTTCACTTAAATAAGAAGGTGTAGAAGTTTTCAAAATATTGTAAAGCACACATAATACACGAACGTTTCGGCGAAAACGAATAGGGAGCCACTTCAGTTGCCGTCGGAAAATACTTATATGATCAAATTTGTGTAATCCATATATAAAACGGATGCACAAATTCTGAAGGCGATCTAGCTTGTCGAGTAACTCCTCAGTTGCATGATATCAATATTAAATAAATAATGTTTAATCTGAATATCGAAATAAAGGTATATTAGTATAAAAGTATATTTACTCATACATTCATCTTCTTACATGGTTATCCACTTTCTACCATTAAGAGCCTTCGAGTGTTTCACGCGACGATGTCCGAAAATGATTACAAACTAGCTCCCAATAAAAAGCTCATATTTGGGCATAAGTTTTTATAAACTTTCAATACTCAGTCCTGCGAAAACCATAAAATTCATCTTATTTGTACTAACATAAAAATTTTGTTTAAAGTATACATAATTTTTCTATGCCTAATATAAAAGTATAGTTGAAATCATCAATACATCTCACTTTTGCTTAGAAATCAACAATGAATGTTTGTATGTCACTAGCTACGTTTTGAAAATGTCAGACTTACAATTACATTTACACAACGGTTTTAGTTTTTTTCCAATAACAATAATTACGTGTTAATATCTTATCATTTCTCTCGAATGCTAACAGAGATAAATTTCTCAGTACAGCTATCAATAACACGTGCAATTTTATTCACTTTTTAAAACCCATTTTCTGCTTAATTTGCATAAAAAGCAATCACGTTGGAGAATTTCTAATTAATACATCTTAATTTTGGTTAAATTTGTTAAAAAGTTATCATTTTTGAGGTTAAATTTCCTTGAAACGAGAAATATTGTGTATTCATGATGATTTTACATGTAATATGTCAAGTCATTTTGATAAGCTAACAAAGTTATGCATTTTGGATGTCCGGCGCAGTGTATTGTATTTTTGATGGATGTCACGGATTCTATTCTCGTTTAGAAAAGATATACTTTCATACAAGTATTTAACATTTTCCCGTCTCATTCTTATGTGCTTTACGTGCTCCCAATATAGGTTACTCTCTGGAAGGCAAATGAATGTGAATTGGAACAACGATTCGATCTTACATGGCTACTGATCATGCGGTCTCGAGTCGGACCAAGAGAGTTATTGGTTTTCTGTCAAGAAACTTACAGTAGCAGCTTAGAGTTAGAAAAATATAAAATAAACCCTCGGACGTTAACTTTCTTAATTTTATAAAATTACTAACAAAAATAAATCTATCCCACAGAAACCGTACATGTTTCCGGTATAAAAGCAGACCATAATCTATCTCAGTGCTAAATTTCATTCAGATCTGTTCAGCCATTCTGGCTTGAAAGAGTAACAAACATCCATCCATCCTGACAAACTTTCACATTTATAATATTAGGATGGATTCTACTCTTTAATAAAAAAAAATATCAAAACTGTAGCGATATTTTATTGGTCGGTAATGTTGCGATCTTATATTTATCGAAACATTGGACATCATTCAGAGTTTATGACTTCGATAATTTTTCCTAGTCTTATATTTTTGCAACGTAAAAAGATAACGATCAGATCTTAAAATTTAACATAAATTGAGTTATCTTATATGACATTAAGTAATAATATTGTTTATCGATGCACTCATACTATCGATTGTAACGGCGTCTTGCTGTCTGTAGTCACGTAGACAAGTGATAAGGCATGCTATTCAATCTGCGACTGCGAAAATGACCTTTTTTAATACGACAATTTAGTCTTGATTTTCTAAAGATTCTACATATATACTTTCTAACAATTATACCATCGAAATTATTTGGGCTTACAAATATTATTATTATTTGATCTGTTTTTGCCAAAAAGTTGTATTTTTTTTGCGTCCATATTTGTATGTATGGAATTTTATAAATCAATTTCCCGAAAAAGGCAGCATTCTATGAAACTTAGGCCCATCCAGGAATAGAACCTGTGACATACTTTATACAAAGTAAGACTTCTACTCCATTTTAAAGTGGTTATTTTCAAATTAACTAAAAATATAAATAAAATCGTTCAGTGAACAGCAGATTTTAGAGCATATTATTGTTTTTTTCCACGATCAAATATAATCACTATAAGGAAAATAAATTGTATTATTACAAGCTTGAAGTCACAAAAACTATAGATATAATTATAAATATGAAACCGAGTACCATTCACTATTAAATGCGTATTATTTAAAGTCGACCCTCGTCACGAGTTTACTTGCCCACTGTTTAATAATTGCATATGAACGAGAAAATTGATTTACCTATGATTTTTTAGATGTTTTAGATGTTTTTGTTTGATGTGCTTTCGAACACCCCAATTTACTGAGCTTTCTTTGGATTGATTATTTCACGGCTCGGTGGCTTTTCTCCTCTGTTTGTCAGGCGATTTCTTTTTTTTTATTTAGTAGCTTTTGCCGAGCTTTAGTGTTATCAATAAAATAAAATATTTAGAAACAGGCAGTTTTTTTTCTACATGTTTAGTAAGATTCTAAGATTCAATATTCATTAACGTTTAATTTTCGAACACCGGGCGATCACATTAATACATTTAATTATTATTTTTTGCCAACAGATTTACTTCTTTTTTTTTTAGTAGCTATTGACGAGATTTAGTGTTATCAATAAAAAAAATGATTATGGTCTATACTAAGTATACTAGTATAATATTAGTATAATAGAATACTAGTATAATACTTGAAATTACTATAGGGTTGCTGAAAAAAAAGTGAATCCATCGAAACTATCCAATAAAAATTCTTACAATAGTGTATGTTATGTGATTTACGGATATCATGGAAATGTTACTATTAAATTTTAAGTAAATTCGAGATATCTCACTACAATTATAAATTTGCCAATTTTTCAAGTTACTTGGAATCGGCGCAGTAAGTCTTAATCTTCCATTCTTCCCTATTACACATCATCTCATCATTCACGCCTTTCTCTTTCATGTCCTGTCTCACACAGTCTATCCATCTTTACTTTGGTGTTCCTCTACCTCCTCATCCATCTACATTCAATTCCTGTCATCATCGACACTCCTCTCGTCATTTGCGTTTCATCTCTCCTCTTCACATGTCCATACCAACATAGACGATTTCCTTTCAACTTCCTTGTCACTGGTGCTACTTTTAAGCTTCCTCTTATATACTCATTCCTTATTTTATCCATTCTCGTTACATTACACATCCATCTTAGCATTCTTATCTCTGCAGCATGCAATCTTCTTTCATCACACATATCGACAGGTCTTATTACAGATTTATAGTTCTAACCTTTCAACTTAAGGGGCATCCGCTAATCGCAAGTTGTCGCTGTTACCTGTCGCCATTTATTTCATCAATCCAGAGTTGATCCGACGCGTAACGTCTTGGTCAATATCACCATCACCTTGCACGTGAGATCCGAGATATCGAAATTCAGAGCAGATTGCTCAGGATATTCCCGAAAGGGTTATGGGGCTTACTGCAGAGACCACCGAAGTCGCAGAACAAGTATTCTGTTTTACTTCTGCTGACTTTCAGTACGCAGATAGCTGATGTGATCTGGAATAACACAAATCCTAATGTTAGACACCTAGATCGAGAGTACATAATATGTATATAATATGCTGGTAGTATATATTAGTTCTAGTATTATAAATAATAGCTCCACTGCATTAATTTTGTGCTTGTTTTTATGGAGATCATTGTATGCGTAAGAAAGAACCACACTTCATGCATTTGATATATTTTTAATAAAAATTATTAACTAGTTATCTGTTTGTCTGTTGATTGTACTAACTAAATGAAATCCCGTATAAAGAGAAAGATTATTGATATGGCTTAATACAAACAACGCGACCGAAGTCACAGGCATTATATAGTTTAAAACCTATTTATTTACATCAAATTATAACATATTTTTTTGAAATCACGCATAAAACTTGGTTTCTAACCCCTGAGCCCCCGAAATTGTATTATAGTTTATCCTAAAAGTACAATCCCTCACGCGTACGCTACATTAAGCGAAGGAAGACCTATCAGTCACGTTCCCTTGAGAAATATAGCAAGAGGATGCAATAAGGCTAACGTTCGTCTATTATATAGCGCTATACCTAGCTATTATCTGTATTATGTTACCTGTATTTTGTTCACTTTACAGGTTATTTAAAAATTTCCTTTACAGGAATCAAATGGATACATCAAATTCCTTTCAAAAAAGAACGAGAGGGAGAATCAGCTCCGTATTTATACAATTTTGCTATTTCAAAATAAGTACCTTTATTTTATATTATATTGTAATATTTTATGGATTATTCTTTCAAAGTAAAAGGGTCGTTAAGCGAATAGGATATTTAGTATCCTCACATATATTATCATAAGTTACTTTACATCCGTGTGGGATATTAATTGGATGTAATAAGCTACTTGATCAAAATAACTCATGCTAAGTTACTTATCATATAATATAGCGTCAAACGTAAGAAAAAACCCTAAAAAGCTGGTAGAATAAAACTATAGCTTTATATAGCACTTAAAAAAAATGTAATTTAATGGAAAGCCAGCCTAACAGAAGCCATGGCTTCCCAGCTTATTATTGTGAAAGTATATGAAAATTTCGTATTCGGTAACAAATACACTATCAAAATTTTAAAAATTTAGGGTGACATTGAAAAGAACATTTTGCATTAAATTTAGTGCAATATTTTATGATTTCGTGGAAATAGAAGTTTTCTGCTAAATACAAGTCTGAATAGCTTTAAGAGTATCTTCAGGAGTCGAACCTTTATGGTTATAGCCATAACTACCATGACTTTTGCTTTATACACCTTACTCAATTTTTATTATATAAAGACGGCTCTCAATAGTGTAGTAGAGAATGGCGGTTCTATTCTCGTTAGAGGCAAGTTTTTGTTGGACTAAGAAGTTACTTTTCGTTATTTGGATTTTTTGATATATTATGCTTGAAATAAACACTTCCCATCGTCAAGGGTTGTTTTACATGTATTTATTCATTCAATAAAACATATAATGAAATAATTAATGAATGAAAATAAGTTTATATATAAATATCGTGTCATACCTAAAAAAATACTTGTATCGTAGTAGTATACTTGAGAACCTACTTTTTAAATTTAATCAATAATAGAAACACAAGCAAGCTCCAGCTATTCTGTTCTTTTTAACGTCCCAGTGCTGGGCACGGGCCTCCCTTCAATACAAGGGGGATCAGGTTATAGTTCACCACCCTGGCCTATGTGAGTTGGCAGACTTCATATGTCTTTCGAAAACTTGCTCGATTCTCTCCGACATGCAGCTTTCCTCACGATGTTTCCCTTCACCGTAAGACAAGTGGTAATTGTGTTGGAAATATCAGAGGTGCGAGACCCGGATTTGAACCCGCTTCACTCCGTTTCCCAAGCGAGTGCATTACCACTGGGCTACCACTGCCTATAAAGCTATACTGGACCTATTTCCTCTTTACGATAATTGCGTTAGCCTCAATGCGAGTACATAATTATTAAATGTTTTTATGAGAATATTATGTATAAAGCAAATCAACAATTATTATAATTCTAAGAATGTAACAGTATCTAGAAACTAAAGGAAGGAGGAAAATTTTAAAATAAAAGTAAAACAAATAAATAATCTGTTACTATCTTTTAATTGACGACACGATTGGCTCAGTTTGTAGTGTCCCTACTTGCTGTGCCAGCGGTTGTGGGTTTGAGTCCCGCTGGGGGCATTCATTTGTGTGATGAGCACGATTCTTTGTACTCCAGTCATGGGGGTTTATAATAATAATTTTACTATTCAAAAATTTTTTACATGTTTTTACAAAATAACTTAGCCAAATAAACAATATCGCTATTAGGTTAATGAAGCATCTGTAGCTGAACTTCCAACCTGTATTTCAGCTAGCAGCGACAAAGAAAAATACATTGCTTGACATGCCAAAGTAATATTAAAAAAAAAAACAAAAAAAGAATTAAAAAAATCAAAAAAAAAAATTTGTTTATATTTATAATATGTATGTATTTAAAGTTATATATGATTAGTAATATCTAAACTATCTCACATAGGAACTACATGTATGAGACTATATATATACTTGCCGTTCGGTCGTGAGTTTGATTCTTACTTGAACAACTTTAGTAGACTTGACAAAAGTTTAGACTCATGACGTTCAGCAAAAACCTGTAATAATTTAATCCTGAATAAATAAGTACCATATGAAGACAAGAACTATATAATAATATGATCATTATGTGCTTATACTCCTTCATAATCTCCATCCATTTTTATTATATTTTCCAAGGAAATCGTATTAAATATCTACAATCTTTTAACCTGGTTATTAAGTTATTTCAAAAACACTTTGCTTATGGAGAGTCATTAATCAACGTTCTTAACCACAAAATCAATATTTGACTGGACGCAATCACTATCCTTGCATTAAAGACCTAAAAACTATAAAAGAGCCAAAATGACCATTGTAATTATAACAATAGAGTCGAATTCTCAATAAAGAATCAAACCTGCATTTTGACGTAGCGTGCATTTTTGCATATAATATAATCACTGAACATACAGTATAAACAAACATTGCAAGGACGTATGTATATATTATAGTGTGTTGCAACGTAGTTCGATGACCAAGCTTTATCTTGGCTTGTTTATTTCGTTAAAATCTTAAATTTCTACCTAAGAGAAGAGACAGTGGTAGCTCAGTGGTAATGCGCTCGCTTGCGAAACCTAGTAAAGCTGGTTCAAATCTAGTTTCTCGCGCCTCTAGTATATTCATGTGTGAATCAGTTTCAACATAATTGCCACTTGTCACTTGCCTTACGGTGAAGGAAAACATGGTGAGAAAACTTACATATCTGAGAGAATCTAGCAAGTTTTCGAAAGATGTGTGAAGTCCGCCAACCCGCACTTGCCCAGCGTTGCGAACTATGCTGATGGTGATATTTGATCCCCCTCGAATAAAAGGGAGACCAGAGCCCAGCAGTGGGACACTAAAATAGCCGAATACGTTCATATGTACATATAGGTAGAAAGAAGGTAGAGCTCGTAATATTTATACAAAATCTCATACCGTGTGCTTTTCTAGCTTTTTAAGCTATATTTTTGGCTATCTGATGTGTAAATAATCAAATCGTTCAGTTACTTGGTTAAAGAATATCAAGCAAATAATTCTGTCTGATTTTAATACTTTGTTTTAATACTTTCTTAGATTTACGCGAATATTTGACATTTTAAATAAAACTATCTTTTCGAATTATTTCGCGGATTTATTCTGATTTTAGGTTCCCGAAGTTTCGAATGCTTTACAGCAATCATGGTCACGGGAGAGACTGAGGTGTTAGATGTCTCGAAGGTATAGTTGTTACAGACAGCCTACCCACAATTAACAAAATGAGAAATTGCACCAATTACCTTACAATAGTTTATAACTTAAACATTTTTATTAATTAAAATTATAAAAATGTTTAAGTGAAGTAAGGAATATGGAATATTATTTATTTAATTTTGCTGTTATCATTATAATATATTACAATTTAAAAAATATTAATTAGTAATCTATATTTAGTGTTGCCATTATTATATTTATAACCATAAAGAAAAAATATAAAATATAATATTAATTATTTAAGCCACATAATTGTTCTATGTGTAATTTAAAAAAAATTAAATTAGTTAAGAATAATAATTTTAATTTCGTTTGCTATTATTTTTAAAAAGACAATTTACTGAGCAACACTATTACTATATACTTTTACAAATGAAAAATAATATTGATAAGATATTTATAAAATAAAATTGCAAAAGCTAGTATTTAACAACTCTGGCACAATTCCCAAAAGATCTGACAACGCATTTGGCTCAATTTTTAGTGATTCTACTTACTGTGCCAGCGGTCACGGGTTCGAGCCTAGCCGGTATGATGAGCACGAATGCTTGTACTCCAGTCATGGGTGTTTATATTTATAATATGTATTTATTTAAAGTTGTATATTATGTCTAATGTATCAACTATCTGGTATCCATAACACAGGCCTCGTAGCTTATCATGGAACTAGATGTCTCTGTATCCTAAGATCTCAACATATTTATAATACGATTACGATTTTCATAGTACAAACTAGCACTATAACTAATATCATAAAATATAGGTTTCCTATGACTAACTTTCCCGTATTTGGAGAAACCAGTGTCCTTAAGCAATTAGACCTCAACTGGTACAAATATAATTATGTCTAACAAACCGGAAAAACTCGAACTCTTCCGAAGTAATATAAACAATGGTGTGTCTACATTTTAAATTACCTACAAGACCTGTCATATGACGGAAACTACCCATTTATAATGTTTAAGCACTTCGCCTGCGTTAGCTTTGGTTAACACACGTGTTTGTTACATTCGTCCGTGATTGTTAAAGTGCTTTGTAATTATAGTTGTAATATCTGTAAATTAGGTTTTTACTAACTCGGTGTTGGGTATTGGTAAGTTCTTTGTGCTGTGTTTTTGTTTTTATATATAATTATTGGTAATAATGGAACCTGATCCCCCGCCGGATCCTCCGGATCCTGGTGGCTTATTAGTGCCTGTCGTTCCCCCGTCCCGTAAACGTCAAAGTGATGAAGTCACAATCGACTCATCTAAAAAAACGATAGTGGATCCAGAGTCAGCTACTCCATCTATCCAACATGTGTATGTGCACCCTTCCCTATCAGGTCCTAAATCGTATTCTGAAGACGACAAGGGTCCCTTTATTGTCTATGTTTCTCGAGAGACTCCAGACCCTGCAGCTGGTACTACTATGCGTGCAATTAAATTCGGCCAGTTTTTATATCACAATAAAGTAAAAAATATTGTAAATGATGGCGTTAAAATTTAGGCCGTAATAAAATTGAAATTCAGTTCTCTTCAGCATTAGCAGCAAATAGTTTTATAGCCAATCCTATTTTAAATTTATCCAAATACGTTGCTGTAATTCCAACATTCAATGTAACTAGAATGGGCTTGGTCAAAGGAGTTCCCGTAGACTGGGCAATGGAGGAATTTGTGTCCTCTTTGGAATTCCCTTCTGGTTGCGGGCAGGTTCTGAAAGCCAGAAGATTGAACTGTAAGACAGTGAATGATGGTATTGTTACTTGGATTCCAACACAATCGGTTGTTTTAACTTTCCGTGGTCAAGTATTGCCTCCAAAAGTATACTCTTACCATACCTCTTTACCTGTCGAAACCTATAATCTCCCTACTATTCAGTGTATGAATTGTTGTCGTTTTGGCCACATCAAAGCACAGTGTAGGTCTAAGCCGAGATGTTACAGATGTTCCCAACCACATTACTGGGGATGCGTGTGATATTTCTAAAGAAAACTCCACATGCTTATATTGTTCTGCAAAGCATTTTGCGGTTGATAAGGAATGTCCTGAGTTTGTTAGGCAACAAAATATCAAAAGTTTAATGTCGCAAGACAATATAATCATATAATGGAAGCTTCCTCTCGATTCCCCCCTGTAAGGACGGTCATATGCAGATATGGCCAAGGAAATGTTTTCCTCCCCTGCTTTATCTGTCTCACCATCCAGCTCTAGTAAATCCCCTGACTCCTGTCAGGAAATCATATTCAAAAACCGTTTTCCGTTCCCCTCGTCCCCGTGCTCCTCTTTCCAAAAGGGTTTGCATAGACAAGCTCATCAAGCCATCACTAGCAATTGTCCTTCTACCTTACCAAATGGCTGTGCTTTCAGCAATAAAGGCGAGGCCGCTTATGATTTTTCTAAATCTAACCTTTTATTCAGTTTGACTGAAACTCTTGTTTCAATTATATCCGCTGGTGATGAAAATTCCCTTACCGTCCAAACGTTGCCCAAAACTTACTTCGTATATTTAACATCCTTAAAAATGGCCCCACTCAACTTCCTTCAGTGGAATAGTTAAAAGTATTCGCTCTAAAAAACATGAACTACTTTCTATTATTGCCCTTTATAAGCCTGTCATTATTGCCCTCTCTGAAACATGGTTGATTCCTGGTTCCCGTTTCAGGATCTCGGGTTTTTGCCTGTTTGAGAGATGACAGAAGTGACGGGTATGGGGGCAGTGCCATTTCTTATTCGGCACTCCACTCCTTATTCTTTAATCGCTCTCCCTTCTTTTAGCCCACAGATTAACGCTGTGGCTGTAAGAGCTTTTGATATTTCCTTTCTGTCCCTCTATATCCCTTATCCTTCTTCTTCTCTTTTTCTTGAAGCTACAGTCTATCATCTCCTCACTTCCCAGTCCTGTTCTAGTCATGGGTGATTTTAATACTCACCACACTTTGTGGGGGTGTTATTTCTGTGATGGATTCTCTCCTTTGTTGATGGACATGATTGATGATCTCAATCTTTGTATTTTGAATGATGGTTCACCAACCCGTAGAGTATATCCTAACCAAAACCCTAAGACTGCAGTAGATCTATCACTATCTTCTCCATCTATTTCTTCATTACTATCGTGGAATATTCTACCTTCTTCCCATGGTAGTGACCACTTTCCTATTCTACTCTCTTTTAATAATGGAAATCCTCCTCCCCCTCCTTCCAAACCCTTGCTTTCATATAATTTAAAAAAAGCTAATTGGTTAGATTATGCTTGTTCTGTTGATCACATGTTGGACTCCCTTCCTGAGTCTGTAACAGTGATGAGAATATCATTGATTGCTATGATCGATTCCTTTTTAGCTATTTTTTCAAGCGCTGACCTCTTTATTCCTAAGAAATTCTCCACACAGAATCAGTTTGCCTTTCAATCCCTGGTGGGATCAGGGAATGCAGTGATTTTGTTAACCGGCGAACACTTGCCGAATTAACATACGCAGCCTGTATGACAATGGAGAACTTTCTAGAGTATCAACGCAGTGATGCAAAGTTTCGAAGATTGGCCTATAAAAAGAAAAAACTTGGTTGGATCAATTTCTGTGAGTCCCTTGAACCTCGATCCCCGTCTTCTCTTGTTTGGAGGACAGGTTAAAAGGTTTCGCCGGGCTCCTTGATGTTGTTCCTCATCAAGGCTCCAAACAATCCATCAGAATGGCTTAATGATTTTGCTGACAAATTATCTCCTCCATTTGTCCCCTCGCACAACTTATTTCCTAGTCCAGTTCCGCCCTGCTCATCAGATGATATGGATGCTCCTTTCACTTTGGTAGAACTTGAAAACTCCTTAACGGATTTGAAGGGACACCAGTCCAGGTGAGGACGGTATACCATACTCTTTCACTGGTTAATTGAATGAGAAGCTAAAAGGTATTTTCTCATTCTTATTAATGTAATATTTAAATCTGGCATTATACCGGAAGCTTGGAAATCCCAGATAATCATCCCCAATTCTAAACCGGTAAAAATCCTTCTGATCCGAACTCCTACAGACCCATTGCATTATCATCAACATTAGCGAAAATAACTGAACGGATTTTAAAAAACCGACTGGAATGGATAGTGGAAAGCAGAAATATCTTAGCATCCTCTCAGTTTGGTTTTAGAAAGGGTCTAAGTTCCATAGATAGTCTCAGCATCTTAACGACAGACATTCGACTGGCCTATGCAAAAGGAGAGTACTTAGTTGGGCGTCTTTCTGGATATTAGATTCTGCATTATGACAATGTTCTTCTTCCGTTGCTCAGGCAGAAAATGCAACAGCTGAGTATACCGCCGAGGTTGGTGCATTTCATATGTAATCTGCTGACCGGTTAGAACCATATCTGTGAAACACCGGCTACTTACGCTACCTCCCAGACTTGTCTGGAAAGGATTGCCTCAAGGATCGGTCCTCAGTCCTATGCTTTATAGCATTTATACACATGACCTCGAATTGTCTGTTAATAAGTTTCTGTAACATCCTTCAATATGCTGATGATATCGTTCTCTACTGTAGTTCAAAATCTGTGGAGGGACATTAGTTTTCGTTTGAACTCTGCTTTGCATTATTTAGGCCAGTGGCTCTCTGAGCATGGCCTGTCATTATCGGTGTCTAAATGTCAGGCTGTGGTGTTTACAAAAAAAAGATCTATTCCAAATTTTGATCTTCGTTATGAGGGTCAAAGTATTCATCTGGATGAACATACAAAATTTTTAGGCGTAATACTCGATAAACGATTGAACGGAATTGCCCATGTGGAGTATATCAGCAGGAAGTGCGAAAAAGGCATCAATGCTCTTCGAGCGGTGTCTGGAGTGTGGTGGGGTGCACACCCATATACTCTTAAACTACTGTACCAATTCTATTATACGTAGTCATATAGACTACGGCCTGTTTGTTTTGGGACCCCTTTAACAAAGCAGCTTCTGAGAAGCTGAATAAAGTTCAATATAAATGCCTAAGACTAATACTAGGAGCAATGAGATCTTCTCCTACCAATGCCCTGCAGGTTGAATGTGTTGACCCTCCTTTTCCTATTCGTTCGCCAGTATCTATCCGATCGCTTTGTTGGTAAGGCATTACAATTATCTCCCCATCCCTTGTGGCCAAGGCTTCGACAGTTGGCTGAGCTTAGCCCTGCGAATAAGCCATTTTCCTTTTTACTAGACAGTTTCCTTAAATTTACTAACCTACCACATCCCATCTCTTGTTTCCCTTCTAACCCTATCTTCTGCACTCCTTTCAATGCTCTAGCTATGTCCCCTTCCATAATTACAGATATTGGTTTGACTAAGGGAGCCACCTGACACCAACACATTATTTGAAGCTCTGGTTCGTCAAAATTGGTTGGATCACCTTCTTATATTTACCGATGCTTCAAAGCTATCCCAGGATGGTTATGTTGGTGCAGCTTGCTGGATTCCAAAATTCAAAATTATTTTACCAATTTAAGTGCCCTCCCCAATCATCGGTGTTTACAGGCGAGGCTGTTGCTTTGTTAGAAGCAATCCTGTTTTACTCTGTCCCATAATTTTAAACAGACAGTTATTTTTACTGACTCTCTAAGCTGCTTAATGGCTATTAAGGAGAACCCCTTTCGTAGTAGATTAAGATGTTCCATAAACTTTGAGGATTCGGGAAGCCTTGTACTCATGTAATCAAAAGGGATTGGCAGTATCTCTAGTTTGGATTCCAGGACACTCTGGTATTCCTGGAAATGAAACGGCTGACTCCTGTGCCAAAGCTGCGGTACAGTGTGGCTCATTAGAGCATTTTTCAAATTCTTCACAAGACCTTTTATCTATTGCAAAATCCCGCTTAGATAAATCATGGAAACAATAACTGGAACTCATCAAAATCTTTTAAAGGTAAAAATTACGCTGCAATTCAGTCAGAGATTCCAAGACGCCCCTGGTTCTCTCGTTGCAAACAGG